>WOXC01000021.1:167500-450000 GCA_011680675.1 Gymnobelideus leadbeateri | reverse complement strand
TCATACAACCAATGTCAGACACAGGATTTGAACCTAGGCTTCTCTGACTCCAAACCTGGCATTTTCTCTCCTATGCCATGCTGCATAAATTGCATTTATAATCAGAAACCTGGATCTATTATTCATTGCCCAAGTCACCTTGGCTAAATGTTTTAGCCTCTTTGGGTCTCATTTTCTTCATCTATCAATAGTGGGATGGACTAGCTGAGCTTGGAGATCCCTTCCAATCTGAAATCCCAGCATGATATTTTCTGGGTTAACGAATCCAGTTGCTTTGAGTCAGCCTAATTCAGCTTGGCTCCAAGCTCTTCCATCATCCTCTTTGGTGCCCAGTCCAGCTTGTCAATGTTCTTCTAAAATGTGGGGGCCATCACTCAACATGGAGGTCCAGATATGCCCGACCAGGGCAGAAACCCTTCTTCTTGGAACCCTCTTCCTAAAGTGACAGTTTTGGGGACTGCCACGACTCATGAGAAAAATGGGCTAGATGTGAGAAGTGTCAAGGTGTAGTGGCATGGGATGTCTACTTATCGGCTGATGGTGTCAGAGCTGAAATCATCCCATTAAAGTTGTCCTGGAAACACTTCTTCCCTCCCCATCCCCCAGCTGCTAATTCTTCCATGTACACTGTACAATTCTTGTGTGTACCTGATTACTTTTGTGCAGTCTCTCCCATTAGAATGTAAGCTCTTTGTGGGTAGGGGCTGTTTTCCATTTCCTTTTATTCCCAGTACTAGGCACAGTGCCTGTACATAGTAAAGTCTTGATAAAAGTTTGTTGACCAAATGATTGGTCCCAGGCACCATGACTGAGATGGTTTGGGTCCATGCTGCTGTCTTTGCTGAATAACTTTGAGAAAATCATACCTCTCTCTGGGCTCTGCTCTCTTTCTCTGTGGACTAGAGATGAGCTCTAAAGGGCCCTTGGTTGTAGCTTGCGAAAATGATGTGATTTTTAAGCTCTAGCCCCAGAATCCCTGAATGAAGACAAGGCTTTGTGCTGTTATGGGTATTCAGACCTGGCACAGAGAAACCAGCATGGAGAGAGCATGGGGCTGAAGGCAAGCATCAGAAGGCAGTGGCCAAAGACATAAGAAAGCTCTTGGCAGGGATACTGGGGGCACTGGCTCCCTAGGTCCTCTGTAAGGACTCAAGCTCTTGAGACCTGGAGAGTTCCAAAGGTTCCCTACCTACCCTGGCTTGCCCTGAGGACCTCAAGCCCAGGCATTAGCCCCATCACTCTGATGTGGGGAGAGACTTTGGGTTCTCATTCTCCCCCAGACCCCTCCCTTGCCTGCTTCCTGGGCCAGCAGGCTCAGATGTTTCCTTTTCCAAGGGACAGAAGGGACTCTTTGCTCTTTGCTCAATTATCTGATGGGCAAACATCAGACTGCAATCTCCAGGGCCTGGCTGTGTGTGACCCAGGGCTAGACAATTTCAAAGCAGATTCATTTAGGAGTTAAGAGCAACTAGGGGCGGCAGAAAGGAAGAGAGTTCAATAATCTGGCCTCATATTTCTAGGGTGACTTTAACTTGCCCAATTACTTTTATAGGCATGAGAAAGAGCTTGGGGGCAGAGGAAAGCATCCTGATCTGGGACCTATATAGCCCTGGGATTGTATCCTGACTCTTCCATTTATGAGACAACTGACCTTGAAGAAATCATTTCACCTCTGAGCCTCAGTTTTCCCATCCATAAAATGGGGATTGCAGTAGTCTTGCTGCCTACCTCAGAGAGTTGTTAGGAGGAAGACACTTTTATGCTTTAAAATGCCATATAAATGTGAGTTGTGATGATGCCATCTACTCCACACAGGTATTATTATCCTTATACAAATGGCAAGAAGTGAAGGATGGAAAGATCTTTTCACTAGAACCCATCAAGCACTGGCCCAGTGGCCCTTTGAGACAGACCCCGAATTCCCCTCAGTTAAGAAGGTTCAAACTGTTGGATGTGGACACTATGGTTCCTCTTCCTCCTCCCAGCTGCCTAGCTAGATCTTTTAATCCCAGACTATCTCAAGGAGACCAGGTTATAGAGCAGTGTTCAGGGGCCCAGGTCCTAGCTCCTCGTCCAGGGACAGGACAAATAGCAGAGGCTTCCCCCCAATCCCTGTGCTCCAGCCCCAGTGTCCACCACTTTGAGGCTGAAGGACAAGATAAGGCAACCCTAAAGAACCCCAGAGCAGGCAAGATTTGAACCAAATTCCATGCACTTATATTATTCCATTTTGTATTCTCATCACAGAACTTTTAAAAATGCATTTTATGGCCATTTTTCAGCCTCAGCCTTTTCCCCTAAAATATTGCTCCCACCTTCTCCTCCCAAAAGACCGATTCCTTAATATTCCAGTTTCCAAGATTGGGTGTTGGATTTGACTCCCCACTCATACTCATCCCATAATCCAACCAATTGTTAAATTGTGTCGTTTCTACATTTACAGCATCTGCTCAGGGTACTCCCTTTCTTCCACTAATATGGTCAGCATCTCAATTCAATAACTTGCCACCTCTGGATATAACCTCCAGTTTGGAGACAGAAGCAAGCCTCTCCCTGCGGGGGGCGGGGGGGACGGGGACGTTTTAACAGAGGAAGGAGTTTTCCATTTCAGAAGGAGCAACAAAAGAAATGGGAACCCAAGGATGACATGGAAAGGCTAGGCTTGGAACCAATAAACCTGAGTTCTAATCCAATCTATCAATCAATCAATTAATATGTTTTTTTTTGTTGTTTGTTGTTGAGTCATGCCAGTTATGTCCAATTCTTTATAACCCTATTTAGGTATTTTTTTTTTTGGCAAAGAGATTGGAGTGGTTTGCCATTTCCTTTTTCAGATCATTTTACAGATGAGGAAACTGAGGCAAACAGGGTTAAGTGACTTGCCCAGGGTCACATAGCTAGTAAGTGCCTGAAGCAAACATTCATTAATCCCCTGCTATGTTCTTAGGCACTTTGCTAAATGCTGGGGAGGTTAAAAAACACAAAAGACAGTCCCTGCCCTCAAGGACCTTACAGTCTAAAAGAGGGAGACAACATGCAAAGAAATACATACAAAGGGGAGGCTAGGTGGCACAGTGAGTAAGAGTGGCTGGACCCGGAGTCGGGAGGACCTGGGATCAGTTCCGGCCTCAGAATATTAGCACCCACACATAAAAATGACTGGCCATGTAACCTTGAGCAAGTTGTTTAACCCCAATTGCTTAAAAAAAAGAAATACATACAAAGCATGAGAGAGAAAGAGAGAGAGGAGAGAGACAGACAGACAGAGAGAGACAGAGACAGACAGACAGAGAGACAGAGACAGAGACAGAGAGAGAGAGAGAGAGAGAGAGAGAGAGAGAGAGAGAGAGAGATGGAGAGACAGAGACAGAGAGACAGAGACATAGGCAGAGAGAGAGAGAGAGAAAGAGAGAGAGAGAGAGAATAGGAGATAATTAACAAAGGGAGGGCACTGGAATTCAGAGGGATTAGGGAAGGCTTCCTTCCAGAGCTGGGGTTTTGGATGGGACTTAAAGGAAGCCAGGGAGGTCAGCAACTAGAATGGAGGAAGCAAAGCATTCCCATGGGGAAAAGCTAGGGAGAATTCCCGGAGCCAGGAGATGTAGGATCTCTGTTTGTGCAGTAGCAGGAGGCCAGTGTCCCTCGATGGAAGAGTGTATGTTGTTCCACTATTAACTTGCTTCCTGACCCTGCTTTAGTCTCTGTGCCTCAGTTTCTCCTCTAGGGATGATAGTGATCCCCATCCTGCCTAATTCATGAGGGGACTCTAAGGATCCACAGATAGACTCTGTGTGAAAGTCTTCAGAGAATCTAAAATGCTACATGAATATAGGGGCATTATTAGAGGACTGGGTCTCTTAAGGAGATCTGGGAGTTCTCTGTTGCTTTCTTAGCTTAGTATTAGGAGCATTAATAATGACACTGACATCTCTATTTGTAAGGGGCTTTTTATTTCTGCCAAAGCACTTTTCTGTCATGATTTTTTTTTCTTCACATC
Organism: Gymnobelideus leadbeateri; assembly: GCA_011680675.1. Classification (NCBI taxonomy): domain Eukaryota; kingdom Metazoa; phylum Chordata; class Mammalia; order Diprotodontia; family Petauridae; genus Gymnobelideus; species Gymnobelideus leadbeateri. The sequence continues at coordinate 446,003 of WOXC01000021.1, read as the reverse complement.
ATTCTGGGCCCATTGTAGGGTTGAGCAGACTGAGGGAATGGCTGAACAGTTTGTCCAAAGCTATGCCAGTGGGTCCTTCATGCTGCGGGGACGTCAGTCCTGCTCTTCAGGGTCCCAGCCTAGGGTTCTCTCCTCCAGATCATTGGCAGGTGAATCATCCATCCTACTTTATCTCTAGCTCTGCTCCCCCATCTTTGCCTATGACCTCATCCCCCCTTCCTTGCTACCCCAAGATCCCCAAGCTGAGATTCCCAGGACCCGGGTCCTCAGACCTTGGTTCTTCTAGGAGCCCAGCAGTTTGAGCAGAAGGTAGAGGCAGGAGGGAGGAGAATAATTCCTGTCCAGGGTTGCTCAGGCTGGACAAGAAAGTCACCCATAGCCTCAGGTACTAATCTGCATCTGCGTGGGCAAGAGTTGCCCTTTCTCTGTTCCCTGAGATGGGGGAGGGGACAGCAAGGTGCTTTAGCCATGGTTGACGAGCCTCGTGCAACATGAAAGGACTGCTGGGGGGATGAGGGGGCCAGCTCCATCGGCTGGTGGTTTGAGAGAGCGGGATGTATTCTTTTCTGACCTCCTTGAGAGACACTAGAGCTGGCAGTGCCAGGCTTGGAATCAAAGGCAGTCTCCTGCTTTTTCCTCTGGATCCCTCCTCTTCTACCCTCCCTCTCCCCATCTCCACATCAGCACATACTTGGCTATGATAACTCTGGCTCCTTTGACACTGGTTGGGGGTGTGTGTGGAGAAGATGAAGGAAAATAGGCAGGCTCATCCATTGCTCATGAGGCTAGAATGCTGGCAGCACAGGCTTGTGGCCCCACCAGTCTGGGACTTTGACGCTGTCCTTGAAGGCTGGTAATGTTCTTTGTTCTTATTGGTTTGACATAGCCCTTCCTCTATATACTAACCACAGAAATCACAGAATTTCAGAGCTGGAAGATTTGGTCTTATCCCACCCTTTCATTTTATATAAAAGGGAAACCGAGGCCCAGAGGGGAAATGACTTGTTCACAGTCACACTGTTAGCTGGTAGTAACATCGAGACTCCAAGCTCAGTGTAACCGAGCCAGCACTCAGACCTGGGTCTTAGTCTTTTGACTTCATGCTCAGTGTGAGTCTTTTGCTCATTAAGGATCTGTCAGCCAGGTAGAGATGTATCTAAACCCTCTGTAGATCTGTTTGAACTTTCTGCTCTGACCAGACTGTGCTATTGGCAGTGCCCAGAACTTGACAGCCTTTGATCACCCCCCTCCCCCGCTCAGATGTTCACTTTGCTATCAAGTCCTACCCTCCAGCAGGCATAGCCATAGTAAAAGCTGGTATTTGTACAGTGCCTTGAAGGTTGCAAAGTGCTTTGTGGGCTATCTCACTTCATCCTCACAACAGCCCTATGTAGAAAGCATTATCAGCATTACACCCAATTTATAGATAGGAAACTGTGGTTCACAGAGATTAAGTGACTTGGCCGGGTTCGACCTTGATAGCATTTGAATCCAGGTCCATGTCCGATGCTCAATCTGTGGCATCACCCAGCTGCCTTCAAGGTCAAATTCAAGTCTCACTTCTACCTGGAAGGTTTCCTCGATTTCCCTCCAGCCCACAGGGCCTGACTGCTTCCCCTCGTGGACCTTCCACATACCTTACTGTTTGTATTCCTTCATTTGACCATTGGGCACATACCACCTGGCACTGTCTTTCTGAATACATAGGTGTTTTCTTCCCAACTAGACTGCGAGCTTCCAAAGGGCAGAGATTGTATCTTACATGCTTCTCCATCATGTATTGTTCATGACAATACATGATAATGTGGTATGCTCCACATTACCCTTCACAAGTCATGTGAAAAATGCTGATTGATTGACTGATTGAGCCTACAACATCCAGAGACCAATTATCCAGTTTGTGGTTCAGCTAGGGTCCTGACTTCTTCCCCCCCCCCCCCGCCCAACTTTTGACATTCCATTTTCCATCAAACCCTACCTTAGGGAACATTTAGAAGGAAAAAACCAGAGCTGCCACTCACCCAGCTCCATCTGCCCATTTGCCTGATAGTTCTGGGAAAAGTACTGGCTCTGATGAGACTTGGGACTTCAGGCATGGATTCCCAACATTTCTGCTTTCCTTACTCCCCTTGAGGCATGAGTAATTGACATGTTGGCAATGAATGGAGAGGAGGAATATGCCAGCCACCCTTGGCAGCCACCCAGCGCAGTCAACATTGGGCTCTCTCCAAGGTCAGGACTCCATTCAGGAGACCTCAGGCTTGGTCACCAGCAGCCAGGGACTACTCTCATTCTTCCCAGAGAATTCAATTTAATTTGAAAACGTATTGATGAAACACCTACTATGTGCAAGTCCACATGGATAAATGGCATGAAGTTACAGAGATATATAGGACTCATACCTTGTTCTTATGAAGAATGCAATCTGATTGACTCACACAAAGTCACACTATGTCAGAGCTCGAAGGCACTTTGTGGCTTACCTCATTATGGATCATGGGATTCTGTACTAGCAGACAGCTTAGGGATTGTTCCTTCTCACCCCACCATTTGACAGAGGAGGAAACCAAAGCCTAGCTTGGCCACATGATTTACCAGAAGTGACATGGGTAGTGAATAGTAGTAGGATTCAAACCCAGGTCCTCTGACCTTCAATTCAGCATATTTTTGCACACCCTTCCCCACATTCCCAGCTCTGCCTTCCCTTCATTTTGCAAAAGAGGAAACTGAGGCTAAGAGAGGGAAAATTACTTACCCAAGGTTCCAGAGTTAATGCCAGAAGCAGGATTAGAATCTAGGTCTTCTGATTTCCCCATTGAGCTTTTTTTATATGTGGGTACTACTTTATCTGACAGTAAAAACCATGGGATGGAGCTAAAGACCAGTTTGGCATGAGGTCTGGATTCTAGGGTGAGGCACCCCTGAAGCTTGCAGTTACCCTGACACTTCACTTTCCCATTGGAAATATGGGAACAACTTGGTATTAAGTTTCATTGATTCCCATAGGCTTGGGGTTTTTTTCCAAGCAAATCCCCTAGTGAAGACAAGGCATACATTATCATTCTTGTTTCCCTCGAATACTTACATGATCTATGATCTCATGCCTTTGGATTATCCTTGCAACAATGCAGCTCACTACACATCCTTGCCTGCACTTCCTGTGGGACTCCCATACATGGCTTCCCATTAGTTCATCACTGATGAGTCTACCCAATGGTCTGGAGATATTTCTATCTTATGGGTAGGGAAACTGAAACCCAGAGTGGGGAAAATGACTTGCCTGACATCACACAGAAGTGGTAGAATGGGCCCCAAACCATGGTGATTGGGTTCCCGGTCCCAGGCTCTTAATATTAGACCTCCCCAGCAACCTATACCTTCCAGGGAGTCTAAAGGATTTCATATAGTTGTCTCAGTCGAAAACTTAATTCCCCTCTTTTCTGCACCCCCCCCCCAAGATAATATTGTAATGACAGGTTGGTGTCCTACTGAATTCCAGCAAGGAGAGGGAAGAGATTGGCAGATAGCCTCAGGCTGGGTTCTGATGGGCTCCACACATGGTCATGCCACCTAGGAATGATGAAGGCATGTCCAGCTTCACCTGTCATGTTTCAGGGTGTTATAGGACTAACACATAGGGAAACCCATGAGGAAGGCTGAGAGATCTTCTCCAGGGAGTTAGTTAATGAGAATTCCTGGGGCTGGTGGTGGTGAGGAGAGATCGGCAGGACCCTTTCTGCCCAGCTAAATCCTCCTCCTAACAACAATAACAACCACAACAGCCAGTGTTTACATAGTGTCTTAAGGACTGTCAAGTACTTTACTTACACATTATTTCATTTGATTCCCACAAAAACCATGTGGGGGCATTGGTGCTATTATTATGACCATTTTACAGATGAAAAAACTGAGTTTGAGAGTGGCTGACTTGTCCAATAAGTATCTGAAGGAGGATTTCAACTCAAGTCTTCCTGACTCTAAGAGCAACACTCTCCCTAGCATTCCCAGGCCTTCAAAGCTTGGGCCACACTTTTTCTGACTACCTCTAGCCCATAGAGCCTTTTTTGTTCACAATACTTCATTGCCCTAACCACTAATTTGGAATTTGTCAAGCACTTCCTAGTTTTGTTGGCTACATTGTCCATTATTGCAGAGAGGAAATGATCAGGACAGTAGGAATCAGGAGAATTGGGTTCAGGTCCCAGCTCTGATATTTGCTACCTCTGTGACCTTGGGTAAGTTCCTTAATTTCCATGAGTCTCAGTTTCCTGATCTGTAAAATAGGAAAGGGGTGGGCAAGATGATGCAGTGGAAAAAATTCTGGGTTTGTAATCAGAGGACAAGCTTTGAGTTCCACCTTACCTGATTACTGCCTTTGTGGCCCTGGATAAGTCATTTAACAACAATAGGCTTTAATGTTTGTAAAACACTTCCTGTGTATGAGCTCATTTGATTTTCATAACCCTATGAGAGCTATTATTGTCACCCCCACTTTACAGATAGGGACATTGGGCACTTGCCCAAGGTCACACAATAAGTGTTTGAAGCAGGATTTGAACTCAGGTCTTCCTGATGACAAGTCCTTTGCAATATAAAAAGGGTTAGACTAACATAGTGGTATCAGACACCCAGTCTGCAGACTTGCAGCTCCCTAACACTCCCTAGCAGGGCCTGAATCAGATTGAAATATAATTGGGAAATATTAACAAAATAAACAGAATCCAATACAACATAGATAATGTTAATTTGGGATTTTTTTCCTTTTAAGTCAGTATGTTGCCCACAGGGATCTGCTTCTTGTTGAGTTCAATACTAATGACCTCTAAGATCTCTTACAGCTATCTACATGCAATTTTATGAGTGACTGATCTTTGCATATAAGGAAAGTCCCTCCCACCCCTAGTATTCTGCATATTAGCAGTCTGAAGAAAGAGACCTACTAAAAACAGAATGTATAATTTCAAGAGGCCATGGTTTCCTCCTTACAAGAGGTCTTCAAATTTATGAAAGATATGCTTCTGTAGAAGATATTTCTACTTAGCTCTGGTTTTGACTTCTGAGGTGCCTTGAGATCTGAAATTCTGATTTTGTATCACCTTATAGTGACTGGCACAGAGTTGGACACATGGCAGGCACTCAGTCCATATTGATTAACTGGAAAGTATCTCAGTACTAGCCTGAGAGAGTGCAATTTTATTTCAGGGAGAGGCTCTAACAGGGGGTAAAATGTGGGCCAAAGACACTGAGGAGTCCTGGGTGACACTAACACTAAGGACAGGTGTAGAAGCAATAAGGATGGGAAAGACACTCTTACTTCACCCCCTGCCCCATACCAGACACACCTAAGCCTTTCTTCAAGAGACTGAGAAAACATGACCATTAGCGCAGGTCTTTCCTGGTCTCTGGAGCTCATTGACTCAAACTGCTCCAGCCTTTCACACCTAGGAAAATATTCAGAACCCTGGACAGAGCCAGTGTCCTTGTGTTTGGCAGAACTCTATAGAGTATTACCTAGGCTCCCAAGCAATGCAATCTAGTTGTTGACACCCCAATTCATCACTTTGTAAATATACCCTGCTTTATTACATAAGCAATAAGCACTTTGTCGGAAATTACATAAGTTATAATCTAATTAAACAATAATTACATTGTAATGGCTTTGTAACTACAGCATTAATTAACTTTATGGCCTCTGTAAATTAAGCTTGGTATTGATAGGGTACTGGAAAGGGTTGGTGGAGTCAGATGGCAAGGAGGGAGGGGAAGCCCAGACTCATATACAGCTCTGCATCCCCTTGTCACCAACCCAAAATGCTCCCCAATGAGGTTCCCTGGCCCACAAGTGCATCAGGGAAGAGAAAGAACAACCTGTAGCTAAGAGGCTAGGATGAGGGTAGAGGGTCTGGCAGTACTGGAAATATGGTGAGAACTGGCAATGACTGGAGCAGGATGATAAGATTTGGAGGTGGGAGGAACTTCAGAGATACCAAGTTTAACATCTCCATTTTAAACAGATGCGGATTGGTGACTCACTAGGCAGGAATGAGAAGGTCTTGGACTGGAAATCAGTTCCTGTGACCTCAAATCTAGAGCATTTGACATTCTATCATGGGGTATTTGCAATGTGTAGAGTACAGTAAACCCTATAGACAGAATTTACCCAGTTTATAGTGAAGCATTTGACAAAGTCTCTCGTGATGTCTTGCTGGACAAGATGAAAAGATGTGAACTAGATGACAGTGGAGTTAGGTGGGGTGGGAACAGGTTCAATGGATAGAGTTAGAGAAGAGTCATTAATGATCTCTTGTCATTTAGAAAGAGGTCCCCAACGGGGTGCCATGGGGATCTGTACTTGACCCTGTGCTGGTGAGCATTTTCATCAGTGACTTGGATAAAGGCATGGATGGAATTTAATGGCAGACACAGTCACAAAATCAGATTTTAATATGACATAATTCTAGGAAAGATAGCTAACACATTGAAAGATAGATTTGGAATCCAAAGATGCCTAAACAAGTTACAAAATTGGTTTGAAAGTAAGGAGATGAATTTTAATAGGGATAAATATGAAGTCTCACACTTGATTCCAAAGAATCAACTTGGCAAGCATGACTAGACAACCATATTTGTAAAACTGTTGAGGGGGAGCAGGGATTTAGTGGGCTCTAGGCTCATTATGAGTCAACCTTGTGAAATAGCAGTCAACAAAATCTCATACAGGGTATACTGTGAGAAGCATCATGTCCAGGACAAGGGAGATGACAGTCCCACTATTCTTCAGACCATGTCTGAAGAATTGTTTTCAGTTTTAGGCTCTACATTAAGGAATGAGATTGACAACCTGGAGACGATGCAGAAGAGGATGACCAGGATGGTGGGGGGCCATTTGAGAATCAGTTAGAGGAATTGAGAATGTGTAGACTGGAAAAGAAAAAAAAAACAAAAACTTAAGAGACATAAGAAGCTTTGAAAGATTATGATGCAGGAAAGAGATTGGATTTGTTTTGTTTGTTTGGCCCCAAAGGCAAAACTAAGAGTAATGAAGGCAAGTTATGAAGAGACAGATTTAAGTTCAATGCAAGGAAAAAACTTCTTAACAATCAGAACTATCCAAAAGCAAAATGGACTACTGAAGGAGTAGTGGGATCCTCCTCATAAGAGATCTCTGATTGAAGGATGGGCTCCCCCTTGTCTGATGCATTATAATGGGGATTCTTCCTCAGACATTGCTTGGATTTGATGGCCTCTGTTGTCCCTTCCAAATCTGATTCTTTACTTTTGTGATTCTGTGACAGTGTTGGCAGTGTTTGGAGCATGGGTAATATTGGCAGTGTGGGGAATGGAGGGTACTGGGGAGTACTGGCAGTGTTTGGAGTATGGGAAGTATTGGCAGTGAGGGTGTATATAGTTAGGAGCCCTGGTGTATTCTGGGCCTTGGAAGGAACTATTTGGTCTCCCAGGCTTTGCATAAACAGACAAGAGGGTTGTTATTCAGGAAGAGAAAGAAAGCCAGCTCTGTGAATGTTAATTTGTTTGTCAGTACATGTGCCCCCAAGCCATTGGCGTGGGACACATTTATGTAAATCTAAGTAATCAGCAAATGCTTTTTCTGACATTTACCAGAGAGTGAAGGAAGGGATGGTTCACAGTAGGAGAGAGTAGTGATCCCCAGGCTTAAGACATGGAAGATGTCCTGGACCAGGTTTTCAGCCCGGGCCCAGCCAAATCCCAGTGCCAAGGGTATACACACCTGAAGCCTTCCCCCTGAATCCAATCAAGGCAGTAATTCAATTCAGCAAGCATTTATAAAACACTTTCTGTGGTCAGAGTTCCTTGCTAGAAAATGGGGAAGGTACAAATTTTTTTAAAATGACATGGTCAATGCCCTCATGGAGCTTATTGTCTAGTAGGGGAATATAGCACATACACAGATAAGTGCATCAGAGAGGTGCAAAGTTGGGGGGAAAGTCTTCATTACCTAGGGGGTTCAGGGGAGGCTCCTTGGCAGAGGTGGTTTAAAAGGATGAGTAAGAATCCAAGGAAAGGGAAGGGGAGGCATCCCAGGCATAAAGAAAGCATGGGCAAAGGCAGAGAGGCAGAAAAATTTGGGGTGTAGGATCTATTCAGTAATCTGGAGTCTTATTGGCCATAACTTGAAAAAAATCAGGCAGGAGTGAATAGGCAAGTTGTCATTGGCTTCAAGATCATTCCCCTGTCCTGTCTCCACTACACTATGGCTACTGGGCTGCTTCTGTTCAGTGGGACACTGACTAAGGGAAGCTAGGAAGGGAACATTCTGTTAGCTGGTAAGCTTTGGAATCTTTCTTCAAGGTGCCTTCTGGCAGTCCCTTCTGGACCACAGGCTCACTCAGAGTGATGCCTTTCCCTTGCTCATGGCATGATTTAGTCATTCTCTTTCCCCTTAAACATGCCCTTCCCCTTAACTTTGCTATTTCAGATGAAGGCACCACCATTCTTCCAGACATTTAGTTGTGTAACCTTGGGTCATTTCCATTCTTCCTTCTCACTCACAAGCCCTATGAATCAGTTGTCCAGTCTTGATTCTTCTTCCACAACATCTCTTGCATTTATTTCTCTGACCACATCTCAACCACGGTAATTCAGGGCATCTCACCTTAATTGTGGACTCTTTCAAGAGCCTCTTGATTGGTCTCCTTGTATCCAAGCTCTCTCACTCTCCAATGCATGGAGGGCTGCCACCAAACTGATAGTTCTAAAGTGCAAATCTGACAATGTCACTCCTCTGTTTAAGAAATTCCATTGGTTCCCCATTTCCTCTAGGACTAAATACATGCTCCTTTGTTTAAAGCTTTTCACTCTATGACTCCAACCTCTTTCCAGGCTGATTAAAACTTGCTTTTCCTCAAGTCCTTTGTTTCTAGTAAAATTGGTGTCATTGTGGGTCCCCATGCAATGCCCAGGAAATCCTCCATGCTCAAATGCTCTCTTTTTCAATACCTCTGCTCCTAGATTCCCTATCCTTCTTCAAGCATTATCTCAGGTACCACCTTTTACATGAAGCCCCTTTATATTTTTTCCTAGTTGTTGGAGTTCTAGAAATTTGGACCTGTAATTATCAGTCTGTCTCTGGAGTACAAGTCTGATGCTCTACTTGGAAGGCCTTTCCTTGCATTAATCTTGCCTGGTGTAGTTTCTCAGCAGTTTCTCCAGCCCTTCCTCCCAGCTCCAGCCTCTTTGAAGAGGCACCTACTCTCTGCAGCTTAGGGGAGACAGGGGCAAAGCAGTCAGGCAAAGAAGTTTACAAAGACAGCTAGAAGGGAGTGGCTTGAGGACCATCCATCATTTGCACAGTCCTCCAACAAGCCCAGCCCTCTCCTGGAGATGGCAGTGAGTGAGTGCACAGTCTGAAAACCTCTGGTTCTGCATGGCTCCCAGGGCTTTTGTGGGTCAATAGTCCATCTTCTCCTGCTTCTCCATGGGGAGCAAGGAACTCTTAGAAAGGAAGGTGAGAGGAGGAGGAGAGAAGGAGGAGGGGCACATCAGGAAGAAGACAAAGTCTTGGGCACAAAATAAGCTCTTGAAGGAGAATTGGAGAGAAGCCATTTCCTGAGAAGGAATCCTGGGGATCTGGAGGACTCTTTTAAAAAAATTAATTAATTTACTTACAGTTTTCAACATTCACTTCCATAATTTTATATTTTCTCCTCCTCCCTCCCACCCTCTCCAAGATGGCACGCAATCTGATATAGATTTTACCTATGCATTTTTATTCAACATATTTTCACATGAATCATGTTGTATAGAAGAATTAGAACAAATGGGAGGAACCACAAGAAAGAAAAAATGAAACAAGACAAAACAGAAAAAGAGAGCAAAGAGTTTGCTTCCATCTGCATTCAGACTCTACATTTCTTCCTCTAGATGTGGGTGACATTTTCCATCATGAGTCTTTTTGAGTTGTTTTAGGTTTTTCCATTGCTGAGAAGAACTAAGTCTATCAAAGTTAGTCATTGCACGATGTGGTTGTTACTATGTGCAATGTCCTGGTTTTGCTCCACTCACTCAGCATCAGTTCATATAAGTCTTTCCAGGTCTCTCTGAAGTCTGCCTGCTCATCATTTCCTATAACACAATAGTATTCCATTACATTTACATGCCACAATTTATTTAGTCACTCCCCAATTGATGGGCATCCCCTCAATTTCCAATTCTTGGCTGCCACAAAAAGAGCTGCTATAAATATTTTCATATTTGGATCTTTTTCCCACTTGTATGATCTCTCAGCCCTAGAACTGGAGGATTCTTGAGCTCTTGGAGGCCTTCTCAGGTAGTAAGGTATGATGGAAAGGGTGGTGGAGTTTGGTGTTTAAGGCTCAGATGTACCACTTGCTGCCTCTGGGACCTTGGGAAAGTGAATTCACTGCTTCAAAACTCAGTTTTCTCATCTGTAAAATTGGAGAGTTGGACTAAATGATCTCCACATCCCCTTTCTATTCTACATCTATGGCTCCAATTTGTTTCTCTTCTATGGCTAAATCTGACCAGCCCTGGGCCTGACGCTTACTGAATCTTGTTTCCTTCTGTGCCCCAATTTTCACTCTGGATGTTTCCTGGGTCAAATATACACCTTTTCCTTCCTTTTCAAACCCTAGCTACAAAGGAATTTTGCAAAGGAAGAATTAATTTATGATGTAATCAGTGTGTACCTATGTGAGTCACAGAGTATCAGAGTTGGAAAGGACAATTTTCCAGATGAGGAGACTGAGGTTTAGCCACTGTCTTGGCCAAAGGTACAGAGCAAGTAAGTGACTGGTTCTGGACTCGAATCCAAAATTCTTTTTTATTAAATGAGCATTAATGACTAGTCTAAATGACTGCACTAAAGTCCCCAATCCATGTCCTGATGCCCAGAAGCTCTGTCCTGGTTCCATCCTTCTTCTGCTCTCCTCACTTAACCCATTCCAAGGCTCTCAGTAAGTGCCCACCCTGTCTCCCTCCACCTCCATCCTTGGCCCTGCCCTATTTAGTCCCTGTCCTCAATTTCAAACCTACATCATGACCCACCATCCCTATTAGGAAATTATTTCAGAAAAATGTGCACAGCATAAGGATACTGAAAGCAGATTTTGATAGCTAGGAAAGGGGTAGCAGATCTGGAGAGCTGAGGGTATTGTGTCCTTGGACTGGGGACAATACCAATGGGAAGTCTGGGAGTTCAGGAAGACAAATTTAGTTGATTTTGAGATCTTGCCAGGGGCCAGTCCTGAAGTTTTGAGGTTGGAAAATGGAAAGGAAAGAATGTTCCTTGGGCTTGTTCCCCACCATTCTCCGTAGTCAGCAAATTGATTTTCTTTAAGTGCAGGTTGGATCAAGTCACTCCCTTCCAACCCCTACTTGGGTCCCTCCCCAATAGACTATAGTGACGCCCTATTGCTATTAGGATCAAATATAATCTCTATTTGACTCTGTGTGAGCTGGCCCTTTTCTACCTTTCTGGTCCTCTTACCCATTGCTACTCTTCTTGTACTTGCTGATGTAGCCATAACTGGCCTTCTTGCTGTTTTGTACACAGGGCATCCTTCTCATGGCCCTTCTCCCATGCCTGAAATGCTCTCCTTCTTTTATCCCACTTCATAATCCTTTGTTTCCTCAAGGTTCATCTCAAGCACATCTTTTCCATGAAGCCTTTCCTGACAACCTCATCCCTCACTATGTATCCCCTCCCCAAATTACCTTGGATGCATTTTGTATGTATTATGAATACACTTCTATATGTCCACACTATTTCCACCACTAGAATGTAAATCCCTTGAGGTCAGAGACTGTTTCACTTTATCTAGTGTCCTGAGCACTTAGCATAATGCCTGCCACATGGCCAGTACTGAATAAATACTTCATGATGATTGACAGAAAATTGGACCTTTAAATCTGGAGATTTGGCCTGCTGGTGTCCTGCCCTGTTTAGCCTCAGGCAGCCATAGGAAGCCTCATAGCTGGGTCAGGAAAGGAGGCCCAACACCACCTGATTTGCAGAAAGGAAACAGGTTTCAGGACACCAGCCAGTTCCTTCCGGAGGGGCAGGGGAAGGGGAGGGGATGTGTGCAGTGAGGCAAGGATGAGGGAAGGGAATTTGCCTTCTGCCTTGGCACTTAGCCCTGGTTCTGTGGGACTGTATCTACCTAGGAGTCTTATTCCCCAGCTCAAGGCCCCACCAGCTACTGAAAGAGAAGATTCATTCACTCATAAATTCTATGGGAAATCCACAATAATACTAATCACTTCCTATTCTACACCCTGCCCTCCAACACACACACACACACACACACACACACACACACACACACACACACAGAAGATGAATATCCCCAAAGATTCATAGAATGTCAGAGCTGGGAAAGACTGTAGAGGTCATCTATGGCACCTTCTTTCACACTCTTCATAACCTGATTCTAATCTACTTTTAAGGACATAATACAGGTTACTCCCCTTCAAACAGACTATATTCCAGCCAAGCTGGAATGATGATGTTCTTTATAGCCCACTTTCCATCTCCAGCCTCCATGCTTTTGCCTGTGCCTGGAATGCACTCTCATCCACTTCTGCCTCTTAGAATCCCTAGTCCTTCAAGCTTCAGTCTAGGTGTTACCTTTTACTCTAGGTGTTTCCTGCTAGATGGCTCAGTGGTTAGAGTGCTGGCTTTGAAGTCAAGACAACCTGAGTTCAAATAGGCCTGTCTCCAAATATTTACTAGCTCTGTCATCCTGGGCAAGTCACTTAACCTCAATTGGCCTCAGTTTCTTTATCTATACAATAGGGATAAAAATATGACCTACTTTGCTGAGTTGTTTTAAAAATGAAATATTATGGCTAAGATGACAAAACAGGAAAATGACAAATGCTGGAGAGGATGTTGGCAAATTGGAACACTAATGCATTACTGGTGGAGTTGTGAACTGATCCAACCATTCTGGAGCACAATCTGGAATTATGCCCAAAGGGCTATAAATAATTTCATATCCTTTGACCCAACAATATCACTTCTAGGGCTATATCTCAAAGAGATCATAGAAGTGGGAGGAAGACCCATACGTACAAAAATATTTATAGCAGCTCTTTTTGTGGTTGCAAAGAATTGGAAATTAAGGGGGTATCCATCAATTGGGGAATGGCTGAATAAGTTGTGGTATATGTATGTAATAGAATATTATTGTGCTATAAGAAATGAGGAGCAGATGGACTTCATATTTACCTGGAGAGGCTTATACAAACTGATGCTGAGTGAGAAGAGTAGAACCAGAAGAAATTTGTACACAATCACAGACACAACATATGTGTCATGACCAACTAAGACAGACTGGACTCTTCTCAGCAATGCAATGATATGTCAATCCCAAAAGACTCATGATGGAAAGAGATGTCTACATCCAGAGAAAGAACTAGAAAGAACTGAGTTTGAATCCTGATTGAAGCAAACTACCTGATCTTTTTCTTTTCATTGTTTGGTTTTATTTCCTCTTTACCACTTTTCATGCCATCTAGTACAATCGGCCTTTGTAACCTGACTAATGTCTAATGTGAAAGTATTTGCAGATCCTATATGAGATGGTTAGCTGTCATCGGGGGAGGAGAAGGGGAGGGAGGGAAAGAAAATTTGAAACTCAAGGAATTATGGGATTGAATCTTGTAAACTAAAAGTAAACAAACAAATTATTAAAGAAAAAAATAAAAATGAAATATTATATGTAAAATGCTTTGTAAACCTTACTGAGCTATGTAAATGTTAGCTGTTATTAGTATCCCCATCCTTATCATTAACCGTCCTCAAATTACCTTCTAATCATTTATCTGTGAACATGCTGCATTTCCCCCAGAAGACTGTAAACTCCTTGAGGGCAGGAATCCATCATTTTAAAGAATTTTATGGCTAATACTAGTATATAGTGCCTTGTATATACTTGACACTTAATAAATGCTTATTGAATTGAATCATATCTAGTCCTAGAACACAACAGGGCCTTCTCAGTGAAGTCCCACATCTACTGAAAAGAGATTAGCTTAACCATCCACACAGGAAAACACAAGTGGATGAAGAATACTTAGTCCCCTGATAATGACCAGCTGCTGTATGTGCAGCCTGTTGAATTAATACATCAGTGAATAAGTCTTGGACAGAACTTAAGGAGGCACAATTAGTTGGATCCAGAATTTAAAAGGAAGAGGAGAGATTGGGTTGGTTCTCACTAGGGAAATGGAATAGCTCCATTTACTCAAGATCAGCATTCTCCCAGTGATTCTGACTGACTGGAAGTCACAGAACAGCACAATTTCAGAAGGATCAAAACTGAACTGACCTAAAGGGCAATGGAGAGATGCATGGGGGCTGAAAGCAGGCTGCTGCATGTTAGCAGTAACTACTTGTGGAAAGATGGGATCTGAAACACCTATCTGGACAGAAAAGGAGGGGAACTAATAACAATCAAGACAGCAGCTAGCATTGATACAGCTCCTGAAGGGTGACAAAGCATGTTACATAAGCTAGCTTGAATGATCCTCACAGCAGCTTGGGGAAGTAGGTGCTATCATGGTCCTCATTTTACATGTGTGGAAACTAAGGCTAAAGGAAGTTAAGGAATTTGCCCATAGTCACACAGCACTAAGGGTTAGAGGCAACATTTGAACCTGGTTCTTCCTGGCTCCAAGTTCAGCATTCAGTTCACTGTGCCTCAGGCAAAAAAGACACAGGACTTTAGACAGATAACCCAAATCCTGCCCTGGTATCCTGTAAACACTGAAAGATACAGAAGAGTTCCTCCACAATGTTGGGCTTGATGCTCTGTGAGAGATTTTCAGGTTATAGAAAAGAATTGAACAATTTGAGAAGACATGAATGGGTTGCTATCTATGCTAGTGGAGGGCATCTTCACACAACTTAGACCACAGATCTTTCCAAGTGGGAGGAGAAAGAAACAGTATATCAGATGAAATCAAGAGTGATGAAGATAGAATCCTGATTGATGGAGAGCTTAACAGAAGAATTTCTGGACAGCTAATATCCCCCTTCTAGTCTCTCCCCAGTAGATACATAACCAATATATACTACTCACTAATGTCATATTAATTCAGCTAAAACACAACTCTGATGCAATTATTCCCCCCAAAAGTTTTCTCTCAAAGGTTCCTCATTGAATAGCCTTTTTTATTTAACTCCTTCTAGCATCAATCAAAGAAATGTATATAAAACAAACACTGGTTGTTGAATGCATGTATGCATGCATGCATGAACATATGAAGATTTCTTGTAAGGAAGGTTATGGGTCAAATATTTTCCCCCTCTCCTGTGGACCAAATGGGAGAAAATGACTTTCATATGATCATGGATTAAGAAATGGAACAGACCTTTGGAAGTCATTGGATCCAAACCTCCCATTTTACAGATGAGAAAACTGAAGCCTACAAAGGTTAGGTGATTTGCCCAGAATCAGACAGCAAGTAAGTATCTGAGGTCAGATTTGAACTTAGGTCTTCCTGACTCCAAATCTAGGGTCCTTTTTATTGTGCTTGAGGACAGATATTATGAAGAACTTTGAGGGTGGTTAGCTTTTAAACCTGATGGTCAATGGCTATTGTATAAATCCTTCCCAGAAGAACATCTCTGTTATAGTAAGAGAGTGATGAGGCCAAAGTAATCTATTTGGGGAGTCAGTGGTCTTCTTTTTGTTCCTGGATAAAGGCTGTGCATTTCACCCAGCCTCCCTTTTCATAAATATGTGCACCTAGTCACAAATGGGGCTAGGTTAGAGACTGGGGATGATTTAAAGCCAATTTTTCATCACCACTGATAACCAACACAAAGTATGAGTCCCCAGTTGGCCAGGAATTTCATGTCCACACCCACAGAAGGCATGAATACCAATATTTCTGAGATCAAGGATGGGGAATTAGTTAGGTGGCCTTTCACTGGATACACAGGGATGAATCTGATGATCCTCTATCCCTGCCACTGGTGATAAGCTAATCAATCAATCAAGAAGTATTTATTAAACACCTATGTACAAGGCATATATTCTATTTCATAATCTGTCCTGTTAAAGAGTCCTTGGGGGGGTGGAGCCAAGATAGAAGAGCAAAAGCAGTAACTTGTCTGAGCTACCATTCTAACCACCTCCAATATCTGTAAAAAAAAGTGATTCTAAACAGATTTTGGAGGTACAGAACCCAAAAAGTGACGGAGAGAAACAAATTTCCACTGAAGGCAGCCTGGAAGGCTGACAGGAAGGGTCTATTGCACCAAGCTGGGAGCTGAGCACAGTTCTGCATGAGCCGTGGGCCCAGAGCTGGGCAGCCTGACCAGTAGCACAGACTTGCCAGAGCAGACTTCAGGAGAATGAATCACCAGCAGCTGGAGGTTTCCAGACTTCCCAACCCATAAACACTAAAGAGAAAGTTAAAGGTCAGTGGGGATCTCTGTTGGAACTGGGAGACAGAAGAACACAGTCTGGCCCCTGCCCCCCAACAAGAGGTGGCAGAGGTGTGGTGGCTGCAGCTGCTGCTGCATGGCTGCCTCTAGAGCTCTTGGCCTGCAGATTGTAGGGAGTCCCAGCAACCATTCAGAGGGTAATTGTTCTTGCTTTGACCTGCTTGGATCTGGGTCAAAGTCTTGGGTGGTGGTCCTGGGGTGTGGAGCCAGTGTGTCAGAACTTGTGGTGGCTGTAGAGAGGGAACCCTCCTCATAGCTCTGGCAACTGTGCAAACCCTAGCAATTTGGGACACAGCTCTCTCCACTCTGGAAGCAGAGTTCTACTGTAGCAAAGAGCTCAAAAGTCAAGTAACTGGCTGGCAAGATGAGCAAGCAGAGGAAGCTCGATCAGACCATAGAATCCTTTTTGGGGGACAAAAAGGATCAGAACATGGAACTAGAAGAAGACAACAAAGTCAAAACTCCTGCATCAAAAACTTCCAAGAAAAATATGAATTGCTTACAGGCCATGGAGGAGCTCAAGGATTTTGTAAATCAAGTAAGAGAAGTGGAGGAAAATTTGGGAAGAGAAATGAGAATGATGCAAGAAAATCATGAAAAGTGGGTCAACATCCTGCTAAAGAAGACCCAAAAATACACTGAAGAAAATAACACCTTAAAAACTAGACTAACTCAAATGGCAAAAGAGGCCCAAAAAGCCAATGAGGAGAAGAATGTTTTAAAAAACTGAATTTACCAGATGGAAAAGGAATTTCAAAAACTCACTGAAGAGAATAATTCCTTCAAAATTAGACTGGAACAAATGGAAGCTAATGACTTTATGAGAAATCTAGATACTATAAAACAGATCCAAACAAGTGAAAAAATAGAAGGCAATGTGAAATATCTCACTGGAAAAAAACACTGACCTGGAAAATAGATCCAGGAGAGATAATTTAAAAAATTATTGGACTACCTTAAATCATGATCAAAAAAATAACCTAGAAATCATCCTCCAAGAAATTCTCAAGGAAAATTGCCCTAATATTCCAGAGCAAGAGGGCAAAATATAAATTGAAAGAATTCACCAATCCTCTCTTGAAAAATATCCCCAAAAGAAAACTCCTAGAAATATTATAGCCAAATTCCAGAGTTCCCAGGTCAAGGAGATAATATTACAAGCTGTCAAGAAGAAATAATTTTAGTATTGTGGAAACACAACCAGGATAACACAAGATATAGTGGCATCTACATTAAGAGATTGAAGGGCTTGGAATATGATATTCTGAAGGTCAAAGGAGCTAGGATTAAAACCAAGAATCACCTACCCAGGAAAACTGAGTGTAATGTTTCCGGGGGGAAAATATGGTCATTCAATGAAATAGAGGACTTTCAAGCATTCTTGATGAGAAAACCTGAGCTGAACAGAAAATTTTACTTTCAAATACAAGAAGCAAGAGAAGCATGAGAAGTTAAACAGGAAAAAGAAATCATAAGGAACTTATTAAAGTTGAACTATTTACATTCCTACATGGAAAAATGGTAATTGTAACTCATGAGACTTTTCTCAGTATGAAGATAGTTGAAGGGAATATATGTGTGTATATATGTGTATGTA
The DNA here is from genome assembly GCA_011680675.1 of Gymnobelideus leadbeateri. Taxonomy (NCBI): domain Eukaryota; kingdom Metazoa; phylum Chordata; class Mammalia; order Diprotodontia; family Petauridae; genus Gymnobelideus; species Gymnobelideus leadbeateri. The sequence continues at coordinate 427,947 of WOXC01000021.1, read as the reverse complement.
CATATGTATGTTTATATAAAAGGGTATGTGTGCATATAAATACATATGTGAGTGTGTGTATATGAGACAGAGGGCACAGGATGAGTTGAATAGGAAGTTGTGATATCTACAAATAAAATTAAGAGGTGAGAGGAATATATTGGGAGAAGGAGAAAGGGAGAGATAGATTAGGGTAAATTATCTCATATAAAAGAGGCAAGAGAAAACTGTTCTAATGGAGGGGAACCTTATTCTCATTGAATTTGCCTCAAGGAGGGAATAATATACATACTCAACTGGATGTCTTACCCTACAGGAAAGTAGGGGGGAAGGGGACAAGAAGGGGTGTTATAGAAGGGAGGGCAGATTGGGGGAGAGGGTAGTTAGAAGGAAACACTTTTGAAAAGGGGCAGGGTCAAAGTAGAAAATAGAATAAGTGAGGGGCAAGATAGGATGGAGGAAAACATAGGTAGTCTTTCACAACATGACTACTATGGAAATGTTTTGTGTAACTACCCATGTGCAACTTATATTGAAATGCTTGTCTTCCCAGTGGGGGTGGGTGAGGAGGGAAGAAGGGAAAGAATCTGGAAATCAAAGTTTTAAAAACAAATGTTTAAAAATATTGTTTCTTGGGGCGGCTAGGTGGCACAGTGAATAGAGCGCTGGCCCTGGAGTCAGAAGGACCTGAGTTTGGAGCCGGCCTCTGACACTTAATCCACACACACACAAAAAACAAAAACCTAGCCATGTAACCTTGGGCAAGTTACTTAACCCCAATTGCCCTAAAGGGGCGGCTAGGTGGCACAGTGAGTAAGAGCGCTGGCCTCGGAGTTGGGATGACCCGAGATCGAATCTGGCCTCAGAAAATGAGCACCCACACATAAATAATGACTAGCCATGTAACCTTGAGCAAGTTACTTAACCCCAATTACTTTTAAAAAAATATTGTTTCTTTTACATGCAAGTGGGAAATAAGATATACAGGCACTGAGGTATAGAAATCCATATTGCCCTACTAGAAAGTTGTGGGGGGGGGGGATGGGATAGGATATAAGAGAGAACAGATTGGGGGAAGGGGTATTCAGTAGGCTCTCTATCTTGGGGTGGGGTAGGGGAAAGTTGGGGAGAAAATTTGTAACTCAAAATCTTGTGGAAATGAATGTTGAAAACTAAAAATAAATAAATTGAAAACAAAAGAGTCCCAAGCCAATGTCTTCTTTCTTATCTCCTTAATATTTTTATGAGAATGGTCTACATATACATCTATATGTTATCACAGGCATTCTTTTTTTTTTTTTTAAAGCAATTGGGGTTAAGTAACTTGCTCAAGGTTACACGGCTAGTCATTATTTATGTGTGAGTGCTCATTTTCTGAGGCCGGTTTCGATCTCGGGTCATCCCAACTCTGAGGCTGGTGCTCTTACTCACTGCGCCACCTAGCTGCCCCTATCACAGGCATTCTTGATGAAAGTACAAGGAAGGAACCCGCAGAATTATCACAAAGGAAATGCTCTGTAAACTTTGTATTACCCAGCCTCTGGCAGATGATTCTCTACAGAAGACCACATCTAGATAGTTATACAATTTTTATAGATGTGCAGCAGATATGAGATCACTGTTTTTTTAAAGACAACAACAAACTCCAAAGAAAAATTCATTCATCAGAGCAAAATAGCCCTAATATATCATCTCTAACATGGAATCTCTTATGCATTTGGTTGATCATGTAAGGTGTAAATACGAAGAAAACTTTGTTCCATGGTCAGTATTAAGTTAGGCATCAAGCAGGGTGACGTTTCCTTGCTAAAGCAATCATTCAAATTGTCTGCTAGAGTCCAAATAGAAGAAAAGGAGTTCCTGACACACTGTGGGATTCTCTGGAACCTGTTACATGTGGATGGTCCAAGAGAATGCAATCTCCTTGAGGACAAGGATTGTCTCATTTCTGTATTTGTGTACCTACCACTTAGCACAGTGTCTGGCACATAACAGACTCTAATAGATGCTTATTGGTTACTTGGTTGATTAGATGCCACTGGTATGATTACAGTGAGATACAATCTGGTGTAAGGAAAGACCCCTGGGGACAGCTAGGTTGCACAGTGAATAGAGCACCAGCCCTGGAGTCAGGAGGACCTGAGTTCAAATCCTGCCTCAGACACTTGACACACTAGCTGTGTGACCTTGAGCAAGTCACTTAACCCCAATTGCCTTACCTTCCCCCCTCAGAAAAAGGAAGACCCCTGAACTCAGGAAGACTTGAATTTAAACCCTGCTTCAGAAATTTATTAGCTGTGTGACCCTGGGTAAATTGCTTAGCCTTTCTTAAACCTCAGTTTTCTTATCTGAAAAAATAGGGATAATAGTAGCTGAAGCAGTTACCCTATGGAGTTGTCATGAGGGTCAAATATTTGTAGAACGTTTTGCAAGCTTTGATGAGCTCTATAAATGCCAGTTATCTTCATCATTCATTATCATCATTTAACCCTGGGATGCTACAGGACCTCCTTGGCAACTCAAAAGAGATTAGGCTAGCAATTCACAAAGGAAAAATCAGGAGGATGGAGAATGTGTACTACCCAGACTGAATGTGTATTGCCACCAATCATAGGCTGGTGGTTGAGTGCATATATACTGGACAGACCCTGCAGATGAACAGTGAACTGGGGGTCCAGAATTAAATAGGAGGTCAAGGCTAGAGATGGGATCACGTTTGGAAATGTAGCAATGTAGCAACCACAGTGATTCCACCATGCTTGCTGCCACAAAAGTCCTTCTTTTCACTACTGATATTTCTCACTGGTGCCATAAGGCTAGAAACCATGGAGCATCACAATCTCAGAGGAATCCAAATTGCAGGTGACCCAGAGGGCAATGTAGAGAAGCCTGCTGGGTGTCAGGAGGCTGCAGCCTGTTAGCAGGGGAGATTTGCTTTCTTGAAGTGGCTTTAGGGATATGGTTGGGAGGAGAAGAAGGTGGGGCCAGTGAATAGCCAGAGTGAGAGAAAGCAGATGGACAGCCCGATGGCTGTACTACGAGTAGCCACAAAAATATTAAAAGAATAGGAGCAAAGCTGGACTTGTGGTGTTGTGAAGCCAGTGCTGGGAGCTGGAACTTGGCTCCAACACTTCTTGCTGTGTGTCCTTGGACAAATCGCTAAACCTCTCTGAACTTTGCTTCCCAATTACTACTGGCATGCCCTACTTCAGTAGGCAGCCTGGGCATAGTGGGTACAGAGCTGGCTTCAAAGCCAGAAAGAACTGGGCTCAAGTTTAGCCTCAGATACATATAGGCTATATGATCCTTAGGCAAGTTCAATTAATTAGCTGATTAATGATCCAGGCTGCTTTCTAAGGCCATGGTAAATTGCAGAGAAGGTGTCAACACTGGGAGAAGGAGTTTTCTATGCCAGTGAAATCTCACGTCTAGTCCCCATTTCTACTGCTCGTTTCCGAAGGCTGTTGTGAGGAAATTGGTTTGTAAAGCTAAATCGTTGTTTGTGTATTACTGTTATTATCCTCTATGGAGGTTTTATGGAAGAACCACTAGAATCACCCAGGAATTGGCTTAGATGACAAAGCATTGGCTTGGGAGCATAGAATGCTGGAGCGGAGAGTGCTGTCTGGTACCTTCCCTACGTTAATTATTTCCTATTTGTCTCATTCCTATCTCTACTACCTGTTTCCCAAGGCTATTATATAACTTGTTTGTATATATTTGTTTTCTTGTTGCTTCCCCCATTAGACCGTGAGTCCCTCAAGGGCAGGAACTGTCTTTTGCCTTTCTTTGTATCCCTAGTACTTAGCAAAGAGCCTGGTACTGGTAGGTGATTAATAAATGTTTATTGACTGTTTTATTCACTACTTGTCTTCATCCCTTAGGCTATAAATTTCTTTAAGGTAGGGACTGTTTCATTGCTGTCTTTGATATAAAATGACGGTTGATTAGTTGATTGATGCATGGTCTGGGAGCTCCTTTCTGTCAGGTACCAGTTCCTACAAGTGTGCTTCCCATGGTGCCCTGTTCAGCTCTGGACTCAGAGAATCCTGGTGGGTTGGATAATTGATGGGAGTAGGGGTGGGGATGTGGACTCTCCGTGGGCACATTCAACCATAGCCTTTCCTGGATTGGGGTTGTCTCCTCCGAAGCCCTGGATAGATGGGAAGACAAACTACTAAACTGTCAGGTGGCTTATTTAAGCCTGAGGATGGAAAGGGCCTGAAAGGAAAGTTCAGGGACCTCTGTTCCAGAGGAGAGAGATTAACAGTGTTCTAAGTGCCTCAAAGACAAAACAAGAAAATTCTGCTCCTGATCTCAGGTTGTAACAAAAGCAATTGGGCCAGATATAAGGAAACATTTAACCAAGCCCTAGATCTGGAGGCCACTTTGGAGACAATTGCCCTAGTGCCCTCAATTTGCAGACAAGGAAATTGGAAGCCAGATAGAAGAGCCTTGCCCACATTGCACAGTCATGGCAGTCTTAGAGCTGGATCTTCTGACCTCTACCCTCTAAGAGTCTCTTACTTGGATTTCTTCACTGATGATAATGATTGTCCAATCCCCATAGCAGGGAGCCCTGGCTCTGGAACTGCCCATGCTTGCCTCTTGCTTCTGACACTCGTGTGACCTCAGGCTCTCTCTGGGCCTCAGTTTTCTTATTTGTAAAGTGAAGGGAATGGACTATATGGCCTCTGAGATCCCTTAGAACTATAGATTATGATCCTATGACTTCTTTCCAAATATGGTAGAGAAAAAGAGAGACAGACCTTTGAGAAGGTTTAGGCACAGTGTGAGCAGGGAATATGGGGAGGAGGGAATAAATAAGCCATAGTCCTCCTGGCCCTGGATGTATAGCACCCCTCCCTATCTCACCTCTCAGTCCACCCTCTCCCCTATTCCAGGGTCTGGCACAAGCCCTCAGAAAACTCCTAATACTTTAACAAACTTCAACTCCAGGCAGTCCAGGTGGGAAGTCAGCAATTAATCTACATTAGAGGGAAATTAACCAATATTAAAACAATGGGAGGAGGGGGTACAAGGGAGAGATTAGCCCAGAATGTTCTCATTAGCAGTGGTACAGCTCCTTGATGAGGTTGCATCTTATGACATCGGCTCTCCTGTCTCACTTCATTAGCACAGGGTTAATTACCACCAAGAAGGCAGGTAAAGTGTCAGTGCTTACAGTCTCACCCACCCCCTCCCAGTTTAGCACTTTCCCCTAGTCTCCCACCCCCAGTCACTGGCCCTTCTGAGCCCCACTAATGGCTTCTGATGAGCCTCAATTTGTAAAGGTAAGACAGGTAGAACGGATCCATTTTTTACAGAGCAGGGGGCAGCTGGCTGCTTCTGCCTGGGAAGGAGTTGGGGTGGGGTGGCCATGGGGCAGATGGAAGTTGGAGAAGGGAAGGGCCAAGGTTAACTTTTCTTGGGGACTTCTGGAATCCGTTGGTTTACCTTTCATCCTCTTAGCTCATTGATCTGACAGTTCATAGTTCACAGGGTCTAGGTCAGTGAGAAATGAATATTTCTCTCTTGTACATAAAAACTAGTTATCGTGTTAGGACCAAGGTTATTCCCCTTTTCTACTTCCTCATTCAGAAATCAACTAGTGAGAGAAATCTCTATTAAATTTTTACCCAACCTGAGATCTTAACAGACAATAAAAGAAATTCTAAGTTTGGGCTAATAATGGGTATATTCCTGCTTGTTGTGCTTGCTCTGACGGGTCGGGGAAGTGTTGATTCTCTCTTTTGTCTTAACAAGTGATATAGAAAATGATATCTCTACTAACCAAGATTTGGGAGACACAAGTACCCAAGACCCTTATTTTAATATAGCCATACCTACTCTTTGAAGGGATATTCAACTGTGAGCCCACCCCTATTTGGGGTCTTTAGTCTAAGAGAGATGGCCCAAGGACCATCCTTTTATTAATAACTTGCTAGTCTTATGAGTAAAAATGATTAAATTACCCAGAAACTATGTCTCTCTAATTTTTAAAATTGTCACAGTCAGGAAGAGAGAAAGAAACTGAAGCCCCAAAGGGTGAAATATCTTGCCTAAAATGGCCTCAGCTTACTTATCTCCTCATCCCCACCCTTAAAACAAAGCAATACAAAAGGTGATGTGGTCCACAAGGCTAGAGCTCTGGATTTGGAATGAAGGGACCTGAGTTCATATACCAACTTTTCCATCCACTCATTACCTACATAACCACAGGCAAGTGAAGCTTCTCATCTGCAAAGTGAGGGGTTTGGACTAGATGGAAACTGAAACTATGAGAACTCCCAAAGGGTTGACTCCAAGGTAAGTGTCTAATTTGCCTTTTTCCTTTTTTGACTTTGTATTTTTCGGTTATGGAATTTTAGAACCTTTCTTTCTCTCATTCCCCCTCAAAGTAAGCAGTCATTAAACTTCTGTCCCTCAGCCCTCCTATCTTCTTTCTCCACTTCAGAGATAGCAGCCCCTCTCATAGGTTCAGCAATCACTTCTTTGCAGATAATGCCAAGATCTCTATATCTAGCCCAGATCTTTCCATTGCACTCTGGTCCTGATTTTCTAGCTGCCTGCTGCATGTCCCCACCTGAATGTTCCCACCCTCCTTAGCCCCATACTCCCATCTGGAATCTCATCACTGAACCCATCTTCCTAAGCACACCTGCTGCTCCTCCAAAGCCACAGATCGGGTCGTAGAGTTGGAAATGGACTAGAGCTCAAGTCCCCTCATTTTACAGACCAACTTCTCTATTTCCATTAATGGCGCCCCACCCTCCCAGGCACTCCTGTTCAAAACCGGAGTTATCTTTGACTCCTCCCTCTTCAATCAATGCTCAAGTTCTCTTCCCCATGTCTCTGGTTTCTGTCCTCTCCCTGCCTTCAACCTGGTTCAGACCTAAACTTCTCTCACCTGTACTTTTTATTTTTTTTTATTTTTTTTTTAAACAAATACTTTATTAACTTCTGTTTTACATCATTCATTTCCGCCAGATTTTGAGTTACAATCATTTTCCCCCCATTATTCCTCTACCCAACCTCCCAGAATAGCAGTCCCACAAGATATCGCTTCCTCCAATCTGCTCTCTCCCATACCTTCTCCCATGCCCCCATCGACTTTTCCATTAGAGGAAGATGAATCTTTGAGTCCCAATGCCTGCACATCTTATCTCCCAATTATAGGCAAAAGAGTATTAATAATAGTATTTATATATATATTTGAAACATTTAATGTTACTACCTCGAATTTCAGATCCATTTCCTTCCTCCCTTGTCACCCATTCCTTCTTGGGATTTAAGTAATTCAGTATATGTTGTGCATGTCTAGCTATGCAAAACATTGTCATAGTAGATATATTGTACAAGGCTGCTTATAATTCCCTCCCACTGATCCCACCCCCCACCCGGTCCATTCCCTACATGATCCTGTCCCTCTTCTATAGTGGGTACTTCCAACCTCCCCTCACCCCAAGGATGCCCTCTCATCCATCATCTCTCCTCTCATCCCCCTTCCCCCTATCCTGCTGCAGGTTGAGATATCCCATTTAGTATGTATGTCATTTTCTCCCTGAACCAAATTCAATGTGAATGTGGTTTTGCCTTTTTAGCCTTCCTTATTCTCCCCCTCCTTTGCACCCACTTCCCTACATGAGATAGTTTACCCTACCATGTCTCTCCCCATCTCCTCTTGCCACTTTCCTCTCTCACCTCATAATTTCATCCCTTGAGTATTCTCCCTTCCCAACAAATTCAACCTATGCCTCTATCCATATATAACTGTAACTATATACACACACATTCACATATGTATTCATATGACCACACCCCCTTCTTCCATTATTTTCATAGTGAGAAAGATATCATCAGTCACAGATATTACTTTTCCATATAGGAATGTAAATAGTTCAACTTTGATAAGTTCCTTTTGATTTCTTTTCCCTGATTACCTTTCTCAGGCATCTCTTCCTTCTTGTGTCTGGATGTCAAATTTTCTATTCCATTCTGGTTTTTTCCTCAAGAATGCTTGAAAGTCCTCTATTCCACTGAATGACCATATTTTCCCTGAAACAAAATACTCAGTTTTGCTGGGTAGGTGACCCTTGGGTTCATTCCCAGTTCTTTTGCCCTCTGGAATATCATATTCCATGCCCTTCGATCCTCAGTGTAGAAGCTGCCAGGTCCTGGGCTATTCTGATTGTGTTTCCACAATATTGAAATTGTTTCTTCCTGGCTGCTTGTAGTATTTTCTCCTTGATCTGGGGATTCTGGAACCTGGCTATAATATTCCTGGGAGTTTTCTTTTGGGATCTTTTTCAGGAGGTGATCGGTGGATTCTTTCAACCTCTATTTTGCCCTCTGGATCTAAAACATCAGGGCAGTTTTCCTTGAGAATTTCTTGAAGGGTGATTTCTAGGTTCTTTCTTTGATCATGGCTTTCAGGTAGTCCAATAATTTTTAAATTGTATCTCCTGGATCTATTTTCCAGGTCAGTGGTTTTTCCCATGAGATATTTCACATTGCCTTCTAATCTTTCATTTGTTTGCATCTGCTTAACAGCATCTTGATTTCTCATAAAGTCATTAGCTTCCATTTGCTCCAGTCTAACTTTGAAGGAATGAATCTCCTCAGTGAACTTTTGAGATTCTTTTTCCATCTGGCAAATTCGACTTTTTAAGGCATTCTTCTCCTCATTGCCCTTTGGGCCTCCTTTGCCATTTGAGTTAGTCTATTTTTTAAGGTGTTGTTTTCCTCAGTCAGGCTGTTGACCCTCATTTCATACTTTTCCTGCATCCTTCTCATTTCTTTCTAATTTTTTCTCCACTTCTCTTATTTGATTTTTAAAGTCCTCCTTAAGGTCCTCTATGGCCTGCAACCCGCTCATGTTTTCCCCTGGGGCTTTTGGAGCAGGACTTCTGACCTCACAGTCCTTTTCCCGCTCTATGACCCCAAAATAGGAGTCTAGGGTTGCATTTTTCTGTTTCCTTTGCCTTGGCATGTTGCCACTTAATTACTTGACTTTTGGGCTTGTTGCCACACTATGGCTTTAAGGCCAGATAGAGGAATTTTCGTCCCGAACGTGTGTGGGGGGCAACTTCCGTTTCTGGCAAGCTGTAAACCCACCCACAACTTCCACCCTAGATCACAATCCAGATCCAGGGAGGTTAAAGCAAGAGCGATTACTCCCCAAGACTGATCGCTGGATCTCCCCACGATTTGTAGGCTGGGAGCCGGAAATGCCTCTGAAAACTACACAGTGGCGTCTCCTCAGCAGCTTCTAGCCCCCAGGGGAGGGAGCTGACGCATTCCCCAAATACAGGTCCCAAAGTCCATAGGACACTAACCTCTTACTTTGTCCTAGGCAAGTCTATGTTGATAATTCTGGCGTCTCCACAGTTCCTGGTGTTCTGGGGTTCCTCCAGCCGGCTGCTGGCCCTGCCGCCCTGGGGCTAAAACCTCGGCTCACGTGGACCTGGGCTCGGCTCGGCTCCTGCGCTCTGTGCGCTGCCGGCTCCCAGACCACTGCGCTGGTCCTTCCTGCAGGGTGCTGGGCTGTCCTCAGCGGGAGGTTAGCTTCTCTGTGTCGTTCTGTGGGTGCTGGGGCTCCAGAAGATTTTCAGAGTCCTTTTTTACATAGTTTGTGGAGAATCTGGGGGCAGAGAGGCTTGGAAGAGCTGTTTCTACTCCGCCATCTTGGCTCCGCCCCTCACCTGTACTTTTTAACCAACCAACAAGCACATAGCAAATTCCTACTATGTGCCAATAGGATATAATTTGTGCTAGGAGCTAGGGATTTTTGTGTTCAGCTGGTATGCCATTGGCCTCCCCCTGTGGATTTTCTCTAGTTTATTCTGTGTATATCATCTTTGTATAGAGTTTGAATGTTGTCTCCCTTATTAGTCTGTAAGCTCCTTGAGGGCAGGGACTGTCTTTTGCCTTTCTTTTGTATCTCTAGAATTTACCAAAGTTCCTGGCACACAGTAGGTGCTTAATAAATATTTCTTGACTTGACTAGAAATGACTGTAATTTCATTGGTGTAACGAGCTCTTGTGAGAGACTCCCCTTACCAATATAGATAAGCATGTTTTTTTTTTCCTGTGACTTTATAGTGTTGGGGAATTGCTTGGGAGCATAGAGAAATTAAAAGATACGCGTGGCTCTTTTTGTGGTGGCAAAGAATTGGAAATTTAGGGGATGCCTATCAATGGGGGAATGGCTAAACAAGTTGTGTATATGAATGTAATGGAATACTATTGTGCTATAAGAAATGAGAATCAGATGGACTTCAAAATAATCTAGAGAGATTTCTATAAACTGATGCTGAGTGAGGGGAGCAGAACCAGGAGAACATTGTGCACAATTACAGACACATCGTATCTGTGACAACTGACTTTGATAGACTGGGCTCTTCTCAGAAATGAAAGGTATAAGACATTTCCAAAGGACTCATGATGGAAAAGGCTATCCACATCGAGAGAAAGAATTGCGGAATCTGAATGCAGATTGAAGCAAGCTACTTTTTTTGTTTTGTTTCTTCTTTCTCAGTCATTCTATTGGTTATAATTCTTCTTTACAACTTGACTAATGTTTAATGTGAAGATATATAGAACCTATATGAGATCCCTCCATGGGGGAGGAGGGAGACAATTCTGAACTAAAAAATTTTTGGAACTGAATGTTGTAGACTAATAGTAAATAATTTTTTAAAAAAGACAAAGTCGTCCTGTATAGAACTGAAAAAAAGAGATTTGCCCATGTCATACAACAAATATGTGTCAGAAGCAAGACTTGAATCCAAGACTTTGCTCTGAGGCTAGGTCTCAAGCCTCTCTGGCTTGCTAACCCTCCAAAATCACCTTCTTTATCAGTGAGTAACTTGACACTCCCCATAGAGCCTCACATGTACTAGGGGTTCAATAAGTGTTTGTTGAATGATGAGAAGCCTGTTAACAATATGATGAACACCCTATGTCATCCCTTACCTGGCCCAGGTGAGTCAGAGAAGCAATTTTATCCCCATCTGTCCCAAAGACCCTGACTGCCAGACTTCTTTATGTTTCTCCCAAGTCTCTGAATGACTATTGATCCTAAGCAGTTGGGCCAAGTAGAGCTGCCAGATACCCAATGTACCTGAGGGCATGAGGGAGAAGTCTCCTTGTGGGTTAGGTGCCTACAGCATATGGAAAGACAAAAGGTCAGGGAGTGCAATAGGGCCTGGGAGATGCTTTGGGAAGGGAACAGAAAAGGATAGAGGTGCTAGGATACTGGGGGAGACAAGCACAGATCTAGAACTGAAAGGGGCCTTAGGGGCTTTCCAGTCTAGCCTCCCAGTCCTGTTTTATAGATGAGAAACCTAAGGCTTATAGAGGTTAACCAACTTTCTGAGGGTTGAGAAGCTAACAAGTACCTGGACCCTACATCTCTGGGACCTCTACCTTACCTCTCTCAATCTTGGATGAGTGGAAAACGCTATAGTATGGCTTGGGAGAATTGTCATTGCATAGGAAAAGAGGCTGCAGTTCCCTGAGTGAGGAGAGTGGGGGCCCTTTGTGGGGGCAGACAAGGAGAGGTCTGCCTGAAAGGGGAAGGACTTCCAGGGAAGTATTCTCCAGGGGAACTGTGCCAGAGAGGCCTTGTTGGCAGAGGTGTAGTGGGAAATGCCTTGAGCATGAGAGCCTAGGCTCCTGAACTCAGATTATGGTTCTGAAACTTGCTAGCTGGGTGACCATGAACAAGACCTTTGACTTCTCTGAGGGTCGTTATACACCTCATAGGGTACTCAGAAATGCACATTTATTTCATCATGTTCTAGAAACAGGTACAAGGTTTATTCCTTTAAGGGAAGGGATAAGCTATGGCTAGAATCCCTAGAAAATCTGGTCTTGGCTAGATCCTGCCACCTGGTAGACTCTTTCTGCCTCCAACCAACCAACAAACATTTATTAAGGATTTGCGATGTGCCAGGAACAGAGCTAATTAATAGGATCACAAAGAAAACAAAAAAAAAAAGATGGTCCCTGTCCTTAAGAGGCATCCATTCTCAGATAGGTCAATCAGACCCAGTCTAACCACAGAGATCCCAAATGACGCTGAAAAGGTTCACTTCTGGTCAGAGATGGGCCTGTCCTGGGGGCCTAACAAGGAGGAAGATGAGAGAACTCCAGGCACAGGGTATGTGTCCTTGACCTTTTCTCCTCCCCAAACTGGTAACCTGCTGTTTGTGGCCATCCTGCTCTCCTCCAAGCTCCATCCTATTAGCCCCCAGCCTGGTGTGCTGGAGTGGGTATTGATTACACTCAGATCCCATCTAGAGCCATCCTCAAACTCCCTTTCAGTAAATAAAAGCCTGAGAATTAGTTCATTATTCAGCTTCCCTAATTAGCTAATTACTCAGCCTGGCTCTCCAATCCATCTTCCACTTGCAAAGGCAGCTTTATTTTTTTGGACTTTTCTGTAAACACACCCGCTTGGTATAGATGAGAGGGAGCCAAGTCTTACAGATTCCAAGTTACAGCATCTGCCTCAAGCAGGCCAGGAAAGCTATCAAAGGTCATTCAGATCTTTCCTTTTAACTGCTGCAGGAACTACTGTGCCCAGGGTCCCTGATGGAGTCAGTCACCTTTGAAAGCATGGCACCCTCTTGGTTAAAAAAAATCAACCGATGCTTTTTGTTTTGACATCATAGTCATTTCCAGATATGACTCACTCACTTTTAACATCAAACTTGCAACAAGAAAAAGAAAATAGGGAAAATAGTCAATCCAGTGATATTCTCTCACAGTGTATGTGATACTCTGTCCCTGAAGTTTCCCACCTCTCTGAGTGGAGGGTCACTCTGATTTTACTAGACCTGAGTTGCCCATTGTAATGTACAATTCCAGAAGACACATAACAAAACATACTACCCACCTCTCGACCCAGAGGTAATGGTCTCAGTCAGAGTGTAGATTGAGACACAGCTTTGGACATGGCCAGTGGCATGGACTTGTCTTATTTTGACTCTACATGTTTACAACAGGGGTTTTATTTTTTTCTCAGGAAGAAAGAAGGGAGAGAAGGTAAATTTTCAAATAAATATAATAATATTTTAAAAATAAAAAATAAATGAAAAAATAAAGATAAATATAAGTGATAATAAAAAGTTCTAAAAGAGAAAGAAGGTTGTGATGTGGCCGAAAGAATGAATAGGTGGGAGGGTGGTGATTTTGCCTCATCTGTTAAGGTGGTGCTGACACCTCCATAAGAGGATATTTGAGGCCCCTTCTAGCTCTCCAAGGTGATCTCATTTGCATTCTTTATAATTCCTATCACAGTATCACAGCTTCTCCTAGTAATACCTAGGAGGTGTTAATCAATATTTCCAAAGCAGCATGATATAATGAAGAGAACACTGCACCTGAATTCAGAAGTCCTGGGTTTGAATCCTGTCTTCCTGACTTGCTCACAGGGCAAGCAACCTGCCTTCCTAGTTGTGTGACCTTGGAAATTTGATTTCCCCTCTCCTGGTCTGTTTTCTCAACCGTAAAAAGGGACTACTGGTAAACTCCCATTTACACAATGCTTGGAAGTTTGGAGAACACTTTTACATGTATTAGCTCATTTATTTCTTACAACAGTGACAAATGTTAGCTAACATTTATGTAGCACTTACTATGTGTCAAGCCCTGTGCTAATCACTTTACAAATATTATCTCATTTGATACTTAGAATAATCCTGAGCAGTAGGCCCTATTATACTCCCCATTTTACTGATGAGAAAACTGAGGTAAATTCAGGTTAAAGTAAGCTGCTCAAGGTCACACAGCTAGTGTCTAAGGCTAGACTTGAATTCAGGTCTTCCTGACTCCAAACCCAGCATTCTATCCACTGCACCACCTATACCCTGGGAAGAAGGTGAGTGGGAAAGGAATGCTATTATTTTATAGGTGAGGAAATATGCTCAGAATGGTTAAGTGACTTGCCCAGGGATACACAGCTAGTCAATATCTGAGGCTTCGAACTCAAGTCTTCTTGACTTTCCACTTTAGCATTCACCACCTTTAGCACCTACTTCATAGGAATGTTGTGAGGAAAAGCAAAGTAATCCTGAAAGTGCCATCTATGAATGAAATATACTATGAAATGCAAGTTGGAATGGCAAGAGAAGGAATGGGAGTTCTGCTCTCTGTTTCTCCCAGACTTCCCCTTCTGACTTTATGTTCCCATTTCCCCACATCCAGAATGATCTTCAGAGAGATTGGCATTAGTCTAGGTGAAGAACTCTATCTGCTTTGGTTCATGGAACCCCTGGACAGTGTCTGGCAACACTCACAGGTCCCTTCTCCAAATCGTGTTTTTAAAATGAACAAAATAAAATTACAAAGAAAATCAATTATAGTTAAAATAAAGATGTAGGTTTTTCTCCTTACAAGTTTATGGGCTGCTTTAAATTTACCTATAGACTCCTTTATGGGGTGTCTACACACTCCAAATGAAGAATCTTTGGGGAGGAGCTTCAGTCTTTTCAAGTTACTTTCAAATTCATTTTCTCCTTTGATTTTTACAGTGATTCTGTAATGGAGGATCATAGTAGTTAGAACTGGAAAGGACCTTGGACAGCACCAAGGATCCTGCGTTGAGAGTTGAAAAGGACCTTAGAAATCTCATCCAACCATAGCATTTCAGAGATGAGGAGCCTGAGGTCTTTGCCGTTCAGTCATTTTCCAGTTGTGCCTGACTCTCTATGACCCCATCTGGGATTGTCTTGGCAGAGATACTGGAGTGTTTTGCCATTTCATTTTCAAGCTCATTTTACAGATGAGGAAACTGAGGCAAGCATGGTCAAGTGACTTGCCCAGAGTCACATAACTAGTAAGTGTCTGAGGCCAGATTTGAACTCACCTTCCTGACTCTAGGTCTGGAGCTCTATTCACTACACCAACCAGCCGCCCCAACCTGAGGTCTAAGGAGCTTAAGATGATTGGCAGAAAGGAGCAAAGCCTTCACATGAACCTTGGCTCTGCTATACCAATGCTGCCTTGGAGAAAGTCAGTTACATAGCTGATTCCTGGTCCTAAGGCCTCTGACTCCCATTCCAGGGCTATTTCTCACTATCCTCATTTTCCAGAGGAGAAAACTCAGGGCCAGAGATGTAAAGAGACTTGCCCAAGGTCACACAGCTAGGAGGTATTGAGAGTAGAATGGCATGACAATAGACTTTGCACCCTTGGTCAGAGAAGTCCCCAAAGACATCTTCTACTCCAAGTCCCACGTGGTCAATTCAGCTTTGCAGATGGCTTAGTTCCAAAGGCCTGGTCAAACATTTCCTCCAGCTTTTCCCACTTTCCCATAGCAACAATGCTAAATAGATGATGACGCTGATAGCCCCTGGAAAGATAATTTAGCTGCAGGGCTGATGTTGAAGGTGAATTCAAATCCCTCCTTGCCTCTAAATGCAAATTTCTTTTAAACTCTGTCTATTTCCATCAGGCCCTGGGCTCAATTTGCCTGCTTCTCAACCACACCTAACCAGTTGGCATACAAGAGCAGGACTAAATTACATCTTTGCCCCACATTTATCCCTTTTTCTCAAGGATCTTGTAGTCTAGCAGGGAAATAAGTCACATTCGAAAACACAATGCAGTTTGTGATAAATATGATTGAGCTTTGAATAAAGTTCTGAGGGATGTTTAGCCGGGAGAGGAGAAGGCTTGGGACCAGAAGGGAGTGGATAGAGAGCCAGATGGCCAGAAAAATTGTCACATGATACGGAGATTTGACATGTCTTCCTTGGCCAGGGGGGTGCAGAACTAGAAGCCAAGGGTGAATGAGGAAGACAGGCAGGTTTAGGATACGTGAAAGGGAAAGAAATTGCTACTGAGTAGAGATATCCCAGAACAGAATGCATGGCTTTGGGAGGATGGGGGCATCATCTCTCTCACAGTCTCCAAGCAAAGAATAGATGGCTCCTTGGGTTTATCTTGTTCATGACCTGGACCTGTGATGTTCCTTCCAATTCTGAGATTCTGTGAAATGATAGAAGAAAATGCTATAAAAAAGGTTGGAGGAAGGAGGGATTCTTTCTCTTTTTTTGAGGATTGTGGCATGAAGTAAGGAAAACTTCAGGGAAGAGGCACCCATTGGACTTGGAGGATAGGGCTACTGCTATTGGGATACTGTTAATCAATCAATCAGTCAATCAACAAGCATGTATTGTGTGCCTACTATGAGCGTTGGGAGGAATTACAAAGACAAAAATGAAATAGCCTTTGCCTCAAGGTTAAATTCCATCTACCATCATGTTAGTATAAGAGTCAGGGAGTGAGGGAGCAGGAAAAGAAAGCAAAAGTAAACTGGGCTCCAAATTTTGGGGAAACAAGAAGAAAGATGTTATAAAAAGTCACAGAGGCATAGGTTTGGACCTCAAAGACCATCTAATCCAAGCCTTTACTTTACAGAGGAGGCTGGGGAGGTTAGGTAACTTAGTCATGCAGGTAGTAAGCATCAGAGACGGGATTTGAACTCAGGCCCCCTGATACATGAACCAGTGCTCTTCTCACTGAAGCAGTGCTCTGCCCACTATGCCACAATGCAAATATGGCTTCAAAGCAGGTAAGATGACTTTGAGGAGTTTATCCCAAAGGAAGTTGCCAGAGCTGGGCCCAGAGGATGAAAGGGAGAGTAGATGGGGATAAGGATCCATGTTCTTTGGCTCCCCAAATCCTGCTGCTTCAGGATGGCTAGTGAGAGTGGAGGTTGACCATGCCAATCCCCTTGAAACCAGGCTAGCAGGCAGGGTTTCCTGTAAGCCATGGAATTCGGGCATTAACTTGATTGGTATGATTAGGTAGCTGTGGGGGAGGGGGGCAAGTTTCACAGAGAGGGTAGCCACAGAAACCTCCCATCCCATCTCAGCAGCAGTGTTCAATTCCTGCTTTAACCACCCAGAGCACTTAACTGTCCTCCTATGATTCAGGAAACAGGCCAGAAAGGCATAGTGCCCATTCTGTAAATCTCTGGGGCTTTCACTGATTGTCTCATGCTATGCCAGAGTGCTAGGAGTTAAGGGTGATAGTTATAAACAGACTTAAGCCCCTCCTTTAAGGAAAAATCCTGCCAAATAGAGCTATCCAGCAGTAGAAGAGTCGGTCATGGTTGAAATGTTTGAATGAAGCAATAGAAAGGGCAGAATTAGGAGAATCTGAGTTTCCCCCTCACATCTTCAAGCAGAGGACAAATTTTTCTGGTCAGGCACAGGTTAGACCAGATGATCTCAGAGGCTTCTTCCACTGTGGGGAGTTTATGGTTCTGTGTTTCTACCCCTGGTACTCCTTTCTAGCCTACTCAAGGAAAATCATGTGGGTCAAAGGTATGTGTTCTAATCTCAGCTCTGGCTCTTCCAGGCTGTGACTTTGAACAACCTAGACCCTCTCTATGATTTGTTCTTTCAGTAAATTGGGATCTGGAGTGAGAATGGGGAGTCAGATTGGAAATGGAGCCCAGAAAACTGACAGCCAGGGGCACGCATCAAAGACAGGAGAGAACAAAGTAATTCAGCCCCTCTGGTGGGGAAACACCTAATAACCAGAAAGGAAATCTGAGAAAGTCCACCCTTGCTCCTCCCCTGAGTCCTCATCGTTCCCTTGAAAATGAAGCCTGCACATTGGGTCCCTGAAGTTATTTTAGGTGCTTCGGGGTCCCAAAGTCCTTAAATATGTTAACAATTGGAAGTCTATTATTATTCATTGAATCTCTCCAGGGCAGTCCAGAACTCTCTTTATAATTGCCTGCACTCCCCTCTGTCCCTTTATCCTGAATGGGAGTGAGCCATGGGCAGAGATGTTACAATTAAGCTATCTAGCTTCTGAACAAGAAAATACTCAAATCAGTGGCCTTCCCATGGGGGATGGTGGACTCAAAGGAGGGGCAGAAGCTTGATTTCCATGTTACTGATCATTCTGGCTAATTCTGCTGACACACCATTCCCTTTGGCCCTCACCAAGATGAAGTTAAATGTTTCTCGTGTCATTTTCTGATTTGGTGTCCAGGCATTGTGGAGGGTGGAAAGAGATATATAGAGGTGGTCAGGAGGACCAGGAGATGGATATGGAGGACAGGTGAGGTAGTCATGTAGTTTGGGAGAAATAACAAAATCACTGATGCTTGGGTCCCTGATCCCCTCTCCCCCTGCCCCCCATGAGAACATAGAATCACAATCAAAATTAGCAAATCATATAATTGGATCCCAAACCCAATTCAATTTGACAAGTGCTTAGTAACCATTCACTCTAGGCCAGGTGTTGTCCTTGATGATGGTGACACAATGACAAAATATGAAAACCTTTCTTGCCTTCAAGGAGTTTACACTTTACTTGAAGTCTAGGCTGAGTCAATGGCAGAAACAAGATTTCTAATGTGTTCTTTGACTCCAATTTCAGCTGGATATAAGGGTGGGAAAAAACAAACAAAACCTTTTAACAATTAGAGCAACACACAAACTGAATGGAGTCCTTTGGGAGGTGGTAGGTTTCCCCTCAGCAGAGGTCTTGAAGCAGAGGCTGGATGGCCATTTGTTGGGGAGAGTGAGGGGGAAACGGTCCTTTTCAGGCATATAGGTTCTAACTGAACATGCTGTGAATCTGATTTCATGAGTAACTACAATTCTTATTTAGAGACTGAGGCCTGGACCCTGGGTTCCCAGTCTAAGTGACCCCCTTGCTTCTCATCATCTTCTTTCCACATCTTGCCCTGAAGTCAGATTGGAAACTGAGCACAGAGGTCATTGTGGATGGGATCACGGGTTGAGCTGGGAGACAGTTTTGGGGTCTGGGCTATTTTTTCCTGGAATCAATTATTTCTTTAGGATCTAGGTCATTTTGAAGGAAGCTGGGCCAAGTTTGCAGCTTTTTCCAGCTGCAAATGGCAGGTGGCATGACCCCATTTTGTGCACAGGGGAGAGGGGAGGGAGGTATAGCTCATGGCCTCAGTTCTACAGCTCTAATATGGTAGAATGGATCAGATGATGCTGTTCATTTTCCAATTCTGGGTCCCTCCAGGGAGGAGAGATCCTGACATAGAGCAAGGAATCTCAGATTCCCAGAGTCCAACCTTAGAGGTAGTCCAACCAATATACCCATAATGGTCCCAATAAGAGGGCCTCCCAACTTAGCTTTGGAAACCTCTGGTGAGGGAGAGCTCATTACCTGAGACAGCCCCATTCTATTTTCCAGGAACAAAATACCTGCCTCCTAGGAAGATGGTGGGAAAACAAAGGATTCTGGGCTATAGTTTCCTGAACTCAATTCCTTGACTCTCAAAGGAGGAAGTTGCTAGGTACAGTAGAAAGAGCACTGGCCTAAGAGTCAGCAAACCTGGTTTCTAGTCCTGGTTCTGGGGACTCATATACATACATTTAGTTCAGGAAGTTGACCTTGTCATTGTTCAGTCATTTCAGTCATGTCTGACTCTTCATGACCCCATTTAGGGTTTTCTTGGCTAAGATATTGGGATGGTTTGCTGTTTCCTTCTCCAGCTCATTTTATAAATGAGGAAACTGAGGCAAGCAGGATTAAGTGACTTTCCCAGGGTCATACAACCTGTAAGTGTCTGAAACTTAATTTGAGGTCCGGTCTTTCCAATTCCAGGCCCGGCACTCTATTCACTGCACCACCTTGCTATTCCAAGTTAATTTTAGGGACCATCTAATCTGAAACATTCATTACATAGGTAAGAACACTGATACCTAGATGTTAAGTGACTTATCCAAAGACACACAGATAATAAAAAGCAGAGTAGACCCTCTCCAGGTCTCAGTTTCTTCACCTATGAAATGGGAGGGTCAGATCAGATGCTTTCTGAGTTCCCTTTCATCTCATCCCTTTCAACTTGCCATGAGCTGATCACCAGTCTGGTGTAGCTGGGGATGAGACTGGACTGTGTCCTAAGGCTATTACTTTCCTCAGCTTCTTCATCTGTAAAATATCCCTGTGGATGATACAAAAATGAATAAGGCATGTATGAATGAGGAAGCTTGGTGACATAGTGGGTAGAGGGTGGAACCTGGAGTCAGGAAGAGCTGAATTTAAATTTTGCCTCAGACATTTACTAGCTGCGTGACCCTGGACAAGTCACTTAACCTCTGTTTGCCTCAGTTTCCTCATTTGTACCCCATAGTCAGTCGACAAGCATTTGTGAAGCCCTTACTAGGCACCAGACTCTGGGCTAATGGCTGGGAATACAAAGACAGGCAAAGAGGTGGGACATTCTAATGGAGGTGATAACAGGTCAATAGCTGTAGGCAGAGAGGACATATTCAGGCATATGGAAGGCTGCCCTGGAAGGAAGGCCCTGAAAGTGGGTGAGTGGAAGGGAGGGAGAACAAGGGAGCTGGTTCTGTGCCTTCTGTACCAAGCATCATTCACTCAGTGTTCTGAACTGAATTGAACTGAACCTAACATGGGGACCCTTCCATTGGAGGGCATTGTGGTCACTCTTTCCTCTCCTGTTACCTTGAGACCAATCCTTTCTGAAGTGGAGACAGACCAAGCAGAGACCTGCACCCTAAGGTCACAAATCCCTGGGTTCTCTTCCTGGTCAGCACAGATGGAAAAGGACAGTAGCCTGGATGAGGGGATATCCTGTGGGACTGCTATTCTGGGGTGGTGTGTAGGGGAAAAATGGGGAAAAATTGTAACTCAAAATCTGGTGGAAATGAATGATGTAAACCAGAAGTTAATAAAGCATTTTAAAAAAAAAAGGACAGTAGCCACTGAGCTGCTCACTCAACCCCCCCACCTCCCCACCTCCTTTCACCCATACATAAAATGGGGATATTGGGGTAGATGGTTCCAGAGGCCCCTTCTGGCTCTAAAGCTACCACCCTCTGGTCCATCCGATTTCTGGCTCCCTCGAGGCCCCTCATGCTAACTTCCCACACAAGATGGCTTTTGAAGGGGTTGATTTCTTCTCCCACATTGAAGCTTTTAACGTATTTCATGACCTGGGTCCTTCCTCCTTTTCCAGTTTTCTCCACACACAGTGTGATCTTTTCACACTGCTCTTCTGACCACACCAGGAAAGAGACAGGCCATCTTCCCACTCCACCTAATTCTACTGGCTGTCTTCCATGCCTGGAAAGCTCTCTCCTCATCTCCATTTCCTGGCTTTCTTCAAGTCAGCTCTGAAAGAAGCCTTTCCCAGGCCCCTTTATGCTGGTGTCTTCCCTCTGAGATCATCTCTAGTCTATCCTATACACACACACACACACACACACACACACACACACACACACGGACAGGCCATTTGTTGTTCAGTCATTTCAGTCATGTCAGACTCTGTGACCCCATTTGGTGTTTTCTTGGCACAGATACCAGAGTGTTTTAACATTTCCTTCTCCAGCTCATTTTACAGATGAGGAAACTGAGGCAAACAGGGTTCAATGACTTGCCCAGGGTCATATAGACAGAAAGTGTCTGAAGGTGAATTTGAACTCAGGTCTTCCTCACTCAAGGCCTCAATGGTACTCAATGGTATTCCATCCATTATGCCACCTAGCTGCCCAGGTGTATAATGTATGTGTGTATGTATTTATATATACACACACATATATGTATAGGGCACCCATATATACATGTATAGGACACATACACACACATACACACATAATTGTTTGTAAACTGTCTTCCTCATGAAAATGTGAGCTCCTAGAGGGCAAAGATGGATTGTTTTGTTTGCTTAGCATACAGTAGGTGCATAATAAGTTGATTTCTTCCACTTGATTTCAAGCTTCCCTCATGTTTGGGAGCTCTTTGGACTATTTCTCCACTTGGTTAAGCATCTTCTTCCTTTTTTTCCCCATTTAATTTTTATCTTATTTTATTTTTCTTAGTTTCATGTAAATGAAAATTTTAGCTTTTTTAAAAACATGTTTGTTTCTGTATTCTCTTCCTCTCTCCTCGAGAAGGCAAGTCATTTGATCTGGGTTATACATGTTCAGTCATGCAAGGCTGGGCATCTTCTAACTTGGAATCAGGAGTTCCAGCTGTGTGGCTTGGGCCAAGTTGCTTCCCTTCTCTGGGCCTCCACATTTATACTTCTCCTAGTCTATCCCTGTTTGCATAGCCCTAGATATCTCTGTCACTTCTTTTGATCTTTATAACAACCTTATGAGGTCAGTACGACTGGTGATGTCATCCCCATAATACAGATGAGGGAACTGAGGGCCAGTGAGATCACAAGATCATGGAACTTAGAGTAAAAGGGGCCACAGAAATCACACCCTCCACCCTTGGTTTTACAGGGAGGGAAACTGAGGGCTCTAGAAATTAAGTAACTTGGCCAGGGTCACAGAGGTAGTGTAAGAACCCAGCCCTTCTGGGTCCCACTCTAGGGTTCTTTGAACAGCATTCCTTTCAAATGGAGATGACCCCCGAGGTTCCTTCTAACCCTATTTATTTTGTGATTTTATATAGGGCAAAGTCAAGAAGTTACTACAAAGCATCTATCCACTTCCATTGCTGGGTCTTCCAGGATGGGTTCCCTTTCTTGTGCTAGGCACGACATAGTCCTCTCCCCCAATAATCTCAGATGGGGCACTTTCTCTCTTCTTTAGGCCTCAGTTTCCCAGCCTGCAAGAGGGGAGAGAGAAGGTACCTCCCATTATACAGTCAAATTCCACTAGATGGCAGGTCATGTTATAATGAGGCACCAGGTTCCAGACAGAGTTAAAGTTGGGAGGGCATCCTGGATATCATTTCATCCAGTGCCCCCATGTCAGAGAAGACAGGCTAGTAAGTGTGTGGCAGAGCCAGGACTTGTCTCCAGGCATCCCGTCTCCTGGTCTGCTGCCCCTTGTTGTCCCGGGTGCTCCTGGTTCTGTGAAAATCCAGAATTAACCTTGCCCACAGGTGGGAGCCATACTTAGCATTGGGTGGGAGTCTTAAAGCCCAGATTGTGGATTAGGGTAATGCAGGTAACTAGTAACAAGCCACTCCAGTCCTCTTTGTGTTTGTGCAAGCCTCCAGGCCTTCCCCTGAGAAACAGCAAGTTAATACACACCCACAAAATAATCATTATGCCAAGCTATGACTCTAGGCTGAGGGCGTTGTCCCAGAGGCCCATCCTCTTGGTGGGTGGCATGCTGAGCTGAGTTAATTAAAGGGCCTCTGTACCAGGAGGAGGAGGAGAAGGAAGTGGAAGAAGAGGAGGAAGAAAAGGAAGAGGAGAAAGAGGAGGAGGAGAAAGAGGGGGAAGAAAAAGAGGAGGAAGAAAAAGAGAAGGAAAATGAAGAAGAGGAGGAGAAAGAGGAGGAAGAGGAAGAGGAGGAGGGGACAGGAGCAAAGACCTGCCCCCTCCCCCCTCCCCAGCCAAGCTGAGGCACACCTCCTCCCTAGCTTCTCAGGTCTAAATCCCTGCTTCTCCCAGTGGCAAAGGACACCCTCCCAGGGCCCACTGAACAAAGTTATAGACCCATCACTCAAACCTGCCTATTATTTCATCCCTTTCTGGAGCCGCACCTGTCATGGCTTTATTACAGATGCATTTTTATATCCAGCATATATAATAAGTAATGAAAGGCTGTGGCTGTGTCTGGACACTTTCCCATGGTCCTAGAGACTTTCATCAGAAACCTGGTTTCGGCTTGAGCATGAGGAAGACTGCTGAATTCCATCCTCTCCCCCTCCCTTTCCCACACAGGGTGGGGTGAGGGCTCATGCTCTGGAGCTGCCTGTGGTTGAAAGGGCAGATCTGCCCAAAAGCATCTTCCTCACTGGTCTATCTCTGGTACCTAAAATTCCCCCATTAGAAATTCATTCCTTTGGGTTGGCGAGCCTCCTCTGTTACAAAGCAAAGACTGCTGGTGAAAGTAGCACATTTAGCACCTGAGGGGGAATGATAGGTTGTGGAATTTGAAGTACCTTAGAGATCAATTAGTTCAGCCCTCTCATTTTATAGAGAATGAAACTGAGGTACATAGAGGTTGCCTGTAGCCAGCCCCAGGATCCTAGGAAGGGGGAGAGCAAGGATTCAAGCCAATGCAAGGGTACTTTCAACTCCATCATGGACTATCAGAGCTGGGTGAGATGAGGTACTTCAAGTGCCTTCATCTTCAAGATATGGAACCTGAGGTCCCTAAAAGGAAAATGACTTGCCTAAGGTCACACAGTACCTCAGTGACAGATTCGGGGCTAGAACCCAAGTCCTCAGACCTCTAGTCTACTTTTGATTTATACCAGGTCGGCTCTTTTCCCGTACCTGGGGTGGGGGCTGGGTCAGAGCCGAGGGAAGAAACATGGAATTGAGAGATGGGAGGGGCAACAAAGACCCACTCTGAAGACCCACATCATTCTGTCAAAAAATATCTTCAGGTTGGTCAAATTCATTCAGCCCAATCTAGAAATCATTTTTAAAACCTGGAGTTTCCATCACCTCCAGACTGACCCTTTGTTCATTCATTCATTCATTCATTCATTCATTCACCGGTTATTGAGCTCTTCCTATATCAGAGACTCTGTTCTTGGTGTTCTATGGGGCAGAGGATGGATAAGGCAGAGTCCCTGCCCTTGAGGAATTGACAATCCTACAGCTCGATGACCACAGAGCCCAACCTTCCTCCCAACCAGCTTCCTCTCACTTTTCATCAACTTATAAGAATAACCAGCACTTGTATGACACTTCAAGGTTTACAAAGTGCTTATTTGATTCTCACAACTACCCTATGAAGTATTCCCATTGTACTGATGAAGAAACTGAGGCAGATAGAGGTTAAGTAACTTGCCCAGAACCACAAGCTTGTAAAGTATTTGGAGCAGGGTCTGAGCTTAGGTCTTCCTGACTCCACTGTAGCTGCCTACAGGGGAAGGGGGATCTCTTGAGATGAACCAGGAGGATACAGGGTAGCAGATAGTGGGCTTAGGGTAATAGCTGCCCTTGAGAGGCCGTTTCCCCCAAATTAGAGGGAGGTGTTTAAATGTCTTCTAGCTCTGCTTGGTGACCTATTAGGGGTAACCTCTGCTTACACAAAGAAAGGGCAACCCCCTGCCTACCCCTGGTAAACAATAGCTCAGACAGAACTTTATGATGCATGGGGCACTTCCCTTATGGTCACCTTGGGAGGCTGAGCATACAAATGTTGTTATACCCATTGTAAAGAGGAAGAAACCAGGTCAGTTAGGTGGTGCAGTGCATAGAGCACCAACCCTGAAGTCAGGAGGACATGAGTTCAAATCTGACCTCAGGCACGTCACACTTACTGTGTGACCCTGGGCAAGTCACTTAACCCCATAATTGCCTCACAAAAAAAAGATGAAGAAACCAAGATTCAGAGAAGTTGGATGACTTAATGTAAGGTGTCCCAGCCTGCTGTTTGGTGGTTTCAGTTGTATCGGACTCCCTGTTACCCCATTTCGGGTTTTCTTGGCAAAGATACCCTCTCTAGCTCATCCTACAGATGAGGAAACTGAGGCAAACAGGGTTAGCAAGCCTTTGTGCACTAAGCCCAATCCACTCTCCAGGGTGCCATATTGCCCTCCCACCCCTTCTATGCCTCTTCTCTTTACTGCCATTTCCTCCCAGTCCCTCCCTGACCCCTCACAACTTAGAATTTCTGTGAGATTTTGCTTTTTTTTTCTTTTCCAAAATGTAAATTGGAATTTAAGCTGCTTAACAGCCAGGGCTGTCTTTCTTTCTGCTTGTATTTATATTCCCAGGACTTAGTATAGTGCTTCCTAGATGCTCTTTTATTTGTCTTTCAACATTTGCCACAAGGGAGACTCAACAGGCATTATTTACTCCTATTTTAAAATAGCCTGAGCATGAAACCCATCCCCTAGACCAGTATTGCCTGTTCCAACCCACTCCAGGTTGTCACTAGTCAGCCTTTTTCCTGGTGTTGTCTCCCACCCAGACAGACTGCCAACTCTCTCTCATCTCCAAGAATCCCCTGACCTGGGGACCCCAGCCATATGAGGTAGAGATCAGTCAGTCAATCAGCTGTTTAATGTTTATACCACTGAGGGTGGCTGTGTCAAGATACTATTAGGAGACACCCTGTTTTCTAGACCTAAGGTCCAGCAAGCAACAGTGCCTTGAGCTTGGCATAACAACAATCCTTTGCACTCACCCTCTGGAACTGACAGTTTCTGAGCTCAGGCAAGCACCAACAGACCCAGACATGAAGCCCTGCTATGAACGGACTTTTTGTCACTAGACAACCTTGTCCCATTGTTGCTACACTATGCTGTTTGAATCTTTGCCTAGTCACAAATATAAATCAAGGTTCAGCCACACTAAAGCGGGTCCCCCTGACTAGGGGCAGGGCCCTGGCACTGTCTTATCTGCCTCCTTTGTTTCCCTCCCTTTGACATTAAACTTCTGTTTGATTGCTGACTCTCCCATGTCTTTCCTGCTCTGTTCGGCCCCCAGCCATCCACAGGTTAGAGGTTACTTTGGTCCAGTTGACAGTTGATTGTTGTTCTTAATTCTCTAAGAGGACCAAAATGACATTGCTTTGTTGGTGGTCAGGGTACAGTGTGTCAGACTGTGACTGATCAGACTAATATGAGCTTGGAAGGCTCTACCACGGGTGGGGCACAAAAAGTCCCTGTGCACATTTGGAATGGAAATGTCTCTCCATTTGTCCATCTCATATGTCCAAATGCCACTGAGGAGATCAGATGGGGAAGCAGTGGAGGGGATTCCCTGGCCATATCGCCTCCCTAGTAAGCTCAGCACTGGCCATGCTCTCCACCCCACCCTCAGCCCTGGAAATTCAGCCTTAGCCTCTCCTTAGCCCTCGTTCTCTCCTGCCTCTGCAAACCTTCCCTACCTTTAACCCACCTTCCATACTATGGTTCTCACTGAAACCCGGCTTTCTCCAGATGCACACTCGATCTCTTGGTGCCACCTCCAAGGCTGGCTGCTCCTTTTCCCATATGCCCTGGCACACAGAGTGCTGCTGGCTTCCCCTTCTACCTTCCTACTCTCCCTCCTCACATCCAATGAGATGACAATTCAAAGCTCTAATACCTAGTACACAGGAAGCATCATATTTATTGCTGTTCCAACCCTCTCTCCCCAACCACAGCTTGACCTCCAACGTTCCCTCCATCCTCCCCGGATCCAGCTGCTGCCCTCTATGGACGCCCTCTCCCACAAGCTCAGACCTGACTCACCCCAGTGCCCGATCCCCTTCCAACAACTCAGCCTCTTGGCTCCTTGACCTCCTCAATTTCCCACTGCTTTTTTTTTTAATAAAGTCTCCCATAACCAAGCACCGAAACGCATCAGAACCCCTCCCCACCACTTCTCACACACCAACATTGGGATTCCTAGTTACCGGTCCTCTTGGAGATCTCAATATTCCTTTTTTTTTTTTTTTGAGGGGACCTCTTGGAGGTGTTGTCAGCTCTGGGGATCCTACAGGGTGAGGGCTGGAAGGGACCTCGGGGTCATCTGGTCTGACTCCTCTCATTTCGTGATTGTTTTCAGTCATATCCGACTATTCACGACCCCATTTGGTGTTTTCTTGGTAAGGATGCTGGAGTAGTTTGCCTTTTTCTTCTCCAGTCCATTTTACAGATGAGGAAATTGAGGCAGAGTTAAGTGATTTGCCCAGGGTCACACAGCCAGTAAGTGTCTGTGGCTGGATTTAAACTCAAGTCTCCCTGACTTCAGACCCGGTGCTTTATCTACTCCACCACCTCCCACTTTACAGTTGGAGACGTTGAGGCACGGAGAGATTTTGTGTCTTGCCAAACATTTATAAGACGTGAGCCTTGCCCTCGTACAGTGGCAGCCCGGGCCTGGCAGGCCAGGCTTCTTCCCATTGGACCAGAAATGATTTTATATTGACTTGTCTGTGTACCTGTTTCCCCCTTTGTCTCCCTCCCCAGTAGAATTCGAGCCCCCTTTGGTCACAGACATTTTCCTTTTGCTTCCATAGAGCCTGGCACATAGGAGTACTTCCTAAACGCTGATTGAGTGAATGAATGACCACACAGCAGCCCCTGAAGCTATCCCTCAAGCCCACAAATAGGCTGTGAGTGAATGCTGGGAGGTGGGGGCCTCTCCTTTCTCATTATCTCCTCTCCTCCTCGGGCCCAATGCAGCAGCTGGCTGCCTCAGTGAGGCCTGGGGAGCCGTGGCTAGGAGGGCAGCGGGCAGGAATGGACTCCCCAGGTAATTATGCATTAAGAGCTAATACTAATAAAGCCACCAAGAAAGGGGTTTTAATTCCAAATATCACCGGCAGATTATTGCACAGGAGGGAAATCGCAGCCCCAGAAACTGTCTCAATTCCTCGCCTTCTCATCTCGGAGCAATCTGCTGCCGTGCTTATTAATTCTTCTTGCTGGTATTCTCAACTGCCACAGAAGACTGAGAGGAGAGAGGGGAGCTGGGGGGTGGAGGAAAGGGGCTTTCGGGAGGGGGGGCAGGAGAGGTGCAAAGATCCTTTTGGAACAAAGGATGTGGCCGGTGGAGCCTGAGCTGAACTGAGTCTGTAGAGTTGTTGATCACAAACTCCCCCCTCCAATCCCTAGACCCCTCAGGGCACCAAGGCTACCCCCACAAGATCTGCAGGGCATGGGGGTACCTCTAAATGTCCCCACAGCTCCCCCCTGGCAAATTCCTTCAGTCAGAATTCTCTTGCCTCCCCATCACTCAACTGCCCTCTTTCCTCCTTCTCCCTCCCATTCACTTTTCCTCTTCCTCATCCATCCCACTTTTGACCTGTTCCCTCCCCCTCCCTCCCATTCTCCTCCTCTTCTACTTCCTCTTCCTTGCCCCATGCCTCTCACACATCTTCCCTCATCTTCATATATCTCAGTTTCCCTTTTGTCTCCCTACAATGCCTCCATTTTCTGTCTCCACTCAGCCCTCTCCCCTCTGGAGCCCCAACTAGCCCAGGGCAAACAGGCCACTGCACCCAAGTGCTAATAGAGGGGAGGGTGGGGTGCTTCCTCTCTTCTCCTCTTGGTCTTCCTTGGGCCTGCCATCTTGCATAAATACCATCTCTACCACAGTGCTGCTGGCCCACTTTCCTCCCCACTCCAGAGGGAATCTAAGGCTGGACCATTAGATTGCCCTTTGGTCTGTGGCTCTTCTCTCAGCTTTTAGTTATGCTCTTGAAACTTTGTGGGGGAGCAGGGGAAAGAGCACGAGATCTGAAGGGTCAAATCCTGGCTTTCCTTTACTACCTTCGTGACTTTGAACAAGTCACTTAGTCACTTGGTGACTCATCTATAAAATGCCTCCATATTTATAAAATGAAGAGGGCAGGTTAGATGACCTCTAAGGCCCCATCGGACTCCAGATGGGTTCTCCTGTGCTCCAATGATGCCTTTCTCCTTTTCTCTCTTCTCTGACTCCTTCTCCAACAGCTCCTTCCCTGCCCTTGTTGCAGTATGTGGTGACCCTTTCTCCTGGACTGTTCCAGTGCCTTCTTTGGAGCTAGTGGGAGATTTGGGGTCACACTCTTTGAGGAAGAGGGGAGAGAAGTTCTCTCTATTTGGTTAGAAAAATAAAGGGGCAACAGGGAATCTGGCAGGTGGCTGACCTTGGGTTCTTGCCCATGAGACTAAAATTCTTGACTGTGGCCAATACTCATGCTGAGAAAATTGGGCAAGATGGCCTGCCCTGGATCCAGCAGTGGCACTGCCCTGGACCCAGAAGATGGCCTGCCCTGGACCCAGCAGTAGGCCAGCTTCAGGCACTCTTGTGCCCTCCCCAACCTCCCTTGCCTTATAAATTCCTGGAGAGAGCCTCAGCTCAGTCTTCTTATATCTTCTAATATCTTTAGATTCCAGGTGGGTCTGGAACATTCAGAAATAGGAGTTGGTAGGTTCAGGGAGAAGGAAAAATCACGATTAATTATGATATGGCAAAGCTGCCCTCTCTTCACCCCTAAGGCACTGGGGCCTATATCTAGGATATAGCTGGAAGAAGGAGAAGTTTTATATGTAGAGGTGACTATATATACATTTACAATTCACAATTCACTTTTCTGGGAACCAGCCTGTGAAGTGAGTATTATTATCTCTACCTTAGAGATGGGGAAACTGAGGCTCAGAGAGATGAGGTAATTTGTCAATGGTCACATCACCAGTAGGTAATAGAGTTAGGAGCCTGACTCCATGTCCTGTGTTCTTTCTGCTAAAATACACTGGCCTGGGTTTATTAGGATCCATGCCAGGCCTACCTCATGAATT
Organism: Gymnobelideus leadbeateri; assembly: GCA_011680675.1. Taxonomy (NCBI): domain Eukaryota; kingdom Metazoa; phylum Chordata; class Mammalia; order Diprotodontia; family Petauridae; genus Gymnobelideus; species Gymnobelideus leadbeateri. Next base: position 397,788 of record WOXC01000021.1, on the reverse strand, counting down.
CTAAACGTGATGAGTCTGAGTGCCTGTCTGGCTCCTGAATGTGTAATTCATGTTGTTTTCAGGGAGGAAGGTGATTGGTTGCTTATCTACATTCCACTCTTCGTGAGGTCAGTCATCCAAGTTTGTTTATGCCCATTTTACAGAGGAAGATACTGAGGGATGGCTTTCCTATGACCTTATAACCAATAAATAATCAGGTCTTCCAACTCCAATTGCGAAATTCCTTCCTCTTTGGCTACTCAGAGGGTGGGCAAAGTCAGAGAAGGGAAGGTGGAGCCCTGGGAAGCAGATTCCATCCACTTCATAAATGCAGCCCACAGTTAGCCAAGGAATGCTTTCTACCCTGATTTCCCCACAACTCTGAACTGACTAGCTATGGACCTCCCTATTTCTGAGGCTGCCACTTCAACCCCTTCACCACACAAGGCTTCCCCAGTGACCTCTGCTTGAGCACTTGGCATTCTATTGGTGGACAAATGCCATGTAGACGATGAAGCTACTTGTCTTCCTGCCTAGGCTATGAGCTTTCTAACAGCAGGGTCAAGCTCAGAGTTCCTCTATGTTCTCTATGTTCCACTCTAGCCTTCCCCATACCTTCAGACCCCACATCATGGTGAGTTATCAGGAGAATTGCCTTTGATCCCAGCCAGGTGCCTCCATGAATGCTTGCCCCTCACACTTGCCTCTTCTTCCTCCTCCCTTCCCCCACACTAACGGGCATTTTATAGAAGGGTAGAAAGACCCTTGGATTTGAATTTAAGAATGAGGATCTGATCCCAGTCCTTATGCTTACTAAATATGTGACTGGAGGTTAGTCCCTTAAGCTCCGAGGCTGGTAATTCTCGCTCAGCTTCTCTCATAGAATAGTTGTGAGGATAGTGTTACTCAGATGTGAGGGCCAGCTGGTCCCTGGCAGATCCCTGGCTTAAGGTCTTGACAGATGGACTGACAGGCTGTGAAAACACCTCTCTGGAAAGAGTAGCCTCCTCCAAGGGGCGGTCCCAGGTACCGGATCACAGAATAGATCAGGAATTGGTTTGAGAATTGTCCGATCCAAGAGGTCCTGGAAAAAATGGTGGAGGTCCATCCAGAGGGCGTCTTGGCAGAACAGTCACTAGGATCAGCATCCAGGGGAAAGAGAGAGAGAAAGAGAGAGAGAGAAAGAAAGAGAGAGAGAGATATGGAGAGACAGAGACAGAGGCAGACAGAGAGAAATAGAGACAGACAGAGAGAGAGAGAGAGAGAGAGAGAGAGAGAGAGAGAGAGAGAGGAGGGAGGGAGAGAGAGAGAAGGAAAAAAGTGTACTATTCAACCTCAGTCTTCAGGGAAATAAAAAAGGCACAAATTCCAGGGAACATTGAGTTGTTCAAGTGTCTGTACCAGGTACATGATGTTCTGCCTTCCAGAGCGGAGAGGGCAGGTGGAAAGGAGAGGTGACTGACAGAGAGGAGGAAAGGAGGAAGGAGAAGTGGACAGGGAGGAGGGGGAGCCAGAGAGAGGGAGAGAGCTAGGAGCCGAAGAGGATTTCCAAAAATCCATGTTCTCTGACAGCCAGTCAATGCTCCAGCCTATTAGTAAGTCTGGGTCAGCCCATAAGCAAATCTGTCAGTCAGCCAGGATGTCAGGATGTTTGGTGGTCAGGTGGCTGGACAGGCAGGCGGTTTGTCCATTCAATCATCAGTCAGTCAGTCAGTCAGTGAGTCAGTCAGTCTGACATACAGTCAGTCAACCAGGCAGGCAGTCCATCAGTGGGTTTGCTCTTCAGTCAGTGAGTCCCTTAATTAGTATGGCAGGGAATCTACTGGTCAGTCTGTTACTGAGCCGCTCAACAGCCATGTTTATGGAGTACTTAATGTGCTGAATCAAACAGGCAAAATCCTAGCTTCCAGACTTGAAAGTATTCTGGAAGACATAAACCGGGGACTCAAATAAAAGATTTCATTGCATATGACTAAAAGAGGCAGCATGGTGTATCTGAAAACTCTTCCTGGAGACAGAAAGACCTAGGTTCGAGAGCAGAACCAAGAGAACTTTGTACACAATTACAGAGACATCCATATCCGTAACGACTGACTTTGATAGACTGGGCTCCTGTCAGCAATGCAAGGTTAGAAGACAACTCCAAGGACTCATGATGGAAAGGGAGATCCACACCCAGAAAAAGAACTAGAGTCTGAATGCAGATTGAGGCAAACTCCTTGCTCTCTCTCTCCCTTTTTTGTTTTGTTTTGTTTCTTCTTTCTCATTATTCACTCCATTGGTCATAATCCTTCTTTACAACTTGACTAATGTTTAATGTGAAAGTATTTTATAACCTATATTTTTTTAAAGCAATTGGGGTTAAGTAACTTGTTTACGGTTACACGGCCAGTCATTATTTATGTGTGGGTGCTCATTTTTCTGAGGCCGGATCCGATTCCAAGTCATCCCAACTCAGGAGCCGGCACTCTTACTCACTGCACCACCTAGCAGCTGCAAAGGAATGGACCTTATTTTTTTTTTTTTTGGAGGGGGGAGGACAGGGCAATTGTGGTTAAGTGACTTGCCCAAGGCCACATGGCTAGTAAGTGTTAGGCGTCTGAGGCTGGATTTGAACTCAGGTCCTCTTGATTCCAGGGCCAGTGCTCTATTTACTGCGCCACCTAGCCACCCCTTATAACCTATATTTGATTGCATGCCGTCATGGCGGGGAAGAGGGAGAGGAGAGGAAGGAGAGAAAATTTGGAACTCAAGAGATTGTATAACTGAACATTTGTAAACTAAAAGTAAATAAATCAATCATTTAATTAATTAAAAGTAATAAATTAATAAAAATTAATAAATAAAAATAACCTCTTACTGCCCCAAATGAGTCCCTAAGATGAGAAGTTGCAGAAAATATACCAATCTGCTTTGACAGGAATTTTTTTCAATAGGGAGTTTTCCATCCTAATCACATTTCAGATTAGGACAGAAGTAAAACCAAAAACAAACTGAACTACAGGATATCTCTCCAGCTTCCCCAAAATGGAAGAATCCTGTGCATGGCCTGCCCTTTACTCATCCTCCAACCCTTCCTCATTAAGAAGGTTCATCTACCAGGAGCAGGGGTGGGGAGTCTTGAGGACGTAGAGGGCCACAAGTTCCGAAGCCCTGACCTGGAGCATACAGTCCATTAGATTTAATCCATTAGAGGGCAGAGGCTATCTTTAGTCTCTTTCTGTATCCCTAGCACTTAGTACCAACACCTAGAACAAAGTAGTTTTTTAAGAAATGTTGATTGCCTTCAGAAGGGGAATTTCCTGGAGCTTGGGATGAGAGAGAGGGACCAGACACTATTTATAAAGAACTCTAGTCAGAAACAGGTACAGCCTCAACTGGCAAATTCAAGTAGGGATAGACATATCATCAGTCCAAGACCCTAATTTAACAGATGAGAAAATTGAGCCCAGAGAGGCTAAGTCAGATACCCAGAATCACACAGTAAAAGAGCCAAGATTTTAACCCAATTTCTCTGAAGTCCAAATCCAGTTATTTCATTTCCATCCAGAGCTGCACCTGTTATGACTTTATTACTGATGCATTTTTATATCCAGAATATATAATAAATAATAAAAGGCAACAGCTGTGTCTGGCCACTTTCCCATGGTCCTGAAGGGTTTTATTAGAAGTCTGGCTACAGCATAAGCATGAGGAAGGCTGCTGCACCCCAGCCCTTCCCCCAATAAGTCTGGCTTCATTTCTCAGAGCTACTTGAGCCCAGGGGAGGATCATGGGATGGTTAGAAGATGGAGAGTTGGAAGGGACTAAGACCATTCAGTCCAACCTCTCACTTTACAGATGAGAAAACTAAGGCCCAGGGAGGTGATGTGACTTGCCTGAGGCCAGACAAGTAAGTAAATATGAGAGGAGGGATTTGAACCTAAGTCCTCTGACTCTAAAGTGATTGCTTTTTTCCCACTGCCTCTAGGGATCCTTGGCTCTCTTTATGACAAGTATTTTAATTTCCAGCTGCCCTCTACTCATCAACCAGTTCCTGGCACCAATGGAGACACATGGTCCTCTCTATTGATTAAACTTTCTTGGGCTCAATTTCTATTGGCAGCACCCTTATTAAGAGGATCCTTTTAGCCAATACCTCTTTAGCTTTAGAAAAGGGGAACCTTCTGTCCAAGGGCGCTTATCTTACTGGTGTGATAGCAGGGTGAATCTCCTATCCCCAAAGAGGAATGCAGGGTTGACCCTGCAGGAAAAATTCCCTTCCCTTCCGCCTTTCCATTCATTCACTCACCCATTAGATTGTGAGCTCCTTGAGGACAGAGACTGCCTTTTTCATCTTTTTGTATCCCCAGGCTTAGCATAGTGTCTGGCATATAGTTGGGGCTTAATAAATGTTTCTTGATCGATCATACATTCATTCAATAAATATTTACTGTGTGCAAAGCCCTGGATTTGTACTAGGAGAAATACGAAGTCTTAAATCTGGTTGAGAAGAGTTAAGATTCCAATATAGATAGCATCTATCATTTTATATTGGGCGGCTAGGTGGTGCAGTGGATAGAGTGCTGAACTCCACTTCTTGAGTTCAAATCTGGCCTCAGACACTTACTAGCTGTGTGACCCTGGGTAAGTCACTTAACCCTGTTTGGCTCAGTTTCCTCATCTGTAAAATGAGGTGGAGAAGGAAATGGCAAACCACTCCATTATCTCTGCCAAGAAAATCCCAAATGGGGTCAGGAGGAGTCAAACACTTCTGAAAAATGATTTAACAATGGCTTACAATCATTTTATTTTAAGTGGGTTTATATAAAGTGTTTATCAGTTGCAAGGCAGTCACACATGTTAACCTATTTGATCCTCACAACAAGCCTTCAAGGGGGATGTTACAGGCATTCTTCTTCTTTTCTCCATTTTACAGATGAGAACATCGAGGATTATTTCAGATGATCTCGAAGGACTGGGCTTGGAATCCTAGTCCCTAGAGTTGGAAGGGAACTCAGAAGTCATTTGTTTTATCCCCATCCCATCCGTTGATTTTACATTTGTGGAAACAGAGGCCAAGAGAATTGGAGGGACTTGTCTGTGGTTACATAGGTAGTAAATGGCAAAGCCAGGATTAGACTTAGGGGTCCTCTGATATAAAATCCAGGGCCCTTTCTGCTGTGCCTTCTCATCTCCTGCCTCCAAATATAAGATTTGGCTATGTATTATCAAATGTTCTAGCCAGAGAGGCTAAAAGGACAAATAAAGCCATTTCAGTGACCTTGCATATGAGGTCACTTTTGGCTCTCTAACACTGGGACAGTGGAGGGAGAGCTGGGGTCCACTTGCCAAGGTCCTCAGTGGGAGAAGGCTCCTGCTACCAGTCAGCCCTGGCTGGCCCTTAGACCTAGAAGAATTGAGAAGGATGACAGAGTCTCTAGTTCTCTAGAGGTTCCAATACTTTCCGATACAATAGCTCAGAAAGAAGTCCATCATCCCTTCTAACAGCATGGTCTTTTTGCTGATGGAACTAAATGAATGGGGTCTTGGGAATGGAGGGGAGCCAACCTGCTGGGAATGAATGATACTCTGAGTGAGGACATTGGCATTCCATTTGGCCCAGGGCAGAGCTAGTACATTAACCCCTCTCACCTCTCCTTGCCCATGAGGCTGAGGCCCAGGAGGACTGAGTAATGGGAGTGACCTAGAGACTTATTTACAAACAGGGCAATTTACCCTTCAGATCCTTGTTAAAGCCCCACAGTTGCAGCATATAAATGAGAATCAATAGGCAAGTTATTAAATCGTAAATATCCCTCACCTCAGGCAGGAGGAAAGCTTGGCTTGGGCCTACTGAGAACAGAGGAAGCTGAGTCCTGGCTAGGACAGATGGGGGGGACCATTAAGCAAGGCTCTGTCAGGAGAGAATTTGCTTCATGGACATGGGCTCTGAATACCAGCAGACCACTCAACTTCCAAGCCAAACTAAAACACTAGCAGCTTGGTCAGGGTCAGAGACAGCTTCTTGCCAAAGTAGAAAGAAAGATCCCCAACCATTCCTCTTAGGCATTGCATGTACAGAGTATGGGTAAGACCCATTTTAAGAAAACAGTACCAGGAAATCCACACCTGCAGCATAGACAAATGGGGGTGAGGGTGAGGGGAAGTGAGTTATTAATTACTCATGCCATAGAGTATAATAAGCATGAAGAACCTCCACTCTCTCAAAATAAGTGCAGGTCTTAAGGTATTCTTGCCTGGGGGGAAGGAGGAGCAGTCATTTTACATTTTAAAATGTGGGGGTTTGCCTCTTGTAATTCTATAGCGGAGAAGCAGCTTTGGTATGCCCAGGATGCACACCTCTGACACAGATTGGCTCTGGGACCTTGGGTAAGATCCAATTTCCCAGTACCCGGAGTGATTACCTAAGAGTATAAGAGGCAGAAGAGTTGTCAATTTATATTGTTGGGGGGAGGCACCTCAATGGGAAAGAAGAAGATCTGAGTATCTTAGTGCATGGCAAAGTTAATATGAGTCAGCATTGGGCTATATTAAGAATGGCCCAGCTTTGAGGAATAAGGAGATAATTTTGTTGCTGAGTGGTTTCAGTTGTGTCCAATTCTTTGTGACTCCATTTTGGGTTTTATTAGCAAATCTACTGGAGTGGTTTGCCATTTCCTTCTCCAGCTCATTTTACAACTGAGGAAACTGAGGTAAACAGGGTTAAGTAACTTGCCCATGGTCAAACAGCTAGGAAGTGTCTGAGGTCAGATTTGAACTCATGAAGAGGAATCTTCTTGACTTTACGCCCAATACACCAGCCACTATGCCACCTAGCTGCCCAAAGGGGGATGATAGAATCCCACTCTAAGATTGAATCTCACTCCCACTAAGATTGTAGTTGGGGTTTTGTGGGGTATCCATTCTGGGTGCCACAGTTTCAGAAGGGCAATGGTGAACTGGAGAGTGTACAGAGGAAGGTACTCAGGATGGTAAAGGGCCTTGAGTCTATGCCATATGAGGATCAGCTGCAGGAACTGGTTGTGTTTAGTCTGGAGAGGAGAAAGCATAGGGTGAGAGTTAAATGGGATTAGACTCATTGTGTTTGACCCTAAAGGGCAGAACCAGCAACCATGAATGGAAATAGCAAAAAAGGTCAATTTGGGTTTGACAGCAGGAAAAGTTGCTTAAAAATTAGTGTTGTCCAAGAGTAGAAAGAGCTGTGCCAAGAAGTGGTGGCTTCCCCTTCACTATAGGTCTTAAGAAGAGGCAGGATAACCACTTTTTGGTTACATTATGTTGGGAGTTCCTTTTGGGTGTGGGTTGGACCAGATGGTTGCTAAGATCTTCAACCATCAAATTCTGTGAATCTATGGATTAATTCACATAAACTGAAGAAATCAGAGGCTCAAATCTCCTCCTCTCCTCCCCCTGCTGCTAAATTGTTACTGCCTGCTGGGCATCTCCACTTACGTGTCCCATTGGCATCTCAAACTTGGCAATGTTTGAATCGGAATTCATTGGCTTTCTCCCTAAGACAGCCCACCCTCCAAGCTTCCCTTTTTCTGTCTAGGGCATCACCCTCCTCCCACTCAACTAAGTCCATAATTTCCACCATCCTTGTCTCTTCACTCTCTTTCTTTACCCTCATTAGTTGTCAAGTCTTGTTTCTCCTCTCTTCACTCCAGCCCTTAAATTTTCCCCTTTTCTCTAATCATACAGACACCACCTCAGTCCAGGCTCACCTCACCTCTCACCTATCTATAGTCACCTTACTTATTTCCCTGTGTCCAGCCTCTCCCATTTCTAATCTAGCCTTCATCTAGGTGCCAAATGAGCACTCTTAAAGCACAGCTTTGATCATGTCATTTGCCTGTTCCGAAACATTCAGTGGTTCCTAGGCTAAAATATGAACCCCTCAGCTTGGCATTTAAAGCCCTTCAGTCTGGTTCTGACAAACCTTTTCCAGACTTATTTCACTTTTCTTCCCTTCATGTGCAATATGTTTCAACTAGACCAATTTACTTCCTGTTCCCTAAACCCAATATTCTATCTCCCACCTGGGTGTCTTTTCACTCTCCTTGTCTGCAACAATATTCTAGTATCATCTCTACTTCTCACAATGTTTAATTTTCATAAAGACCCAGCTCATATACTACCTCCTACAAGAAGGCTTCCCTGATTGCTTTCCCCTACTTGTCAATATTTTTTCCCTTCTCCAATTATCTTATATTTACTCATATAGTATATACTCCAGCAGAATATAAACTCCTTTAGGATGGTGACTGATTTTTGTCTTCATGCCCCCAGTTCCCAACACAGTGCTTTTTACAAAGTAGGTATTTAATGATGCTTACTGAATTGAGTTGAATTGAAGCAACTGAAATATTGATCCAGAAATCTTGGGGGAGGGTATTGGTGGAGTTAGGCAAGATAGATAAACTAAGGAGGCAGAAATGAACAGAAGAAATCCTTGTGTAGTGATGAGAAAAGAGATTATTTGATTTGGAAGGATAAATTATAAGATTATAAGACCTGGAAGGAACTTTGGAAGTCATTTGGTCTGTCTTCCCCAGAAACTGAGACTCATGAAGGTGGAAGCATTTGCCCAGAGTTGCACAGTTAATAGTAGATCTGGAACTCCAATTCAATTCTCCCAAGTCCTGGTGATCCAGAGGTTTTTCATGCCATGCTGACTTGCAGTGGAGAGGGAACACATGTGTCTTCTTTGTATATTACTCTGTATATAGTAGATGTTCAATAAATACTTGTGGCTGGAGGGGTGGAGCCAAGATGGTGGAGTAGAAACAGGACTTCCTCACAGCTCTGGCTTCCATCTCCTCCAATACATATAAAAAATTACTCTAAACAAACTTTAGAGCTACAGAACCCACAAAATGACAGAGGGAAACAAATCCCCTGCTGAACGCAGCCTGGCAGGCCAACAGGAAGGGTCCATCACAGCACACTGGAAGCTGAGCTCAGCCCCAAGTGAGCCCAAGGTTTTAGCCCCAGGGTGGCCCTGACCAGTTGTGGCTGGAGTGAACTTGGGGAGAGTGGATCACCAGCAGCTGTAGTGGTTTCCAGACTTCTCAATCCACAAATGCCAAAGAGAAAGTAAAAGGTTCAGTGTGGGAATTTTGTTCAAACAAGGGGAACACAGTCTGGCTGCTAACCCCAGAGTCAGAAATGGAGGAGGTGTGGTGGCTGTAGCTGCTGCCACAGAGCTGCTTCTGGAGCTCCTGGCCTGCAGATTGTAGGGGGAACAAGCAACTATTCAAAGGGTAATTGCTTTTGCTTTGACCTGCTTGGATCTGGATTGCAGTCTTGGGTAGTGGTCCTGGGGTTTGTGACCAGTGAACCAGAGCTTGTGGTGGCTGTAGAGAGGGAGCCTTCCTCATAGCTCTGGCAACTGTGAAAACCCTAGCAATTTCGGATACAGCTCTCTCCATTCTGGAAGTAGAGTTCTACTGTGGCAAAAAGCTCAAAAGTCAAGTACCTGGCTAGCAAGATGAGCAAAGAGAAGAAGTTCAATCAGACCATAGAATCCTTTTTTGGGGACAAAAAGGATAAAAACATGGAACCAGAAGAAGACAATGAAATCAAAACTCCTGCATCAAAAGCTTCCAAGAAAAATATGAATTGGTTACAGGCCATGGAGAAGCTCAAGAAGGATTTTGTAAATCAAGTAAGAGAAGTGGAGGAAAAATTGGGAAGAGATATGAGGATGATGCAAGAAAATCATGAAGAGTGGGTCTACAGCCTGCTAAAGGAGACCCCCAAAATACTGAAGAAAATAACACCTTAAAAACTAGACTAACTCAAATGGCAAAAGAGGCCCAAAAAGCCAACGAGGAGAAGAATGCCTTAAAAAGTCAAATTGGCCAGATGAAAAAGGAATTTCAAAAACTCATTGAAGAGAAAAATTCCTTCAAAATTAGACTGGAGCAAATGGAAGCTAATGACTTTGTGAGAAATCAAGATACCGTAAAACAGATCCAAACAAATGAAAAAATAGAAGGCAATGTGAAATATCTCATTAGAAAAACCACTGACCTGGAAAATAGATCCAGGAGAGATAATTTAAAAATTATTGGTTACCTGAAAGCCATGATCAGAAAAAGAGTCTAGACACCATCTTTCAAGAAATTATCAAACAAAATTCCCCTGGTATTCTAGAACCAGAAAGCAAAATAGAAATTGAAAGAATTTACCAATCCCCTCTTTAAAAAGATCCCAAAAAGAAAACTCCTAGGAATATTATAGCCAAATTCCAGAGTTCCCAGTCAAGGAGAAAATACTGCAAGCAGTAAGGAAGAAACAATTTGAGTATTGTGGAAACACAATCAGGATAACACAAGACCTAGCAGCGACTACATTAAGGCATAGAAGGGCTTAGAACATGATATACCGGAGGTCAAAAGAGCTAGGACCAAAACCAAGAATCTGGGTATAATGCTACAGGGGAAAATATGGTCATTCAATGAAATAGAGGACTTTCAAGCATTCTTGATGAAAAAACCTGAGCTGAACAGAAAACTTGACTTTCAAATACAAGAAGCAAGGGAAGCATGAGAAGGTAAATAGGAAAAAGAAATTATAAGAAACTTATTAAAGTTTAACTATTTACATTCCTACATGGAAAATGATAATTGTAATTCATGAGACTTTTCTGAGTATGAAGATAGTTGAAGGGAATATATGTGTGTATATGTATATGTACATATATATGTTTATATAGAAGGGGGTATATGTGCAAATAAATACATATGTAAATGTGTGTATGTGAGTACATGTATACATAGACAGAGGGCACAGGATGAATTTAATAGTAAGGGATAATATCTAAAAAATAAAATTAAGAGGTGAGAGAGGAATTTATTGGGAGAAGAAGAAAGGGAGCAATAGATTAGGATAAATTATCTCATGTAGAAAAGTCAAGAGAAAACTGTTACAGTGGAGGGAAAGAGCATGAAGGTGAAAGGGAATAGGACAACCTGATTCTCATTGAATTTGGCCTAAGAAGGGAATAACATACACACTCAGTTGGGTATGTTACCCTACAGGAAAATAGGGAGGTAGGGGATAAAAGGGGTGATGATAGAAGGGGGAGAGGGTAGTTAGAAGCAAACACTTTTGAAAAGGGGCAGGGTCAAAGGAGAAAATAGAAAAAGTGGGGGGGGGCAGGATAGGATGGAGGGAAATATAGTCTTTCACAATGTGACTACTATGGAAATGGTTTGGGTAACTACACATGTACAATCTATATTGAATCGCTTATCTTCCTAGTGGGGGTGGGTGAGGAGGGAAGAAGGTGAAAAAAATCTGGAACTCAAAGTTTTAAAAACAAATGTTTAAAAATTGTTTTTTTTTACATGCAACTGGGAAATAAGATATACAGGTACTGGGGTATAGAAACCCATCTTGCCCTACTAGAAAGTTAGGGGAGTGAAAGGGGAGGATATAAGAGAGAACAGATTGGGGCAAGGGGTATTCAGTAGGCTTGCTATTTTGGGGTGGGAGGTAGGGAATGATGGGGAAAGGAAAATTGTAACTCAAAATCTTGTGGAAATGAATGTTGAAAACTAAAAATAAATAATTTTTTAAAAAATAGCAAAAAAATTGTGATTGGGTAAATGAATGAGTGAATAGAGGGATGGATGGGTGGATAGAGGAATCGATATGTGGATGGGTTGATGACTGTATTTTTAGGGGCTATTTAGAATACAGTTTGATTTGAACTCAACATCTAGAAACAACAAATATGACTTAACTAACTACTTCTATAGAAGCTAAGCTAACCTCATGGTGTAGTGGAGGGTGTGATGGACATGGGACAAGGAACTTGGTTCTAAATCCTTTTCTGACAGTTGCTTTGGGACCTTAGATGATACCTCAGCTCCACATGCCTCAGGCAGACAATTTTCAATAATAATTCACTAAGTTATGAACAGGTTGTAATCAGCATAGGTTCAGAGAGCTCCCGATGCTGCTGAAATCACAGATCCTTGATTCGTTTGCTATGTGCATTGGCGAAGTGCAAAGTCAAGTCTGTCCAGCCCTACAAGTAACAGGTGATTACAGCCTCCTGACAGGTGGATCTGTACTAGAGTCATTGGCAGTGGAAATGGAAAGGAAGGGCCAGAGGCATTTATTCAGGCACGTGGGCAGATGAGGGTGTACAAGGCATAATTACAAAGACAAGACCAAGGGACAGCTCCATCTAGCTAAGGAGATAAGGTTTGCTTCAAGTTCCCTACATAGAGGGAATTCTTTCTTTTAGTCCAGCTGACCCTTGCACCACACTCTTCTTTCTCCATTTCTTGGAGGTGCCTATATCCTCCAAAGCAAGCTAAATTATATAGCCAAGTACCCCAAATTGAGGTGGCATATGGAAAGAATACTAGATTTGGAATCAAGATCTGGTCTTGAATCCTATCTCTGACAGAGATACCAGCTATAGGATGGTGAACAATTCATTTAACATCTAGGAGCTTTGGTTTCTTCATCTACAAAATGGGGATAATAATAGCACCTAACTCTCAGGGTCATTGTAAGGATAAAAAATATTTTTTGTAAATTGCTTTATGAATCTGAAAATGCTATATAAAGGCTAGTTATTTCATTGTTGTTATTAAGATTATTATTATCTAATCTAGTTATTATTATCTAATAGTTAAGATTATTATCTAATCTTTTCTATGTCAGGACACAGTTTTCAGCTAGAGGATTTTATTTTTAAAAAGCCAAACTGTGCCTGGAATCTGGCTCTGCCTTTAAGCTTATCACCAACAGAGTCAACAAATACATATATGCTTTTTTTTTCCCAGGTAGCGGAGCTAGATCGGAAAGAACATCTCTGCCTCTCACTAGTTGTGCCTTGGGGCAACACGATTAGGTACATATGGCTTACATATTTCCACAGCTTGTTCTCAGAATCCTTCCTTCACTCACTTTTAGCCTGGTACCTTTGACTAATGCTCCTGCAAATTCCCGCGGCTAAATAGCAAAGATGACCTTGAAGCTGGGTCATAAAATAAAGAGAATGAACTGATGGGCATGGTCCAGGCCAAAGGACTCCAGTCAATCAGGGAATTATAAATTTAAAGCTAGAGGGGGCCTCTGAGGCCATGTAGCCCAAGCCTCTCATTTTTATAAGGGTCCAATGAGGTTAAATAACTTGCCTAAGATCACATAAGTAGTAGGTGACAAAAAAAAGGATTTGAGCCCAGGTCCTCTTGACTCCAGGTCAAAGCAGTCAGTGTGTAAGAGAGAACATTTCTTCTAGACCCATCAACAGGTCAGAGTGGGAACCCTTTGTTTAGCAGATTTGGCAAATTATGTTTATTATCAGGGCTTCAGAGAGTTGGAAGGGACCTTATAGGTCATCTAATCCAACTTTCTCATTTTTACAGATGAGGAAACTGAGTCTCCCAGGAGATAAGTGCCTTGTTTAGAGTTCACACAGAAAGTTAATGGAATGATGCCTCTCAATCTGGTCCAATGCTTTTCCTATCACACCATTACATTTGGCAGGGATCTCAGGGATAGGCTCTGAGAGATTAATGGTGTTATAAGTATTGTTGGTCTCCAAACATTTTTGATCACACATGCTGATTAATGTTTTTTGTGCTTTAAATAGTATTTTATTTTTTCTTACAATTACATATCAAGAAATTTTTTAGCATTCATTTTTACAAGATTTTGAGTTCCAAATTTTTCTCCCTCTCTCCTTCCCCTTCCCTCTTCTGAATATGGTAGGCAGTTTGCTATAGTTTATACATATGCTATCATGTAAAACATATTTCCAAATTCACCACAGTTGTGAAAGGTGACACAAATCAAGAGGAAAAAAAACCATGAGAACGAATAAAGTGAAAAAATATATGCTTCAATCTGCATTCAGAGTCCATCCATTCTTTTTTTTTTAGCTTTTTGGAGGGCAATTGGGATTAAGTAACTTGCCCAAGGTCACACGGCTAGGTTTTTGTTTGTGTGTGCATGAAGTGTCTGAGGCCGGATCCGAACTCAGGTCCTTCTGACTCCAGGGCCGCTGCTCTACTCACTGCGCCACCTAGCCACCCCGAGTCCATCCATTCTTTGTTTGAATATGGATAGCATTTTCCTTCATGAGTCCTTTGTACTCATCTTAGATAATTGTGTTGCTGAGAAAAGCTGAGTCTTTCATAGTTGATCACATGATGCTTCTGATACTGCCAATACTGTGTACAGCATTTTCCTGGTTCTGCTCATTTCGCTTTGCAACACATTTCCCCAGGTTTTTCTGAAATTCATCATTTCTTATTGTACTATAGTATTCCATCACATTCATATATCACAGCTTGTTTCGACACTTCCCAATTGATGGGCATCCACTCAATTTCCAATATTTTGTCATCATTAATAGGCTACTATACATGTTTTTGCACATGGAGGTCCTTTTCCTTTTTAATGATTTCTTGAGGACACAGACCCAGCAGTGGTATTTCTGGATCACAGGTTGGTTGCATAGTTCCAAATTGCTCTCCAGAATGGTTGGATCATTTCTCAACTCCAAGAACAGTGCATTCCAAATTTCCCACATCTCTATAACATTTGTCACATTTGTCATTTTCCTTTATTGTTATACTAACCAATCTAATTGGTATAGGTGGTATGTCAGAGTTGTTTTAATTTGTATTTCTCTAATTAAAAGTGATTTAGAGGGGCAGCTAGGTGGCGCAGTGAGTAGAGCATCGGCCCTGGAGTCAGAAGGGCCTGAGTTCAGATCCGGCGTCAGACACTTAATGCACACACAAACAAAAACCTAGCCATGTGACCTTGGGCAAGTTACTTAACCCCAATTGCCCTCCAAAAAAAAAGTGATTTAGAATACTTCTTTATATACCTATAGAAATATTTGATTTCTTCATCTGAAAACTGTCTGCTCACGTCCCTTGACCATTTATCAATTGGTTAATGTCCTGTATTCTCAAAAATTTGAAATAAAATTGATTCACAAATTCTCTATATATTTGAGAAATAAGGCCTTTATTAAAGATACTTGCTGTTTAAAGATTGTTTCCCAGCTTTCTGCTTTCCTTCTAATCCTGGTTGCATTGGTTTTGTTTGTACAAAAACTCTTCAATTTAATATGATCAAAATTATTTATTCTACATTTTTAATGCTCTCTGTCTCTTGTTTGGTCATGAATTCTTCCCCTCCCTATAGATCTGACAGGTAAACTATTCCTGCTTTTCTAATTTGATTGTTTCATTGTCTATGGTACCTTTTAGCAAGATGTAGTTTCCTTCCTTATATCTTAATTAGGTCTATTTTTGCTTTTACTTTGTCCAAGATCAGGACTGCTACACCTGCTTTTTTTAAAATTTCAGCTGAAGCATAATAGATTCTTCTCCAGCCCTTACCTTTATGTTGTGTGTGTGTCTCTGCTTCACGTTTATTTCTTTTAAACAGCATATTGTAGGATTCTGATTTTTTGATCCACTTCCATTTTATGGGAGAGTTCATCCATTAACACCCACAGTTATGATTACTACCTGTATATTTCCTTCCATCCCATTCTTTCTCTTGTTTGTCCTTTCTTTCCTTTCAGCCTTTTCTACCTCACTAGTGTTTTGTTTCTGTCTACCACCCCCCCTGATCTGCCTTCCATTCTGTCAGTCCCCCCCAACCCCCACCTGCCCCTTTACTTAACCTACTCCCCTCCTACTTCCCTGTTGAGTAAGATGGATTTCTATATTCAACTGATTACGTACACCATTCCCTCTTTGAGCCAATACTGATGAGAGTAAGGTTCAAGTAATGTCCATCACCACCACCCCCTATCTTCTCCTCCACTATATTAGGTCTTTCTCACCTCTTCATGTAACATAATTTATCCCATCCTCCCTCTCCCTTCCTTCTGTACCCATTGTATTCATTTTTCTTACTTGATGTCACCACCTCAAATTCACCTTATACCCCCTCTGTCTATGTATATTCCTTCTACCTATATTGTTAGTGATACAATTTTTTAAGAGTTACAAGTATCATCTTCCTGTGTAGGTATGTAAATAATTTAACTCTATGTTATGTTAATCTCTTATGTTTTCTTTTCCCCTTTTTACCTGTTTATGTTTCTCTTGGGTTTTGACATTGGAGGCCAAATTTTTGGTTTAGTTCTGGTCTTCTCCTTATGAAGGTCTGAAATCCTTTTATTTCATTGAACGACCATTTTCCTCCTTGATGTAGTATGCTTAATTTTGCTAGGTAAGTGATTCTTGGTTGTAGTCCTAGCTCCTTTGCCCTCTGGAATATCATGCTCCATGATCTCCAATCCTTTAATATTGCAGCTACTAAGTCATGTATGATCCTGATTGTGACTCATCAATATTTGAATTTTTTCTGGTAACTTGTAGTTTTTCCTTGACCTGATAGTTCTGAAATTTGGCTATGATGTTCCTTGGGGGTTTTATTTTGGAATCTCTTTCCTGGGGTGATTGGTGGATTCTTTCAATGCCTATTTTGCCCTTTGGTTCCAAGATATCAGGGCAATTTTCCTTGATAATTTCTTGAAAGATGCTGTCCCAGTCCTCCTTTTGATTTTGGCTTTCAGGTAGTCCAATAATTCTGATATTGTCTCTTCTGGATCTATTTTCCAGGTCAGTTGTTTTTCCTGTGAGGTATTTCACATTTCCTTCCATTTTTTTTCATTCTTTCTAATTTATTTGATTGATTATTGATGTCTCATAAAGTCATTAGTTTCCATTTGTCCAATTCTAATTTTTAATATATTGTTTTCTTCAATTAGCTTTTGTACTTCCTTTTACATTTGGCCAAGTGTAGTCTTTAAGGAGTTGTTTTCTTCAGGGGATTTTTGTGTCTCCTTTTCCACTTGGCCAATTCTACTTTTTCAGCAGTTTTCCAAGCTGTTGACTCTTTTTATAATTCTCTTGCATCACTCTCATTAATTTTCACAATTTTTCTTCTACCACTCTTACATGATCTTTAAGCTCCTTTTTGAGCTCTTCTATGAGTTCTTTCTGGGATTGAGACCACTTCCAATTTTTCTTCAGGATTTTGCCTGTAGGTGCTTTGACTCTGTTGTTCTCTTCTAAGTTTGTATCTTGGTCTTCCCTGTTACCATAATATCTTTCTATGGTCAGATTCTTTTTTTGTTGTTATTTTTTGCTCATGTTTTCCTTTTTTTCCCTTTCTTTTAAATTTGAGCTCTTATCCTGTGGCGGAAGGGGTTCTGTCTTAGGCCTCTTGTGCCAGTGGCTTCAAGGCCTGGTTGTTTACCTGGTGTTGTGCTGATGTTGCCCTTGTGTCTGGTGCAGTGTTGAGGGGGCAGAGTATGGCAGCTTACTTGGTACTAAGTTGTGGTCCTAGTAATGGTATCTAGTGTTTTCTGAGGCCAGGTGGGGTTTTTCTGCATTTCCCTAAAGCTACATCAAAGCACATGGAGGTCTGGCTCTTGCAGGATGCCTGTTTGCCTTGGGCTGTGCTGAAGCATTCAGAGGTCCAGTGGCATTGGAGGATGCCTTCCTGCTAGGAGCTATGCTAGAGCACATGATGGTTCTCAGAGCTGGAGTCCGCTGGTTCCCCTGGCTATGGTAAGGCATGTGTGTTTGTGTGTGTGTGTGTGTGTGTGTGTGTGTGTGTATTGGGGGGGCGTGTCCTGGTGTTGGCATTTGTCTGATGCACTGAAGTGGGGCTCAGGATCTCTTACTGCTTTGCTGAGGTGGGGTTTGCTGTTGGCTTGCTGGTCTACTTCCTGTCCTAGAATGTATTTCCCCTTTGCCAGAGTAAGATAGTCCTTTCTTGCCAATCCTCCAAATTTCTTGGGCTAAAAGACTGCTCCGCCATGTCTTTCTGTTAGCTCCACTGCTCCAGGATTTGTTCTGGGGAGCTATTTTATGGTGGTTTGGAGGTGAATATGGAGAACTATAGACACTTACTGCTTACTCTGCCATCTTGGCTCTCAGAAGTCTTTTTCCTTGCCTACTAATTTTTGAGCTTGCACCACTAATGAATGAAAAATTTTAAATAAATGACACACAAATGACTATTCTATTAAAAAAAGAGGAGGGAGGCCCCTGAGGAGTCCTTCCTAGTCACTGTTCTAGATTGGGAGTTGTCTGAGAGTCACTTGTCACAGTCACACAATTATTTCAGGGGTGGACCTACTGGATAATGGGGGATTTTCCAGTGGTACATATAGCCATTAGGGTACTATAGCCATGAGGAATAGACACTGGGAGAGGGGTGGGAAGAAAGAGAGTTTGGGAGTGTGCATAGCAGCAGAAGGAGGTGGAGTAAGGAGAAGAGTTTTGGGGCATAATGGGCAAAAACTAGGTATGGTGATGTTGGAGACAAGCCTTGTAATTGGTTAGTATAGAGACAGTGGGGTCCAACCTCTCTTCCCACCTTTTGATTCCTTAATCACACATCCTTTAGAGTCATGCCATGGTCTCCCAGAGGACCACACGTACCATTTTGGAAGCTACTGATCTGGCAAGGACCCATCTCTGGTGATACTTGGGATCCTTGGTCAGGTTATTTTTTTGGTGGTTCTTCAAGGGATATCTGAGGATGCAGGAAGTAGTGGGGAGGCAGGCAGTTGCATCAGCTGCAGGAAACCCAGCACCATTAAGAAATGGCCCCAGGTAACCAAGGAACAGGAATCTAGCTCATTCTCACTTGCGAGGAAGAGAGAGCTGGAGTCAGTGCCCTAGAGAAGCCTGTGAAAAGCCATTTGCACCTTCAGAAAGGGATTCCCAACCAAAGCTAGGGAAGGGCAGAGGGTAAAAGGAAAGGAAAAGAACACCTGGGACCGGGCATTGCCAAGCATTATCTCCTAGCTTTGTTGGCATCAGTTTAGTGTCACCCTTCAGGTCTCATTTCTGGACCTGATCTTCTCCATGGAGTTGTTTTCACAGTGATGACAGGCACTCCTTCACTGGTCTCTTTCAGCTCTTGTCTCTTTTCATTGTTGGTTATCTAGATAACTAATTTCCTTGTATGACAGATTCTACTGACCGAGGTTGGGCCCAAGCACACCAGGAGAGCATAGTGTTGGTTTGTGTACATACAACTTCATACATTTGTAGATATCATTCTTCAATATTTCAAGCATTTATGGTTTCATGGATATCGGTCTCTCTCCATGGATGCAGATGATAACCTTTCTAATTCTTAGTAGGGAGGGTCTTTGAAACTGCTATGGCTGAAAAATTCATCACTCTATGTCAGCCTTGGGATGGGCCTCTGATTAGCTCAGTCAGGCCTAGGTAGGATCAGTTAGGGCTTGCCTTATTATTCTGGCATAACTTTCAAGAACTCAGGTCATTCTCCATGTCACAAAAAAAGGCATACAACACACACACACACACACACACATAACACACACACACACACTGTATATGTTTGGTGGCAAAGCTGGGAAGTGGGGAGTGGATTAGAAAGGCCCTGGATCAATACAGTGGCCTGTGTGTTAGCTCTCTCTCTCTCTCTCCCAGCTTCTTATCATTTACAAATTGGAAACATGTCACCTAAATCTTTATCCAAGTTGTTGACCAAAATGGGCAGAGGACCCAACATAGGCCTCTGCAGCACTTCACTGGACACCTGCTTCTATGTGGACAGTGAACCATTGTTGACTATTCTCATCTCAGCCACATTTCTCTAGCTTTTCCATAAGGATAATATGAGAGGAAAAATTGAGACTCGGTAGTTCCAGCTCCAGCCTGAGCTTTTATGGACCTTGGCTATCATGGATCGTATCTTCATTGCCATCAAGTCTGTTGAGTCAACTGGAGCCTGGTTAGGGATATCACCAAACATTCTGAGCAGAAGAGATTTCACCTTGTAAGCATAAAGTTCCTTTGGGAGTCATAAGAACAACTGAAGCAGCATTATATTGACATGAAGGTCAGGCCATTTTCCCTAGGCTTATGAAATACATGAACTCAGGACATGTTGTGGCTGTGATCTGGGAGACAGGCAGAGTGATGCTGGGGGAGATGAATCTAACTGATTTCCAAGTCAGATGCCATATGTGAGGACTTCTGCATTATGAGTCTGCAGGAACATCATTCAAGGTAAGGGATTCTTGAAAAAGTGCTGAAAAGGAAATCAGCTTGTGGTTAAGTTCAAAGAACCGGTCAGTTATGTCTTGTGCTCATGACTTGGTCTACGAAAAATGGTTTTAAAGTCAATCCCACCCCTTCTAGTCTCTCTCTCTCTCTCTCTCTCTCTCTCTCTCTCTCTCTCTCTCTCTCTCTCTCTCTCTCTTCCTCCCTCCATCCCTGAATAATATAGCTTTGCACTCCAGGGACTTAAAAGCATTTGGAACCATCATTCTTTTCTAAAACAACCCCATTCAATAAAGCCTTGAAAGTCAGGGGAGGAGAGGAGGAGAAAGGGGGGAGAAAAGAATAACATGAGAGCTTGTGTCAAACTCTTTGCTAATAATTAAATAAACTTTGTTGACAACATACCTCTGATCTACCTGGCTAATAATTCAAACTGGCAGGTCCTTGGGAGGTGAGGGCATGTCCCCTGGCACCTTAGCTGGGTGGCCCTCAGAACCATTCACTGCACAGTCCACTTGTGATACCAAGGCTGGTTGATCTGCTTACTTTGGACTGAAGGCAGTTTTCAGATTAAGTCTCAGTGACAGTGGCTCTGTTGAGACCAAAATGAATTGATTGGTTTGGGGATTTTCCTGTTCTCAGGGTTGAAATTCTCAGGAGATGGATTCTTTTGAGAGGAGACAGTGGACATGTCCACACAGCAAACTCCAAAGGCTCGTCTCCCGGTAAGATCATGGAATTAGAGAATTTCCCTGATCAACTAAATTGGCCTAACTGGGCAATAGCTATGGAGAGAGAAAGCTGATATGTATATATGTGTGTGTTTATGTATGTATGTATATATATATATTTGAGTGTATTTGTATACTAAATATGTACTACATGTGGAGAGAAAGATATATTATAGAGAATATATATATATATATATATTTATATATATATATATATATATATATATATATATATATATATTTGTTGGGTTTTTTTGCCCTTCATTCTCAGAGAGGAATATGACATCAGGAAGATAATACCATGACTTGCAAGTGCCTTGGATTTAAGTGAGTCAGGGCTGAGCAAGGTCACCAGCCTCACTTTCTCCTCTGGAGTCATCTTGGTCCAGTGCTAAGATATAGATCAGGACAACTGGAGATGGCCCTGAAGTATATATGTATCATATATACCATGTCTGCATGTACCATATTTTTTGTTGTTGTAGTTATATTATCATTTTTCAGTCTTGTACAATTCTCTATTAGCCCATTTGGGGTTTTCTTGGCAGAGATACTGGAATGGTTTGCCATTTCCTTCTCCAGCTCATTTTACAGATAAGGAAATTGAGACAAACAGGGTCAAGGGATTTGTCCAGGGTCACACAGCTAGTAAAAGTCTGAGGTCAGACTTGAACTCAGGAAGATGAATCTTCCTAACTCCAGCCTGGTGCTCTATCTACTTTGCCACCTACCTGCTCTTGTACTAGGTCTGTATGTGTGTGTGTGTGTGTGTGTGTGTGTGTGTATTTGTGCTTTCATGTGCATGCATACACATGTATACATATATATGTCTTTGTATGTCCATATTATATATACATATGATATACACACCTTTTTTTTTTACCATACTTGTAATTTTATAAGTGTCTTATGCTTCCAATGAAGAATGCCCTTTGCCAGTGCCAGTCAATGCCTGCTCTGAAACTTCATTTTAGACATTCCCTGGGGGTGCTAAGAGATTACTTAAGTGACTGGCCTAGGGTTGCATAACTCATATGCACCCAAGTTCCATTTCAAACCAAGCCTTCCTAACTTTGGGACTACCATCTCTATCCAGTGTGACATGCTGCATATTTCTACATATGACAAAATGTACATAGTGATGGGCTTTCTTTAGTCAGAGGTTTGTTGGATGACTTTCCAGTTGTAGAAGCCTCAGTGTGATACAGGACAGAAGGCTTTACAGCTCAAAGGCAGCTCAGAGTTCAGAGTTCAATCCCTGGTACGCATCCAGTAAGAGTCCTAGGAGCCCCTACTCATCAGAGTCATATTTTCTAATTTGGGTATGTGTGGAAAATAGCATGGACCTTCAAACCAGCTTTGCAATTCATAATGTGAAAACAACATGAGTAATATCAAGGCAAATTCGGTTAAGAAGTAGGATGAGTTAGTGGCTCATATTATTCCTTGCTCAACGAGCTCTCTCCACCTCGCCCCTGGATTTCAGTGCCCTGACTAAAAGCCTCAGTTATCCACCCTGATTATGGCTCTGCCTCTCAAACTCAAGGGCCCAGAACCTGTGAGCTCAGTTCCCACCCAACTGGACAGAAAAATCCAAACTAAGCATTCTTCCCCTTCACCTACACCACATACAAATGGAGACTGAGGCTGAACTCTATTAACTTGATCATCTTTATTGAATCAGTTACAGCCATTAAGATCAAGTTATGCAAATAAGCTAATTCTGATGTCAAGGTTAAAAGCAGCTAGGTGGTGCAGTGAGAGTGTGCTTGACCTGAGCTTAGATCTGAACCCTTAGCTGTGTGACCATGGGCAAGTCACTTAGGCTCACCTGTAAAATGGGGATAATAATGGTGCCTACCTCCTAGGGTTGTTGAGAATCAAATAATAGTTGTAAAACGCTTAGCACAATCCTTGGTACATGGTTAGTGATACATAAATGTTAGCCATCATCATCCTCATCCTCATCATCCTCTTTATCACCATCACTATCATCATCACCATCACCACCACCATCATCACCAACACCATCATCACCATCACCATCATCATCACCATTATCACTATCACCATCATCACCATCACCATCACCATGATCACCACCATCACCACCACCATCACCATCATCATCATCATCACCATCATCATCATCATCATCATCATCATCATCATCATCATCATCATCATCATCTTGGCTACCTCACTTAACCCAAGCCTCACTTTCCTCACTTGTTCCCTCAGAAGCAGTTCAGACCAGATCATCTAGTAGACAGTTCCTCTCAAACCCAGCAAAGGAGCCCCACGGTGTCCCAGTCTTTCATTTGGTGGGAACTCTTTCTGGCAGGGTTCGATGACAGCAGGCCCAGAGAGGCCAGGGAGTCAGTAGCTAAAAGTACAGATTAAAACCCACAGGGCCAAAACTGTGATAATGCCATAGTCTAATTCTCTAGCACCAATGTCCTCCAAAAATATTTTGCTGACACTATTTTTTACCACTTTCTGCTTGGAACTGGAAATCAAGGGACCATAAGGAGTTTTCAGAGCTCCATCATTGGATAGCTTGGTTATTCTGGTAAGTTACATTTCCCCTCCACATCTTCCTTTGTGTTCATACCTTCCATTTCTGCAGGAGTGAATTAGGGGCAAAAGCTGCAGAAGCAGATTTCAGCTCGGTGGAAGGACAAGCTTCCTGGCAATTAGAGTCATGCCCAAGCAGAATGGCTGCCCAAGTGATAGCCTCCTATTCCGGAGATCTTCGAGGCTGAGTGATTGATTCTGTTCAATCCAACTCACCAAATGTGTGTGTGAGAGAGGCAAAATTCAAGGCGTTGGGGACATTGGGGACGTAGACAAAAGGGGAAACTGTTTTCCAAAGGCTTCTTGGGGAGGTGGGATTTGTCGAATCTACATAAGGTGAGCTGAGGAAGGATTGACCTAGATGATCTTCCAAAGGGAGTCTCTTCCAAGCTGGGAGCGCTTCCAGAGCCGGGTGCGGATCTAGGGTTGGGGGTGTGGGCATCTATCTGCCCCTCTGCCTCTCAAACCCCAGGCCGGGTAGGGAGCCCTCCCGCATCCTGCCTAAAGGCATGTGGCAGCAACAGGCTTTCCTTGAAAAGGTCCCCAAGCTTCAGACTCTGCCTGGATTGGGTTATTTATTGCAGTCATTAATTAGTTTTGTTGGGCATGAAAGAGAAGTCCCTGAGGGAGGCCAGTGCATTAGAGACCATTACTCCATCATCGTTCAGGACGCTCTGGCGAAAAAGAGAAAAGAGCAGAAGCCCTCCCCGCTCTCCAGCTCCACCACCCTTGCCGGGATTTGCAGAGCTAAGCTTTCGAGACCACTAACCCAACCCCCAACCTTCCCCACCCCCTCTAAAGTCCTGAGGCTATAAGTCGCATTCAAGTCGAGTCTCTGCCTCCCAGGCCCTGGCCTTTCCCTCACACCCCCCTCCCCCACCAGCTCCCCGGCTCTGACCCCTGCCAGATGGATGTTTTGCCCTCTTGACTATAACCCTGCTTCCCTTTGGGGGACTGAACATCCTAAGTGTGCCAAGTTCCTGCCCCCAGAGTTCTGCGTTGGCTCCTTCCACCTGCCAGTCACTTCCAAATCCATGCTCCCCAGTGCCTAGCCCAGAGAGTCTCCTCTCTACCAGCCCTAACCTCTCCATGAAGACCTCCAAGGAATCATGGCTCATTGGAGCCAACTGGCCCATCCACCCCTCTCTTATTCTGTATGGGAGGAAACTGAGGCCCAGAGAGGAGAAGACACTTATCCAATGGCACACAATGGATTATTGCCACCTTTTCCTGGACTCCAACTCTCCAGACTTCTCCTTGGTAAGCATTTTTTAAAAAAAATTTAAGCTGCCTCTACTAACCACTTAATTTTCTTCATGTAAACGGCCAGCCTTCCAAGTAGATTATCTTCTATGGCTGCCTATCATTCTAGAGCTTAAAGGAACCTGAGAGAACCTTAGACTCCAGCCAGGAGAGGGGAAGTGGGCTGCCTTGGAAGGGTCATGTGGATAACTTCTTCCTGACCCCATCTGGGTTTTGTTTTCCTTTTGGCAGAGATACTGAAGTGGTTTTCTTCTCCAGCTCATTTTACAGATGAGGACATGCCGGCAAACAGGGTGAAGTGACTTGCCCACGGTCACACAGCTAGGAAGTGTCCGAGGCCAGATTGGAGCTCATGAAAAGGAGTCTTCCTAATTCCAGGCCCAGTGCTCTGTGCATTGCACCATCTACCTGCTCCATGGCTACATCTGTCACTGCCTACTAAATAAATACCTACTTAAATCCTAGATCTCATCCTCATTTTGTGCTGTAGCTCAGGCTGTAGTAAGACCAGGCACCGAGCCAGAGTCCTCAGTGAAGCAAAGAACAGATTCAGAAATTGTGCTTCTGTTTGGCCTATGATTCCCAAACCTAATGTTTGTTGAATCAAAAAGACACTGAGGCATAGAATGATCCTGCGATGTAAGGGAATAAAGTCAAACTACAAGTCAGTGCCAGTGTCTATGAAATGAAAGAATGAGATTGGCTGGTCTGAGGTCCCTTCCAGCTCTGACATTCTCTGATTCAATAGCTCAGCTGAAGAGCTGGGATTTCTCAGTAGAGCATATTTCTCAATTTACTGCTTTGCCATCCCTTCCAATCTCTCAGTTAAATGACACTTGGAAGGATACCTCTGAGCCCAGGCAATCATAGATAGGTACTAGAGGCTATGGCAAGGAAGGAAAATGTTTGGGAAGAAAAAAAATGAACAAGATATAAAGTAATAAGGAGACTGGGCATACAGATGGCACTCGCCCATCCATGGCCCCGTGCGGATCATATCTCCAGATAATCACAGGTTGTTTAAAATCCCCAAACTGCACTTAGACTCAGAATGTAAAGCTCAATGGTCAGTGTCTCTGCTCCTTCTGGCACTTGAATTTGAAAGAATCAGAAAGAGCACTGGCCTGAAAGTCAGGGGATCTACCTAGTCCCCCTAGACAGTAGACGAGGAACTCTTTTCTCTCTGGGCCTTAGTTTCCCCTTCTGTAGAATGGGGGAAGCTACAGAGAGGGGTGAATCCACTTCTAGCTCTAACATTTTAGGATTTGAGCAGCTTGGTGGCACAGTGGATAGAGTGCTGGACCTGCAGTCAAGAATTTTTAGCTTTGTGAGTTCAAATGCAGCGTCAGAGTCTTAACAACTATGTGACCCTGGGCAAATCACTTCACCCTGTTTGCCTCAGTTTCCTCATCTATAAAGTGGGCTGGAGAAAGAAATGGTAAACCACATATGGAGAGAGTTTGAGGGGTCCATCCAACACACCAAATGTGCTCAGAAGTCCACGGATCAATGATGTTCAATTCAATGCAATCTAATAAGCATCATTGGAACTTCTACTTTGTGCAAGGCATTTTGCTAGGCACTGGAGACAGAAAGACAAAAATAAAGCATGTTCCTGCCTTTGGGGAGCTTACAGTCTACTGAAGGGTAAGGGAGGGTATATAACTTATACGCAACTGCGTAAATATAAAGATATTTCTAGATTGAGACAATGCTACTGTCTAGGGGAATCAGGCAACAAGGCACAATCACCTGAATTGTGCTTCAGAGGAATCAGGGGTGGGACCTTCCCAGAGGACAAAGGGATATGTAATGGGGAATTGTGGTCAGGCTCCTGAGCCTCACAGGAATCTGCTGGGCCCACTCTAGTCTGGTGATAATGTTGGTGAACTGCCCAGGGCAGAGAGCTTTCAATCTAAACCAATGCCCACAGCACAGAAGGACTCCAGGCCCTTGGGGTGTGACCTTTCTCTGTCTTGAATCGGTCAAGGCCATGTTACAGTGGAATGTTCCTTGCTCATTAGCCACAGTTATGCCCTCAGATGGCTCAACCCTTGCCCTGCCAGGGAACATCATGATGCAGGGTTCTTCCCGTAGCTAGGGGGCTGTGCTGCTGCCCAATTCCATGGTGCAGAGAAGTTAATTAAACCCTTAAGAAACCATTTGTTAATATGGGAAAGAAAGCACTGGCTTTTTTTCAATAACAGCAAAAGGTTGGTCTTAAGTAATGAGCCTTTCTTTAGCTCTTAATAATGTACTCTCCCCCACCCAGCTTTGAAGGATGGTCTTTGGAAAGCTGATGGTTCCTTTTTAATGTTATTCATTCTCTAGTAGCTCCTACTCTCCTTCTCAGTCCCTGTCTCTCTCCTCTCTCTCTTTGTGTCTCCTCTCTCCCTCCATATCTCTTTCTTTGTATCTGCCCATCTCTTTGTCTCTCCTCTCTCCTTCCATATCTCTCTGTAAGTCTGTTTGTCTCTCTGTCTCTCCTTGCCTTTCATATTTCTCTTTCCTCTCTCCCTCCATCTCTCTTTCTCTGTCTCTGCCCATCTCTCTGTCTCTCCTCTCTCCCTCCATATCTCTCTGTAAGTCTGTTTGTCTCTCTGTCTCCTTGCCTTTCATATCTCTCTTTCCTCTCTCCCTCCATCTCTCTCTCTCTCTTTCTCTCTCTCTCTCTGTCTCTGTCTCTGTCTCTCTGTCTCCGTCTGTCTCTGTCTGTCTCTGTCTGTCTCTCTGTCTCTCTCTGTGTCTATGTCTGTCTCTCTCCTCTCCTCTCCTCTCCTCTCTCTCTCTCTCTCTCTCTCTCTCTCTCTCTCTCTCTCTCTCTCTCCTCTCTCCCTCCATCTCTATCCCCTCTCTTCTTTTTTCCCCTTGCTTTCTTTTCTCTCTCTCTTCCCCCCTCCTTCTGCCTCTTTCCTCTCTCTTGGAACCTCCCCTCTTCTTCCAGGGTCATCTCCAGTCATCTTGATCTATATCTGGCCACTGACTCTGGAGGAAAGAGTGAGGCTGGTGACTTTATACAGTTCTTCCTCACTTTAATCCAATTCATTTGCAAGTCATGACATCACCTTCCTGATGTCATGGTCCTCTTTGAGAACATGCAGGTGAATGATCAGTTATCATTAGACTGTGAACTCATTGTAGACAAGAGTCACGTTTGTGCTTTTCTCTCCAGACATATCTCTCCAGGTCTTAGCAGAGTGCCTAGTCTGTAGGAATAATGTTTGCTGGCTAACTGATTCTCTCTCCTCTCTTCTGGTGATGTGAGTGGAGAGTAAGGACTGCGTGTGAGAGGTTGTAAGGTTAGAAATGGAAAACCTCAAAGAGGAGAGGAGAGAAGGCATGGGTAAGTGTGCAGCAACAGCAGTAGTAGTTCTGCTATAAATATACTGCCTCCAAAGGTTTGCATGCAGAGTGCTTAAGAAGTCACTCCTGATGTTGCTGCTAAAAAATCAGTACCTGAGTTCCATGCCTGTTTCTTTCCTCCCTGAATTCAGGGGTCTCACACTCTTTGGTGTCTATTATTATTTCTTCTTGGACAAGAGTCCCTGGCTCCCCAAGCGCCATGCTCTGTTCCCTTTTCTTCTAGGGGGTGGTGGTGGATAGGGGGTGCTACTTTAAGCAGGTGGCTGCCACCATTCTCTGGAGGAAAGAGGAAGGGAGCTATTCATTATTCTTGGTGGCCTAGGGGACAAGCATACCTTGATTGGGCCCACGTAGATAGTCGCTCCACACCTGTGCTGGCACCAAAGGGAGCCTGGGGCCGTATGTGTGTTGGGCGGGGGGGTTGGGGGGGGCGGTCTAGCCAATTCGACTGGTAAACCCAGCCCTGCTGGCTCATCAGCCGATCCATTGTCTTGGAGGGCTGCTGGCTTCAAAGCTAAGAGATTGCTGGGCAACAGGTTACTCTCCATCCAGCTGGTGAAACACAAGAGAAGATGAAATGGAAGCTGGGGAGTAGGGGAGGGGGAAAAGGGAAGGGAAGGGAGGGGCGGAGAGAGAAAGGGAGGGTTGTTCCAGGGAGTGATCTGTGGCCAGGGGCTATAGGTAAAAGCAAAAGCTCCTTGAAACATTCTAGAACCAGGGCATGGTAAGGGTACAGATCGTTTGGCCTGAATCCGTCATTTGACAAATGGGGAAACTGAGACCCATAAAGTAGAACTAACTTAATCATCCATGAAACAGAAAATGCAGGATTTGAACCCCAAATCTTTAAATTCCAAGTCTAATTCTCCTTTGTCAATTTGTGACCTGGAAATATTGAGTGGAAGTGACCATGGGGGAGAGAAAAGAGGGAGAAGCAGTGTGGCATGTGTGGAGAGGTGGATGAATGTGCATGCATGTATGTGTATGTATGTGGATGGTGGCTGCACACGCATGTACTTAGAGGTACGTTTCTAGGCTGGTAACTGTATCCTGGCACTTTGCCCGGCCAGCTTTGGAAAAGCCAATAACAACAGAAACAATACTAATAGTAATAACTCATATTTACATGGTACTCTGAGGCTTAGAAAGCCCCTTTAACAGCTTCAAGAAGCAAGTAGCTGCAATAATATTAATAATAGTTGTCATTTATATAAGGTTTGCAAAGAACTTCCCATACGTTACCTCATTTGAGCCACACAGCAACCCCCCTCAAAGGGCATGCTGCTAATGTCTCCATTTTACTAATGAGGAAACTGAGTCAAAGAGAGGTTCCCATTGAGTCATAAAGAGATTGCATGTGGTCACATTTGTGGTTGTTCAGTTGTTTTATTTGTGTCCAATTCTCCATGACCCCACTGGGGTTTTCTTGGCAAAGACGCTGGAGTGCTTTGCCATTTCCTTCTCTGGCTCATTTTACAGATGAGGAAACTGAGGCAAATAGGGCTAAGTGACTTGCCCAGGGTCACACAGCTAGTAAGTATCTGAGGTCAAATTTGAACTCAGGTCTTCCTGACCTGACCCCTGCCTTTATCCAATCGTCACCTAGCTGCTGATATGGTCATAAAGCTAGTATTATAGTAGGATTTGAACATAGTCCAATACTCTGCCAATAATAATAGCAATAATAAGATTAAAACTAATGGCAAGAACAACAACATTGAGCAGTTTGGTGGAGCAGCGGACAGAGTGCTGACCTGGAACCAAGGAAATCTCAGTTCAAACCTTGCCTCAAATGCTTATTAGCTGTGTGACCCTGGGTAAGTCTCTACTTTGATCTGCCTCAGTTTCCCCATCTGTAAAAAGGGGATTAAAAATAGCACCTATTGGGGCAGCTAGGTGACACAGTGAATAAGGCACCGGCCTTGAAGTCAGGAGGACCTGAGTTCAAATCCGGCCTCAGACACTTAACGCTAGCCATGTGATCTTGGGCAAGTCACTTAACCCCAAGTGCCCTGCCTTACCCCTACAAAAAGCAAAAAGCAAAAAAAAAGCACCTGCCTCGCAAAGGTGTGGTGAGGATCAAATTTTATATGTATGTATGTGTATATATAAATATACATTATATATTTTATACATGTATGTATCCATATATGTATATACACATACGTGCACACATATACATATAGGTATATATGTATGTATGTATAAAGACAGATCCTTTCAGAACTTTAAGTGCTATGTAAATATTACCTATTATTAGAACTACTACTATTTTTCTACCTAACTATTAGTAGAATCATAACTAGTGTTATAAGCTTTGTTTTGCTTTTAGGGCTGGAGTATATAGTTTTATTTTATTTTTAAATTTTAAACAAATGCTTTATTCACTTCTGTTTTACATCATTCATTTCTGCCAGATTTTGAGTTACAATTATTTTCCCCCTGTTTTTCCCCTACCCAACCTCCCCGAATAGCAGTCCCACAAGATATCGCTTCCTCCATTCTGCTCTCTCCCATACCTTCTCCCATACCCCCATCGACTTTTCCATTAGAGGAAGGTGAATCTTTGTGTCCCAATGCCTGCACATCTTATCTCCCTATTACAAGCGAAAGAGTATTAATAATAGTATTTATATATATTTGGAACATTTAATGTTACGACCTCGACTTTCAGATCCATTTCCTTCCTCCCTTGTCACCCATTCCCTCTTGGGAGATAAGTAATTCAGTATATGTTGTACATGTCTAGCTATGCAAAACATTACCATCTAGATATATTGTACACGGCTGCTTATAATTCCCTCCCACACATCCCACCCCCCACATGATCCATTCCCTACTTGATCCTGTCCCTCTTCTATAGTGGGTACTTCCAACCTCCCCTCCCCCCAAGGATGCCCTCCCATCCATCATCCCTCCTCTCATCCCCCTTCCCCCTATTCTGCTGCAGGTTGAGATGTCCCATTTAGTATGTATGTCATTCTCTCCCTGAACCAAATTCAATGAGAATGTGGTTTTGCCTTTTTGCCTTCCTATTCTTCCCCTCCCTTGCAACCACTTGCCCTTGCTTCTTCTACATGAGATAGTTTACCCTACCCTGTCTCTCCCCATCTCCTCTTTCCACTTTCCTCTCTCACCTCATAATTTCACCCCTTAAGTATCCTCCCTTCCCAATGAATTCAACCTATGCCCTCTATCCATGTATAACTGTAAACATATATTCACACATTCACATATGTATTTATATGACCATATGCCCTTCTTCCATTATTTTCATAGTGAGAAAGATTTCATCAGTTACAGTTATTGTTTTTCCATATAGGAATGTAAATAGTTCAACTTTGATAAGTTCCTTTTGATTTCTTTTCCCTGATTACCTTCTCAGGCATCTCTTCCTTCTTGCATCTGGATGTCAAATTTTCTATTCAACTCTGTTTTTTTCCTCAAGAATGCTTGAAAGTCCTCTATTCCACTGAATGACCATATTTTCCCCTGAAACAAAATACTCAGTTTTTGCTGGGTAGGTGACCCTTGGGTTCATTCCCAGTTCTTTTGCCCTCTGGAATATCATATTCCATGCCCTTCGATCCCTCAGTGTAGAAGCTGCCAGGTCCTGGGCTATTCTGATTGTGTTTCCACAATATTGAAATTGTTTCTTCCTGGCTGCTTGGAGTATTTTCTCCTTGATCTGGGTATTCTAGAGCCTGGCTATAATATTCCTGGGAGTTTTCTTTTTGGGATCTTTTTCAGGAGGTGATCGGTGGATTCTTTCAATCTCTATTTTGTCCTCTGGACCTAAAACACCAGGGCAATTTTCCTTGAGAATTTCTTGAAGGGTGATTTCTAGGTTCTTTCTTTGATCATGGCTTTCAGGTAGTCCAATAATTTTTAAATTGTCTCTCCTGGATCGATTTTCCAGGTCAGTGGTTTTTCCCATGAGATATTTCACATTGCCTTCTGATCTTTCATTTGTTTGGATCTGCTTAACAGCATCTTGATTTCTCATAAAGTCATTAGC
This sequence comes from Gymnobelideus leadbeateri, assembly GCA_011680675.1. Lineage (NCBI taxonomy): Eukaryota > Metazoa > Chordata > Mammalia > Diprotodontia > Petauridae > Gymnobelideus > Gymnobelideus leadbeateri. The sequence continues at coordinate 365,797 of WOXC01000021.1, read as the reverse complement.
TTCCATTTGCTCCAGTCTCACTCTGAAGGCATGAATCTCCTCAGTGAACTTTTGAGATTTTTTTTTCCATCTGGCAAATTCGACTTTTTAAGGCATTCTTCTCCTCATTGCCCTTTTGGGCCTCCTTTGCCATTTGAGTTAGTCTATTTTTTAAGGTGTTGTTTTCCTTAGTTGGGCTGTTGACCCTCATTTCATACTTTTCCTGCATCCTTCTCATTTCTCTTTCCAATTTTTCCTCCAATTCTCTTATTTGATTTTTAAAGTCCTTCTTAAGATCCTCTATGGCCTGCAACCCACTCATGTTTTTCCCTGGGGCTTTTGGAGCAGGACTTCTGACCTAACAGCCTTCCTCCTGCTCTATGCTTTGATCCTCTTTGCCCCCAAAGTAGGAGTCTAAGGTTGCATTTTTCTGTTTAATTTGTTTCCTTTACCTTGGCATATTGCCACTTAATTACTTGACTTTTGGGCTTGTTGCTCTGGCGCCAGACTGGAACTTTCGTCCCGAACATGTGTGTGTGTGTGGGGGCAACTTCCGTTTCTGGCAAGCTGTAAACCCACCCATGACCTCCACCCCAGATCACAATCCAGATCCAGGGAGGTTAAAGCAAGAGTGATTACCCCCCCAAGGCTGATCGCTGGATCTCCCTACAGTTCGCAGGCCAGGAGCTGGAGCTGCCTCTGAAAACTACAAAATGGCATGTCTCCTCAGTGGCTTCTAGCCCCCAGGGGAGGAAGCCGATGCGTTCCCCAAATACTGGTCCCAAAGTCCATAGGGCACTAACCTCTCACTTTCTCCTAGGCATGTCTATGTTGATAATTCTGGAATCGCCACAGCTGCTGGTGTTCTGGGGTCCCTCCAGCCGGCTGCTGGCCCTGCCACCCTGGGGCTAAAACTACAACTCAGGCGGACCTGTGCTTGGCTCCCCGTGCTGCACTAGTCCTTCCTGCAGGGCTGCTGGGCTGTCCTCAGTGGGAGGTTAGCTTCTCTGTGTCATTCCGTGGGTGCTGGGGCTCCAGAAGTTGTTCAGAGTCCCCTTTTACATAGTTAGGAGGTAGTCTGGGGGGGAGAGTGGCTTGGACACCTGGAATATATAGTTTTAACAGTCCCACTTTATAAATCAGAAAATTGAGGCCAAGTAAGGTTAAATGATCCACCCCAGGGTCACATAGTCATCAAATGTCAAGCGTAGGATTTAAACCAGGTCCTTTCCAGAGTGGGTAGACGTCCCATCACACCACACTGCTTTCTTTGTCTACAGCTCAGCATTCAGCCAGTGGAGGTATGGCCTTGCCTCTCACGTCCAGACATGGGAGTTGAGTATGGCAGGCCATGGAGGGCAAAGGTGCTTAGCTCAGGGGAGGGGTGGGTCCATCCCTGAACAGACAAAAAAGATGGAGGCGTATGAGGGAGTACCAAAGGGAGGGAGGCAGAATCCTAGAATGAGCCTCCAGTTCTGACCCATCATCCATAGAATGAATTCCTTAAGTTTTTGTTTTCTGGGACTGAACACCAGATCATTTCTTTTTGAGCAGACAGTGGGCAGGGGCAAGTCTGCTCCCGGGATCCCTCCATGGCAGGGGCAGAGCCTCTGAAGAGGGAGGGGCACTGTCCAGGTGGTGCTGATGGCCTTGGTTCTTCTTTGGTTGGCCCATCCCCCTTGGTTCTTCTCTGGTTGGCCCTCACTACCCTGGAAAGGGAGCTGGCTGTGTCAGGAGCGCGTGAGTCTCTTTCATGGTCTCACGAGGGGTTCATAGAAGCCAAAGCCCCTTTTGCTGCCTCGACATGATGGCTGCTAGCAGTACCAGCAAGGGGGATTCAGTCCCCGGCATATGAAAGTATATATTTAGCAGCTGCTTCCAATAAGAGCCTCTGACTCAGTCCCCCCCAGATCGAAAGCAGAGCTGAGCTCAGGTTGCTAGGAGAAGTAGAATTTCTGACACTGCCCGATGCCTTTCATGCTGCTTCCTCTGCACCTCGGTGGCAGTGACGTGCTTGGGTTCAGAGCGCAGTTGCCTTGTCCCCCCCTCCCCTAAAAAAAGAAGACCTGAATTTAGTCTGAGACCCAGTGCTGGGCTTAGAAAATGGTCACTGAGTCAGACTGGCAGAATGGCAGAGCTGGAGGGGACTGGAGAGACTCTGTCTAGTTCAACATGTCCCTAAATTAGAATCCTTTTTACAAGATCCCTGCCAGGTGGTCTGCCTATGGAGGCTGGGGGAAGAAATGTTAGACTTGGCATTGAGGGATCCGGGTATGAATTAAGGCTCTGACATGTCCAGTATGACCTGTGTGACCTGTGACAAGTCATTTTACCTCCCTGGACCTATGTTTTATAAACTGTAAAATAAGATGATTGGGACAGATAGCTCATGTGGTCCCTTTCAGCTCTGAATCCATGATCCACAGGGAGAAAGCCAAGCCCTTCCCAGCCCCAGGGGATGGCGTCATATCCAATACCCTGAGACAGCCTTAGGTGACTTGCTTAAATGATTAGTATGGGAGGTTTCAAGACTTGTTTTGGTCGTGGCCTTTTGGGTGGGATTGTCAGCCCCTTCTGATCCCACCTTGGACCCATTTTTCAGATAGTTCCACACTGACTGAGACTCTAATGCAGGGGCTGGTAGCCTTTCTTTTTTTTTTTTTAGCAATGTTGGTAACTTGCTGTTACACGGCAGTCGCTACGTGGGTGCTCATTTCTGAGGCCGGATCTGATCTCGGGTCATCCAAACTAAGGCCGGTTTTACTCACTGCGCCACCTAGCCGCCCCTTTAAGGGGATTGGGGTTAAGTAACTTGCCCAAGGTTACACGGCTAGGTTTTTGTTTGTGCGGATTAGGTGTCGGAGGCCGACTCCGAACTCAGGTCCTTCTGATTCCAGGGCCGGCGCTCTATTCACTGCGCCACCTAGCCGCCCCCTAGCTGGTAGCCTTTCAAAGCAGAATACCCAAGGTCCTAAACATAAGCCTTTGTGTAAAAATAACAAAAATTTATGAAGCATTTAATTTTTTAAAAAAAGTTCTAATAACCTGGTCCCTTGCTCACGTTCCTGTGTCCTTGCACATTACTGTCTTTCACACACTTTACTACTCAGCCCCACTGGCCCCAAACATGGTGCCCCATTTCCCATCCCATTCCTTGAATGCTCTTCCTCCTCACCTCTACCTCAGAGAGTTTCTCTTCTTTCAAAATGAAGCTTGGGTACCATTTTCTGTAAGAAGCAATTTAATATAGGTTATACATGTGTAGTTATGCAAAACATTTCCATAGTAGTCATGTTGTAAAAGACTAACTATATTTCCCTCCATCCTAGTCCACCCCCCATTTATTCTACTTTCGAGGACTCTCCTTCCCAGACTACCTATATTTAGCTACTTTGTAAATATTTGTATTTATTCATTTTGTATTTTTGCTGAACACGAGGCAGCTGGGGGGCCCAGTGGATAGAGGGTCGGGCTTAGAGTCAGGAAGACTCATCTTCCTGAGTTCAAATCTGGCTGCAGACACTTATTAGCTGTGTGATCCTAGGCAAGTCACTTAACCTTTGTGCCTAGGTTTCATCATTTGTAAAATGAGCTGGAGAAGGAAATGGCCAAGCACTCCAATATCGCTGCAAAGAAAATACCAAATGGTTTTCAGATACAGCTGAGCAACAGCATTTATGCCAAAAATATTTTTCTAAGTAGGAGCCCTCTCCCTCATTGAATGTAAGTTCATGGTGTGTTGGGGTTGTTTCATTCTATGTAGTTTCACAGTGCCTGGCAACTAATAGATGCTTAATGAATTCTTGCGGAGTGATTGCTTGATCTCCCTCACTGTTCCCTAGGGCTAGAATGATCTCTATTCTTTCCTCAGCCTTTTGATCACTGGCTTCCTTCAAGACAGTCCAAGGGTCAATTGGGTATCTTACCCTACAGGAAAGTAGAGGGAGAAGAGGACAAGATGTGGGGAGGATAGAAGGGAAGGCAGACTGGGGGAGGGGGGTAGTCAGAAGCAAACCCTTTGGAAAGGGCCAGGGTCAAAGGAGAAAATAGAATAAGTGGGGGGCAGGATAGGATGGAGGGAAGTATAGTTAGTTTTTCACAATATGACTGCTATGGAAATGTTTTGTCTGACTACACATACATAGCCTATACTGAATTGCTTGTCTTCCCTGTGGGGGGTGGGTGAGGAGGGAAGAAGGGAAAGAATCTGGAACTCAGAGTTTTAAAAACAAATGTTTAAAAATTATTGTTACATGCAACCGGGAAATAAGACAAACAGGCAATGGGGTATGGAAATCCATCTTGCCCTATAAGAAAGTAAGGGGAAAGGGGGGAAGGGGAGGAATAGGTGGGTTATATGAGAAGGCAGACTGGAGGAAGAAGTAATCAGTACGCTTGCCATCTTGGGGTGGGGGTAGGGGAGAGATGGGGAGAAAACTTGGAGTTCATAATCTTCTGGAAATGAAGGTTGAAAACTAAAAATAAATTCTGGAGTAAAAAAAAAGGCAGCCCAAGTGTTTCCTTCTACAGGAACTCTTTGTGGTCTGCTGGTGTCTTCTTATCCAATGTGATCCTGTGTCTCTTTGTATGTGACATGCACACATAAGACATATGTACACATAAGATATATGCATGTTCACAGAAGACATGAATGTACACATATGAACAATATGGAAGATGAGTCCTCCCAACTCCAGCCTTGGTACTCTATCTACAATGCTGGTTAGCTGTCATTTGGCATACAGCAGGTGCTTGATAAATGCTTGTTGATTAATTAATGTGTCTGTTGTATAGAGCTTTTGAGGGGAGAGGGGTCAATTTTTCCAACAGGATGAGCATGAGTGCATTGGTTGGGAGGGGAAGCTTGATGTGGCAGCCTGAGAAAGCCCCAGGGAGGTACCTGGGCTCTATGCTTGGGAGACTACAGAGCTGGGAGAGAGCTTGGCGATGACCCCGTCCTACATCCTTTTGGTTTTAAGCTCTGTGAGATTAGAGGCTGCCTCTCCCCAGGGCCCAGCATAGTTTGCCAGACACAGCAGTCCCTCAGTAATGGCTTGTATTTCTGTAACATGTTAAGATTTACAAAGTGTTTGCCTTATAACCACTTTGGGAAGTAAGTAGAATATTAATATTCCCAATTTTACAAATAACCAATTTGAAGTGAAAGGATTTTTTGATAGATAGTTGATACTCAGTGCAGCTAGGTGGTACAGTGGTTAGAGTGCTGGGCCTGGAATCAGGAAGACTCATCTACATGAGTTCAAATCCGGCCTCAGACACTTACTAGCTGTATAACCCTGGGCAAGTCACTTCACCTGTTTACCTCGGTTTCCTCATTTGTAAAATGAGCTGGAGGAAGAAATGGCAAACTGCTCCAGTATCTTTGTCAAGAAAATTCCAAATTGGGTCACAAAGCATCAGATACAATTGAAACGACTGAACAACAGTAAGAAACTTGGCAGTCAGAGTCAAGACTGGCACCCATCTTCTCATTCCCATCCCAGTGTTCTCCCTTTCTACCATGTCATGCTTAAGGACTGCCAGTCCAGATTTGAATGAGCCTGGAAGGGAGTGAGGCATTCCAAAGAAGTGGGAGGTGAGGAGGGAGGACCTCCCAGGCATGGGAGATAGTTTTAGCAAAGGCACAGAAAGGGAAGATGAGACATCATGTGTGGGGAACAGCATGTAAGGCTGATATGGCTGGAATGTTGAGTGTATAAGGGGGAAGTAATTTGTAACCATGCTGGAGAAGTGGGTGAGAGCCAGACCAATGGAGGGTTTTAAATACCCAACAGAGGGGCTTACCTTTAAATCCAGAGGTAATAGGGAGTCAGTGAAAATTCTTGAGCAGGAGGGTGACATGGTCAGACCTTTGCTTTAGAATTATCAACTTGGAGGCTTTGTGGGGGATGGAATGGAGAAGGAAGAGACTGTATCTTGGAAGACCAGCTAGAAGGCCACTTACTTCAGTAGTCTGGGTGAGAGATGGCAAGGGACTGAAGTAGTGTGGGTGTTGTGTGGCTGTTGAGAAGGGGATGGCTTATAGGATCGTAGCTATGGAGTTAGAAAAGATTGTAAAATCCATTGAATCCAACCTCCTCATTTTACAGGTGAGGAAACTGAGGCAGTGACTTCTGGAGTCACATGACCAGTGTCTGCGGCAGGATCTGAACCCAGGTTTTCTTGACACCAAGTCCTATACTCTAGATGTTGTACCAGCATCAAGATTTATAGCCTGGCACTGGCCCCGAATTACCACTGGCTATACATGTTAGACTTTGATAACTCAAGGGGAGCCAAGGCCCTCCACATCAACCACTCAGGGATGCATCAAACACAAGCACATCCCTGACAGACTGGGACCCAGCCTGGGCAGATGCGACCTGAGTGAGCCAATTGCCTCCCCTGGGATCAGCGAATAGAATAGGCACACTTACTTTCCAGAAGCCAGTAAAGGTTATGGAGTGATTTCTTGGTAACAGCCCAATTACAGACAGCCTAGGAATGGTCACCCCACTGAGTTTTCTGTCTTCTTACCTGCTGAAAGAGCCTGCCCTCTTCATTGTACTGATAAGGAAACTGAGGCATGGAGATGTTAAGTGACCAGCTCATATAGCTAGTAAGTTTATGAAGCAACATTTGAGCTTAGATCTTCCCCATTCCAAAACCAGCATTCGGTCCACTAGGTCATGGTGCTTCTCAAAAAACAGCTCATCCCGACTGGTGCAAATAATAATAAATAAATTCCATGAAGTAGAACAATAATAAATAAATTCCATGAAGTGGTGGCATTATTTGAATGCATATCACACATTTCCACTGAACTCGAAGCAATCGCCATCATTTTATGTAGTTATGACTGAACAGTACAAATTCGAATACATACAACCCCTTCATGGTATTCATTATTTACACGGACACGTAGCATTGTCCCAGTCAGTGCTCACAACAACCCTGTGTGGGGGGGGTGCTCTCATTTCCTCATTTAACAAATAAGGAAACTGAGGCACAGAGAGGCTAATTGACTTAATCAGAGACAGACTAGTGAGTGGAGAATTTGAACACAGGTTTTCCTGATTCTAAGCTCAGTGTCCTATCCAGTTTGCCATACTTCTCTCTCTCCCTTTCTATAGTTTCTTCCTCTTTCTCTTCTCTTCTCTTCTCTTCTCTTCTCTTCTCTTCTCTTCTCTTCTCTTCTCTTCTCTTCTCTTCTCTTCTCTTCTCTTCTCTTCTCTTCTCTTTCCCTTCCCTTCTCTCTCTGTCTCTGTCCCTCTTCCTCCCTCCCTCTCTCTGTCTCTCTCTCTGTCTGTCTCTCTGTCTCTCTCTCTCTCTCTATCTGTCTCTCTCTGTCTCTCTGTCTCTCTCTCTGTCTCTCTCTCTCTGTCTGTCTGTCTCTCTCTTCCTCTCCTTCTCCCTCCATCCCTTTTGGATTTGACCTGGGCAATCTATTTCTTCTGTAAAAATGGGGAAAATAATAGCATTTACTTTTACTTCATTCATCTTTACACAACCCTATAATTGAGCTACTCTTTTTTTCCATATAGATGAAGCTGCCAAGCCTTAGGGTCACACAAGTCGTAAACTCTGAGGAAGGATTTGAACTTGAATCTTCCTGAGCCCAGCTCCAGTGGGCCAGACACTGCATCATGCAGCTGCTCAGTGTCTTCTTCTATAAAACCAGGTGTTTGGAGGACACGGTCTCTTAGGGCCTTTCCAGCTCTGGAGCTATTATTCCACAATTCCCATTTTATAGAAGAGCAGACTGAGGTTTCCCTCTTCTCATCTGTAAAATGAGGGACTAGGTGAGCTGCTAAGTGTAAGTTTAAGGTCTAAGCTCTAAGGTTTAGACTTTCCAGCTCTAAATTAGGAAAAACCAATCAATCAATCAGAGACCCTAAAGGATTTGCCTGAGGTCACACAGCTAGTGACAGGTTTCAGCCTTGAACCCAGGCCTTCTGATTCCAAAGTCCAAGGCTGCTTCAGATGTACTACACATTCAGTGGGATGCCCCCTCCTTCCTTTCATGTCCATGTTTTCTTGCTATAATCTCTCCGGGGACCTGGAAGAACATTTATTCTCCAGGTCCTGGGGATCTGAAACATCAGCGTCCCAGCTGTCCACCTGCATGGATGTATGAGCAGAGATAATTTTGCTGATATCACCTCCCCAGAGATATTAAATATTGATACGCAATAAATATCCCCAATGCCTATCATGACTCATATCTTTTCTTGAGTAGAAAATGTAAAGCAAAAAAAGTGGGATACAGTGGCACCATTTAAAGGCAGACAGACATTTTCCGCCTGTCAGCATCTTTGAGAACCATAGAGTCCTTCCCCTGGAAGATGCCTAGATAGGTCATGGGCTGGGCTGGGGGCAGAAGGACCTGAGTGCTTCCTAGCAATATGACCCTGAGGAAATCACTTAAGCCTGTTTGCCTCAGTTTCCTCATCTGTAAAATGAGCTGGAGGAGGAAATGGCAAATCCCTCCAGTATCTCTGCCAAGAAAATTCTAAAGGGGGGTCACAGAGAATCAGACATTACTGAAATGACTGAACAACAACAACGATAGGTCATCTTTTCTATCCCTCTGGTTAAAGGACTTACTTAGCTTGAGTTTGGGGGAGGGGTTGTTTTGTTTCTTTGGACTGGACTTTGCGGCTTTGTTGGTGTATGGAACTCCCCTGCTATCAATGCAGATGACCACTTTCTAGTCTTAAGAGTTGCCTTGAGAACTGAGAGGTTATAAATGACTTGGCCAGGGTCACACAGTCAGTATATGTCAGAGGCAGGATTTGAATAAAGGTCTTCATAGTTCTAAGCCCAACTCTCCATTGTTTGGGCTGCACTACCTCTTTAGCTTGGGCTGAACGTTCTTTATTGCTGGAGAGTTCACTGGTTCCTAGTAAATTTTTATAGTGCATTCTTCATTTTAAGGCTTACATCCCCTCTTTCAAGAGCCAACCTGAATCCTTACTCGGCCATTTATTCAAGTCCCTTCACCTCTCCAGGACTCTGTTTCATCATTTGTCAAATGAAAGAGTTGATGTGGAGGTCCCTTTCAGATTGGCGTGTCTGTGAAATGAATGCTCTTACCTCCACATGCAGGGAGTGATCTCACCTTCTCCTCGAAGATTCCAGAACACTCCATACCTTTCTCATTACACCATCACATCACCCCCATTCTTATCATCCTCAACAAACTGGCATTTATATCACGCTTTAAAGTTTGCAAAGAGCATTGCAAATATTATCTTATTTTCTATTTTTTAATTTTATGCTCACAATAGCCCTGTAAGGTAAATGCATCTGTGATCTTGATTTTACAGTTGAGGGGACTGAGGCAAGATTTGAACTCAGGTCTTCCATTGTAATAATTATGTCCTATCTGAACCTGGGAGTCAAGAGATCTGTGTTAGAGTCAGGCTTTGACATTTCATACTGTTATGACCTTGGCCAAGTCACTCAACCACTCTTGGTCTTATAGATTTACAGATGGCAGGGGTCTCAGAAGAGTTGAATGCATCCTACCTTTCTGAGCTTTTGTTTTCCTATCTGAAAAATGAAACAAATGATACTGGGCCTACCTACCAAGTAGTATTCATAGGGTCTTAGACTTAGGGCAGGAAGAGAGCATAGATCATCTTGTCCAACCCCATCTGCTTCACAGATGGGAAAGCCAAAGGCCAAAGAGATTAGTGACCGCCCCAAAGTCATACAGGTAACAAGGTGCAAAGTCAGATCCCCCTGACTCTACAAAATCAAGGTACTGGACACTCAGTGACTATTATAGAGTGGAATTGAAGGATAGAGTTTTTCCTCACACCTATTCTAAAGCCATTTTCTGGTGAAATTTATAGGTGCTTGACTTGGTGAGCCACAAGTGACCCCTTCTTGGTGATCCCTTGACCAGGCTCTTAAGGATCTAGGCAACTGGGTAGGTTATGTATATGTAGAGGATGAGGCTACACAGGTCTCGTATAGGCCACTTATAGCAGTGATTCCAGGATGAACCCAGAGATATTCCCCATTAGTGATGTTTCTTCAAAGAACAGGTGTAAGTATCAGGCCTGGGAGAGAGGACAGGAACCTGGTATAGCAGGTGGGACCTATGTTGGGAGGGAAGAAACAAGAGCCAGGTTTGGGTCTCTTCCTTTGCTCTAGCCTTTACACAGGCATGAAATGAGAGCCCTCGGATAGTGGAAAGACCACTGGGACTGAATCAGGAGGACCTGAACCTTTCCTCCAACACACAGTAGCTGTGTGATGCTGTGTGAGTCACTCAAACTCTGAGCCTTAGTTTATCCATCTGTAAAATGGGGGTGATAATAATGCCACTTAGATCAGAGGGTCATGATGAGGTTCCCATGAGTTAACACACAGAAATGACTTTGAAAACCTTAAAGTGCTATGTAAATGTCAGTTGTTACTCAGAATATACCTGTCTGCCAAGTCTGCACCCCAGCTACAGGGGTGAAGATTTAAGTTTCAGAGCAGAAAGAAAGCTCATTTTTGAAGAAGAAAGAGGGCTGGAGTTAAGATCTGTCTTTCCACTCTCTCTTCCCTTCCCTCCTCAGGCCTCTAGCCAGGCCTTAGACTCCTGATTAAAAAGCCAAGAGTGGATAGCTTATCAGTTACACCAAATCAATAGGGGTTTTCTTTATATTTTTCAATTAAAAGAGCCAACAGAGAAAGGAGAAAAACTGTACTGCAATGGCCAATCAATAGCTCTTGGAGTGCAAGACCTCGAAGGGTCAATGAGTCTCAGCTATTTGTCAGTGTTGGGTTCTGGGCCTGATTTCTCTCTCTCTCTCTCTCTCTCTCTCTCTCTCTCTCTCTCTCTCTCTCTCTCTTTCTCTCTCTCTCTCTCTCTTTCTGTCTGTCTGTTTCTCTGTCTCTGTCTGTCTGTCTCTCTTTCTCTCTCTGTCTCTGTCTCTCTCCCTTCCTCCCTCCCTCTCACTCCCCTTCTGGCCTCCTCTTTGCTCATGGTGATCAGTCAGTCCCATCCTTACTGCACAGAGAAGAGGTGCCCAGTGCTGGAGGCCCTTGACTTTCTGGCACAGGGGGAAGAGCCTGGGACAGAAGGTTCTAGACATACCTCTCTGTCACTGGCCTGATCTCTGTGACCTTGGGGACACCACTTCCTTTCTCTAGGCCTCAGTTTCTTCTCCTGCAAAATTGATATGCTGTATCCCAAGCTCTCTCAGGTCCCAGGACCAAATATTTATAAGTGTCAGGGACATGGAGGTTGCTGTCAGCAATGTCTGAGCCCCACTCATTTTACAGATGAGGAGACTGAGGACCCCAAGATTACCTGCAGCTCAAGGGCACATAGGCAGCAATGACAGCAATAACAGTCATTCACGTTTCTCCTGAACGTTACCGTTTCTCCTGAACGTTAAGTCCTCTCCTTCCCCATCACATTGGATTCTTACACCAGCCCTGGGAGGGAGGGCTTAGTATTCTCCCCTGGTCTGAGAAAAGGGAAGGTCGGTGCCAGAGTCAAGCCCAACCCCATGCTCTTTCTGTTATGCAGTGATGTCTCCCTAGCAGCTGGTGGCCCAGTTGGGATTTGAACCCAAGCCCTCTCCCTCCAAATCCAGGATTCTCTTTTCTCTGCAATGCCACCTGACATCCTGTTCTAAAAATCTATAACCCTGTGACAACCTGTTCACACCTTCCTGCAGTTCTGGCCAGGGAGGAAGCAGCCTCCTGGGCCTTCTCTTCAGATGATGCAAATGAATGTTTAGGGAAGGAACAAGAGGAAATGGGCTGACAGTACAGGCCAGACTCTGGTCAGACAGCAGGCACCCCCTGCCTGGGGGATGGGGGTGGGGTAGGAGAGATGGCTCCTGGGGAGGGGGGGAAGGAGGGAGGGAAAGGGAGAGGGAGGGAGGGGAAGAAAGAGGAGGGAAGGAGGGAAGGAAGGAGGGAGAGAGGGAAAAGGGAGAGAGGAAAAGAGGGAGGGAAGGAGGAAGGAAAGAGGAAAGAAGGGAATAGGGGAGAGAGGGAAGGAAGGAGGAAAGGAGGGAAAGAAAGAGGGAAGGAGGAAAAGAGGGGGAAGGAGGGAAAGAAGGAGGGAGGGAGGGAGGGAAAAGGGAGGGAGGGAGAGAAGGTGAGAGGAAGGGGGAGGGAAAGAGAAAGGGAGGGAAGAGAGGAGAGAGGGAAGGAAGGAGGAAGGAAGGAAAGAAAAAGGGATGGAGAGAAAGAGGGGGAAAGGTGAGAGGGAGGGAGAAAAGATGAGAGGAAGGGAGGGAAGGTGGGAGGGAAGGGGGAGGAAAAGAGGAAGGGAGGGAAGAGAGGAGAGAGGGAAGGAAGGAGGAAGAGAGGAAAGAAAAAGGGAGGGAGGGAAAGAGGGGGAAAAGGGAGAGAGAGGGAGGGAGGGAAGGAGGGAGAGAGGGAGAGAAGCTGAGAGGGAGGGAGAGACCGAGAGAAGGCGGGCCTCAGTGAACGGCAGTTTTAAACATGAGAGATTCATGCCCAAAGAGGCCAGGACCAGGACCGGCAAACACTGACTGAGGTCTGCAACAAGAAGGACGTAGGTTAGCCATGAAGAGGCGCCCACAAGAGTGACCAGGAAAGTGAGTGCGCTCTGGAGGCCCAGCCTGGCTATTTACCTGGGCCATGTGACCTGGTAATGCTTCTGCTCCTTGGTTTCCTGGTCTATAAAATGAAAGTCCTAATAACCTGCCCTCTCAGGGCCTGTGAGGGAGCCCTAAAGGACTATACACATGCCTGCGGGCACAGCGCTAGGCCCCGGGGGGGGAGACAAGTAGGAAAATGAAGGCCCCCCCCTGCCCTCCAGGAGCTTACATTCTATAGGGAAGACCACAGGTCCCCCATAGACATCTGTGCCACAGAATGCCATTAATAAGAACAATAATGCTAGCCAGCACTTATGTGCATACTCCAAGGGTGTGCAGAGCTATTTATCTGTGTTACTTCTCTTGATCCTCCCAACAATCCTACAAGATGGAGGCTGTTACTATTCCCATTTTACAGATGAGAAAATCGAGGCTAACAAGTTGAATGACTTGTCCAAGGTCACACAGCTAGTAAGTGCCTGAGGCCGAGTTTGAACTCAGCTCATCCTGACAAAGTTCAGCTCGCTACCCACTGCACCACCCGCCCATGGATGGTATGCATGCATTTGTGTGTATCTGCATATACACATATATACACATATCACGTTCGTGTGTGTGCATGTATATGCATGTGTGTATGTTTATAAGGTGGTTTGACTGGTCTGCAGACTGTGGGAGGGGAGTAATGTATAATTAAACTAGCAAACTTGTTTTTTTAAAGCCAAAAAGAAGAGCCTGAATCATTATGGCTGTCCAACATCCATCCAGCCATCCAGGATGGGATGGGCCCCTGAGACAGTGTTGTACAATGGTTAGAGCACTTACTACATTTGGCTTCGAGAAGGCTTGGGCTGGGTGACCTTGTCCTTTTGTTCCTCTGGCCCTCAGTCTCTTCATCTCTAAATTGGGGGACTGATTTCTCTAATATCTGAGCATCCTTCCAGTCCCAGACTTGGGGTTCCAGGACAAGCAGAGAGGCTGGGCCAGGCCTTCCAGCCCTGTGACCTGATGAGAAATGGAATTTCTTCCTTGTCCCAGTGGAGACTTGAGCTAATGTCTTTCTGGCAGCCTCCTGAGACATGCACTTCTGAAAATAGCAGTGAGGTTTTATCTGGACAAAATGTTTGTTGTTTTCCCATATCTTATGCTGTTGGATTCTGGAATCATAGATTTAGGGATGAAAAGACCTGCAGTAGCCACTGAGTGAACCCCCTTTATTTGAGAGAGGGGTGTGAGGGTTGTTGAGGATCATAGATGGACAGTCGGCAGAGGCCTTGGAGAAGATGCAACTACTTCAGCCCCTTCATTTTACAGATGGGGAAACTGAGGCCAAGAGGTGTCAAGTCATTCCTCTAAGGTCACATGAATAGTGTCACAGTCAGGATTTGGACTAATCTCTTCTGACTCCAAATCCAGACAGGTTCCCTTCTTGAGATGCTATAGCATTTTACAGAGGGGGAAACTAGGGCATAGATATGTGTGTGTGTGTATATATATATGTGTGTGTGTGTGTGTATATATGTGTGTGTGTATATATATTATATATGTGTGTATATTTAATATATGTGTATGTATGTATGTATGTAAGACACTAAATAAATGTCACTTAATTCTAAGCCTCCTTCCTCCGAAGGTTCTCACCTTCTTAAATACCATTTCCTTTCCAAGTCACTTATCCCTGTTTGCCTCAGTTTCCTCCTCTGTAAAATGACCTGGAAGAGGAAACAGCCAACCACTCCAAGATCTCTGCCAAGAAAACCCCAAATGGGGTCAGGGAGAGTCAGACATGACTGGAAAATGACTGAACAACAAAATTTCTTTGCCCCATCTCTGCATCAGCGGCCCTCAGGCCCTCCCCTCACACACAGCTTCCTTCTAAGTATTTCCATACTCCCTTTGGCAGCTCCAATGCAGTCAGGATGGATTGTGATGGAGGCAGGCCCTTCTTCCTTTGCCCAGAGGCCTCTCCCCTGCTGATGGAGCCCATCCTTCACTCAGGGCAGCAACTGGAGCTGTCATGTAGCCCATGTTTCCCTGCCTCTGAAAGCCTTCTAGGAGAGCTGGTTTTTATTTAATTTCCCAGCTCAGGGCTGGAAGAGAATGTCGAATTGCTTCTGCCAGGGATGTTGCTTAGGCCTTTCAGAGTCCCAGGCTGGCTTAAGGAGGAATGATGCCTGGGACTGGGTCCTCGGAGCAGCAGAGAGGGCTGACAAGGCCTCCAGATGAGGAGACTGAAGGCTGAGGGGTGGCTTTCCCTTTCCTTGAGAGCATCTAAGGCATGTTTCAATTCAATTCAACAAGTATTTATTAAGGGCCTGTTGTGTGCCAGGCACTGAGTTGTTAGGGGGCTGTGTGTATATGTGTGTGTGTGTGTAGAAATGCAGATGAAAAGACAAAGCAGTCCCTGCCCTCAAGGGGTGTATATGTGTTTGGAAAGCAAGATATACACATATAAATAAAAACCACATACATGTAAATGCTAAGTAATTTCTAGTGTTAGGGGGAGCATTGATAAGTGGGGGAATCAGGGAAGGCCCCTTGGAGGAGGCAGCACTTGCCCTGAGCCTGGAAGGGAGCCACTGAAGCTTCTGGGGAGGTGTGTGTGTGTGTGTGTGTGTGTGTGTGTGTGTGTGTGTGTGTGTATGTGACATGATCAGACTTGGGCTTTAGGACTGTCTGTTTAGCAACTGAGTGGAGACTAGATTAGAGAGAAGAGAGGCTGGCTGTAAAGATATCCATTAGGAGGCTATTTCAGTAGTCCTAGAAGGAGGTAATAAGGACAGAGGTGGAGAAGAGACACATGAAGGATGTTTGGGAGGCAGAATCAACTAGATTGACTTTTGATTAGATATGGTGGGGGGGGGGGTAGAGGGAGGGATAGACTGTGAGATTGTAAGCTTGGCTGGAAGGATGATGGTGCTACCAACAAACCCAAGGGAGCTAGGAGGAGGGGTGGGTTTGAGGAGGGGATATAACATTCTGCTTTGGGCATGTTGAGTTTGAGTTGCCTTGTGGGACGTCCAGTGGAGATGCCCCTCACATGGTGGGAGATGTGGGATTGGAGCTTGGGAGAGAGATAAGGACTCTATGTAGGCCTGGGAGCCCCTGCACAGAGTTGATAGTTATGCCCATGGGAGCTATCATGGAGATGGTGTAGAAAGAGGAGAGAAGAGGCTGCACCAGAGAGCTGGGGGAATGTCTGCAGTTAGCTGGGGGTCCTGGAGGCCATATCGTTAGGAGGGAGAACCAAGAAAGAGCTGTGTTAACCTAACTCAGGGAGGAGAGAGTACCCGGGGGAGATATTTTCTCTAATGGCCAATGACCTAGGCTGCAGATCTTCCAGATGAAGAGTAGCTGAGTGGCCCAGGCCTCCCCTGGCTACCACATCCACCTCAGGCATCACTCCTGTTTATCAGGGTACCTCTCCCCTTCCTGCTTCAGGCCTGGAGTCAGTTAGGTTGGGATGGTTGTTGTTGTTTGTCCTTCATTCTCTAAGAGAGAAGACTCCATGACTTGCAAATGAATTGGATTACAGTGAGGGAAGATTGTGCAAAGTCTCCAGCCTCATGGGGGTCCAGTGGTGAGATACAGATCAGGACAACTGGAGATGGCCCCAGTTAGGATGGTAATCAGGAAAAGATAGAAGTCCCCAAATGACCATCTAAAAGAGGGGGTCACAAACTCCCCAAAAGACTCACTGGGGAGGTGGCCAGTGGGAGGCTGAAGGCTGTGGGGTGGCTAAAGATATGCTGATTTCATGCAGGCACTTTGGCCTTCTCAGCTGCTTCCCCTCCCTTTATCTAATTCTTGGAAAATCCCTAAAGGAAATCACTACTCTAGAACATCAGAGGGAGCACTCAATGAATGCTTTTGTATTCACCCATTCAATGATTTCATTCATTCGTTTTTCTTTCCACTCACCTCTAGAACCAATGATGGGGTCAGAGGATCCAGGTTCCAATGCCAACCCTGACTCTTACAGAGACATTGGGGTGGTAAGTAGAGTCAAGAAGACCCGAGTTCAAATCCAGCCCCAGACATCAGCCATGTAACTCTGGGCAAGTCACTCAGCCCCTGGGTACCTCCATTTTCTCATTCATAAAATGGGGACAGTTATAGTGCCTGCCTCCCCCGTTGTCGTATGGATCAAATGAGGTAATGTTTGTAAAGGGCAAACTTCAAATACTCGCTGTTGTTATTACTTCCTGGAGACTTTGGGCAAGTCTTTTCTCTTCAGTTTCCTAATCTGTAAAATGGGGGTATTAGACTAAATGCCTTCTGGAGTCCCCTTTCAGCTCTAGAGCTAAGATTTCTTCTTCCCTCCTCTGGGCTGGTTTTTATGCAATATTTGAATCAGAAGGACCTCAGGAGGGGCCAGTGGGAGCCTGCTCTCCCCTTGGGGGCTCCTTCCTGAATGATGCCTCCCCATGGGCTTGCTTCACTCGGCATCACTGACCAGCATCCTGTGGGCTTCTCTGGTTAGAGTAAGAGCGTGCTGCTTTATCCCCAAAGTGAGAGGATTCCCAAGGTGCAAGTGACAGGTGGCTTCCAAGGCCAGCCTTGTCCAGTCTGGGAGCAGTCTTATTTCAGGCTTTTCTTGGTTCTAGACCCCTCTGACTAGTCCTGGGGATTGAGCCCTTTTCTGCCCAACTCTTACTTCCTGCTTCATGGAGAAAAACAAAAACATCAAAAGCTTGTATACCTTCATCTCCCTGCTGAGTCAAACCCTGCCCTGTCTGACTGTCAGTCAGTCTCTGTCTCTGTCTGTCTCTCTGTGTCTGTTATCGTGTCTTTCTGTCTTTCTGACTCTGTCTCTTGTGTTTCTGTCTTTCTCTATGTCTGTTTCTCTGTCTGTCTTTCTCTCTCTCTCTGTGCCTCTGTCTGTCTCTCTGTCCCTCTCTGTCCCTCTGTCCCTCTGTCTCTCTGTGTCTCTATCTGACTCTCTCTCTCTCTCTCTCTCTCTCTCTCTCTCTCTCTCTCTCTCTCTCTCTCTCTCCCTCCCCCCCGTCCCCTAAAGACCAGACTGATCTTGAATAGAGAGAAATCCAAATTTTCCCCATCAGTCCCTCCACAATTAATTGTTCCTCCTCTGGCTCCATGGCCCCCTAGGTCTAGGTTTGGGCCATTTGAAAAACCCTTTTCTTGAGGTATCTTCTCCAAGTCCTGGCCCTCTGACCCAGGGGAGGTTGAAAAGGCTGCAAAGGAGCTGCCCTTAGGTGACCAAGGACTGGTCAGTCCCTGGTAATAATTTGTGGATTGAGCCTGGAGGGAGTCTGGAGCTGGGGTCTGCTCCTGGTGATAGGTAGGAAGCAAACAAACAAAGCCACCCTGGCTCCCCGCAGAGACCATAGGCCAAGGCGGGGTGGGGTGGAGGGCTGGGGGATCACCAATCACAGCTGAATACCTCCTCGCACTCCTTGCTGGGCTCCTGCGATAATACTGCACCTGCTTCCTCTAATAACCTTTTGGTCCCTGGCCCCCGATAAACCAGCCCTGTGTGTACTTAGGGAAAATCCCCTCTGCCCTAGTTCACTGTTTCCCTCCTCCCTAGTCTCCATCCCCAGGCTCGGGTCTCAGCACCCCCTGTTTCAGAGAAACAGGAGGGGCAGGGAGGAGGGAGAATGGATGGGCCAGCCCAGCCAGGCCTCCCAAATCTGCCTAGGGCACCTCCTCCCAGGGCCCTTTAGGGGTCTTGTCCCTCCTCCCACACAGAGGCCTCTGTATTAGTGCTGGGACTCCCATCAGAGAGCCCCACTCTGTCCCAAGCCAAATGCATCATGGATCAGCTTTCTCTTGGCGGGGTCTTTCTCCTCTCTTTTCATAGAAGATGCCCCCAGCCCTGCTGGTGCATATCTAGTACAAGGGCCGTGGGGTCCATATTCCCGTCAGCCCCAGCCTCTGCAGTGAAGTTTCTGAGGCCTGACAAACAGCATATATGTATATACACACACATTACACATATACATGCATATATACACATACACATACATATACACACATATACATATATCTGCACTAGACTGGGACTCAGGCCAACTGGGTTTAAATCCAGGTTCTGGACCTAAATGTTCTCTCTTGACCAAGATATTCCATCTCTCTGAGGGTCAGTTTCCCATCTGCAGAATGGACTTGATCACATATGACCAGACTCATGGGGCTGTTGCTGTGAATTATAGACCGACAAATAAACATGAATTCCACATCTCTGCCGAGCTCCAGACATGAGGTCATGATGCCCCCGAGTCTAGGCTAAGGCAGCTAAGGCAGCTAAGGCAGCACCATGAGGGCTCTGTGTGCCCATCCTTTTCAGAGGCTCCATCTCAGGCCCTGATGGACCAGAGCAGTTATTGCCTTGAGATTATTGAGGGAGAGAGGATGAGGAGGCTTTAATGCCCAACCCCCAGTCATCCCATTCCTTGGTCACTGCTTATTGATATTACAATCTGTTCCCCTTCATCCTGAAGCAGACTGTGTTCCAGACCCACTCCCTGATTTGCCAAGCCATTAGGCAGTCCAGATCAACTCATCCCCTCTGATGAGAGTCTCTGGGGGCAAGGGCAAAGGAGTGGGGAAGCAATGATGGGGTCAGCAGACATGGCCTTAGAGGCAATTGAGCCAGGCTTGTCCAGAGGGAAGGAAACTGGGAGGCAGTGACTTCTAGATCTGGGCCCATCTCCTGACCTTGGACAAGTTATTCCAGCTCACGGGGACTCAGTTGCTGAACTTAAAAAATGCAAGAGACATTGATTAAGTCCCTACTATGGGCAGGGTCTCATGTTGGGAGCCAGAGGTACAATGCCATGTGGGAGAGGCCCTGTTATCAAAAGTGCTGAGCATCTAAGGTGGGGGATGGAGAGCCGAATCCCCAAGCAACTGAGTCTAGAGAAGGGGGGATTCTGGCAAAATGCTTAGAGAAAGGGGGGAGAGGCCACTTTGGTTTGGGGTAAGGGGCAGGGAAGGTCTTTGGAAGAAGTTGGCCTTGAAGGATGAGAACTTCAATAGAAAGAGCTTTGGAGAAGTGTAAGAGAAAAAGTCAGAGGATGGAGTTGGGCCATGACATGTGTTAGGCTTCCAAGAGTGTGGTGAGACAAGGCTGACCACAGGACAAGCTGGTTAAAGAGGATTAGCACTCAGGCATGAACAGGATAAGGCAGGCAGCCTGCCCTCTCTGCTGACCTTTCCCACTACACCACCTCCTGCCTCAGAGCCTTTTTTCCATTGTAAACAATGCTTTTGAGCTGCTGTCCCACCTCCATTCTCCCTGGCTGTCTGGGTGCTCAGACACTCCGTGGGTGGATACCCCATGTGTCCCCTCTGAGTCCAAGAGGAACCCTGAGGAGTTGTGGGGACTGCAGTGATTTCAGCCTACACTTACATTGTCTTAGGAAGTGGTCTTTTGCCATTGGACATAAGATGGAGGAAAAAAGCCCAGGGTTTAAATTCCTAATGAAGACGTTGAGAAATATGTCACTTTCTTCCTCGCTGCTGCCTCTGTTTCCCTTTCCAGAGAATGGGAGAGAAAGCAAGCCATCAGCCCTCTGCTCCAACCATGGAGGGCAAAAGCCCAAAGGCTTCTGGGAAATCTGCAGCCTCAAACTAGGGGCCAAGACCCTCCTTCCGCCAAGGGACTCATCAGTCAGCCAGGAGGTAATTAGGGAGGACGAGTATGGGTTTGGCTCTGGGCTAACTGACAGGGAGGGGCTCTACTGACAGCGCCAAGACGTGATCCTGCCTTTGGGATCCGGCTCAGACTGGTGTCCGGTGAGTGAGCCATCTGAGAAGACATCGGGTTCAGGAGCGGTCCTTTGTAGCTGAGTCAATCGATACTATCCCAGGTTTAAATCTCGCTGCTTGGACAATGATCGCGTGAGTTTTCATCAGCGTAGTGGAAAGGACAATGTGCTCAGGGTCAGGTGGGCAGGCTTCAGATCCCTGCTCTGCTGCCTTGGGGAGGCCATTTCACATCTCCCTCCCCTGTCCCCTCCTCGCCTCAGTCTCGGTCCCTCCATCTCTGACCTTCTGGTCTTTGCGCTGCTGGTCCCCCATGCCTGGAAAACACCCCTCCTCACCTCCAACTCTTAGAATCTCTGGCTTCCTTCAAGGCTCGACTCCAAGGCCACCTTCTGCAGCAGGCCCTCCCAGCCCTTCCTTGTGCCTTCGCCTAGAAGGTTGTCGGGGCATCTCTGGGTAAGTGCTGCCTTTCCCGTTGGAATGTAAGCTCCTTGAAGGCAGGAACACTTTCATTCTCGTATTTGTAATCTCGGCATTTAATTAGCACAGGGTCTGGAACTTAACAGACATGCTTGTAGGTTGGATTGATTATGCCTCAGTTTCCCCATTTGTGAATTAGACAATTCCTAAAGTCTCTTTTCATAGCTGGATTCTAGGAAGGTAATTTTAATCCAATGTCACCATCATGGCAAAGTCTTGCAGTGACCATCTTGTGATGGAAAAGGTGCCTCACAAGGCAGCAGGATGTCTTATGTCCCTCCACCACTCGATAGCTGTTTGACCCTGGGTAAGTTACCTGCCATCCCTGGGATTCAGCTGTATATTTTGACAAATGGGAAAAACTATGCTTTACCTGCACAGAAGCATTGCTTAATAGCAGGTCGGGGGTGCAATGTATAGAGTGCTGCACCTGGAGTCAGGAAAACCTGAGTTCAAATCTGGCCTCAAACACTTACTAGTTACATGACCTTGGGGAGGTCATTAACCTCTGTTTGCCTCAGTTTCCTCATCTTTAAAATGGGGATAATTATAGTACCTACCTCTCAGGGTGTAATGGAAATGCAAATTTAAAGATCTTCCCTGCCCCTAGCTTAAGTGCACCTGGAGCCTGTGGTGGGAGGCTTGTTTTTCAGGGAAGCCCACACCTTGATACTTTGTGATTGGGCAGTGGGTCAAGGAGGTTGTTACAATCTCTGAGCTAGGAGAAGACTATATAAACCCTGAGGAGAGACTTTGCTTTGGGGCTCACTTTGAGAAGTGTTGTGTGATTTGACCAGATGAGACTCTGGGAAGCTGTTGTTGAGAGCCCCCCTGGCTTTGAAAACCCAGATGTTGATGCTTCCCTCTCTGGTAACTGTGATTTGGTATTGATATAATGGTTGGACAGTTTGGAAGCCTGTCTGTTTGATCTGGAAGTTCTGTAACTCTGAAGTTTGGGGTGCTGACCTTTTTCCCCTGAACTAGGTAATGTGTGTTTGTTTGATTAAAGTAAGCTTGTTAACTGATTTTGAGTTGCTTTCCTTTTGAAAAGCAGATCTAAGAACCTATATTGGCAGCTACCCTGGGGATATTGGGGTGCTTGCCGCTACACAGGGTTGCCGTGAGGACCAAACAATGTTATAATTGTAAAGTGTTTAGCACAGTACCTGGTACATAGTGAGCACTATGTAAATGTTAGATATTGTTATTAATAAATGGTTTTTCACTCATTCATTCAGTTGGAGCACATGTTCCCTATGGAGGTAACAGTGTGGTAAATGAGAGAGGGCTGGACTTGGAGTGAGAAAGACCTTAGGATAAATCTTACCTCAGACCCTTACTGTCTGTGTGACCGTGAACAAGCAATTTCTTCTGTCTCAGCCTCAGTTTCCCCATCTGTAAAATGGGGATAATTGCAGCAGCCCTTGACATCACAGAGTTGCACGATATAGACACCACTTGGTTATTATTGAGGTCTGTCTGTCTCAGAGTTTCGAGCTCTAATCACCTGAGAAGGGGAGATGGAGGTCATGCTACCCCTTATGTAGACATGCTGCCATGGGGAAACTGAGGAAGAGGACAGTTTTGGACTAGTTTCCTCTATAAGGGCTTCAAATTTTGTCTCTGACTCTTGGAAATCTGGGAGAAGTCTAGCCCTGGAGAGGCTGAGCCACAGCTGGGGCTGAAAAGGTACCATTTTAGCTAGAGCTCTAGCTTTCCTCTCCCCCTCCTGGAAGATGAGTGTAGGAGGAGCCCTTCCTGCTCTCTCTCCCAACGTCCCCGGATGCCCTGGGTCCACACTAGCCACCAATGAGCCAAAGTTCAGCAGCAACAACAGAAGTCTGCTAGACAGGGGTAGCAAGGGAGGTGTTTAATTGGCTGGTCTCTGCTGTAGTTTGATAAGCCACTATTGATTTTCTGTTGGAAAAGTCACCCGTGCAAGTGCTGTGTGAGTGAGTGTGTGTGTGTGTGTGTGTGTGTGTGTGTGTGTGTGTGTGTGTGCGCGCGCGCGCGCGCCCATCTCTGTCTCTGTCTCTATTTCTAATCTCTCACTGAGTTGGGAGTACTTGACATTTCTTCTACCAAATAGCTTCTCTCCCCTCCCAGTCACTTTTTCAAGAAGATGAGAGAGGTCCATCTCTTCCCTTTATGGTACCTCTTCTGTTCCCCAGGGTCTGCCTTCCCTGGCACAGTCCCCTAGCCCCCTACCCCTATCTCATTTCACTTTCTCATTCAAGGCTCTTGACCTTGAGCAGCCTCCTGGCTCTAGTCAGGAATCAGCCAACCATGAAGAGCCCTGCAGAGGGAGATTCGAAGGGAGGACAGAAATCTGAACGCAGAAAAACCAGGGTTCAGATTCTGCCTCTGCCACTCAAAGGATATGTAACTGTCATTATGTCACCAAAGTCTGCTGAGCTTCCATTTCATCCTCTGTAAAGTGGGGATAAAACACTTGTTCTCCCTGCCTCACAGGGAGGCCATGAGCTATCAATAGGCATTTATTAAATGCCTACTGTGTTCCACGGGGCAGCGCCATGTAGCAGTAGTTAGAGCATTGGACCCGGAGTCAGAAAGACCTGAATTTAAATCTGGCCTCAGATACTTACTAGCTGTATGACCCTGGGCAAGTCACTTAACCCTGTTTGCCTCAGTTTCCTCATCTGTAAAATGAACTGGAGAAGGAAATGGCCAACCACTCCAGTATTTCTTCCAAGAAACCTCAAGTGGGGACACAAAGAACCAAACATGACTGAAATTACTGAACAAAAACAGAATCTTTGTGCCAGGCATTGTGCTAAGGGCTGAGGAGACAAAGATAAGCAAAAGAGTGCCCCTGCCCTTGAGGATCTCACCATTAATGTGCAAACAACTATGTACACACAAGCTATAGACAGGATCCATTGGAGACAATTGGCCGACCGAAAGGACTAAATTCAGGGAAAGGCTTGGAGCAGAGACTGGAGCCAAGGGAGTGAGGAGATGATGGAGGTGAGGGGGTGGAGATGAGGGGATGGAGGTTTGGAGGTGGAGGTGAAGAAGTAGAGATAAAGATAAAGGGGTGGAGATCAGGAGGTGGGGAAGAGGAGATGGGAATGAGGGGGTGGAGATGAGGAGGTGGAGGTGAGGGGATGGAGATGTGCAGAGGGAGATGAGGAGTGAGAGCATTCTAGGCATGGGGAGACAGAGAATGTGACCAGAGCTGAGAGGTGAAGGGTCTTGTTCAAGGACCAACCAGGAGACCAGTGTCCGCAGATCAGAGAGTACATGGGGGGCATGGGTAGAGTGTCAGAAGACTGGAAATGGAGGAGGGGCCTAAATTCTGGAGGGCTTTAAAAACCAAATAGGATTCTTCTTTAATAATTATAGGGAGCCCCAGGGGGATGGGGGCAGACCTGCGCTTTGAAAAGATGACTTCGACAGTTGGGTCGGGGCCAGACCAGAGTGGGGAGGGACGAAGCAGGTAGACCCAGTATCTGGCTATTGCAATAGTCTATTTGTGAGTCTCCAATGTAAAATGTTTTAAAACTTTAAATTATTATATAAATGTTAGCTATTATTTTCATTTATTGCAAGAGGAGATGTGGCATGTTGGGTAGTGAGTTGGCTCTGGATTCAGCAAGATGGGTTCAAGTCCCACTCCGATATATACTGGCTGTGTGACCCTGGACAAGTAAAGTGCCCCCAGACAACTCATCATTTGAAGGGCAGGGGCTTGACCGCAATTGGTAGAGGGAGTTTCCTTATCATGAATTCCCTATACCCAGGAAATTAGAGGGCCCTATCTCATCTGTTGTTTTTTTAAAATTATTCCCTGCAGTAGACAAGGAGAAAAGAGGACTGGTCCAATGAATCAATGGAATAGGGGCCCTTCCTTTTAACTTTTTGCCATCCCCCCAGGTGCCAGGGCCCCCTCTCAAGCTACCTTAGACTGAACTGTATTTGCATTGTAATTATCTTTGCAGGTGCCTGTCTTCCCTATTAGAACCTCCTTGAGAGCAGGGCTTCTTTGATCTGTGTCCCCAGCACCCAGAATAGTGCCTAGCAGATAGCAGATGCTTAATGAACATTCTTTAGTTGGTGATTGATTAGGATATGAAGCTGCCTTCTGACCACCTTCAGTATTGTTATCCCTAGCCTACTACACCCGTTGGGCAGAGCTGCCACGCTGGTGGGCTCAGGGAAAAGCCTAGGGCTAGGGTCCTCCTTCTGGTACCCTTCTAGCATTAAAAAAAAGGACAATAAGAGTAAGACAGTCAGGTTCCAGTGAACATTGTTCATTACTTCCACAAAATTCAAGTCAACAAACATTTATTGAGTACCTACTGTGTACGAGGTACTGTGCTAAGCACTGGGCAAATAAAAATGAGACAGTCCCTGCCCTCCAGGAGCTTACATTCTACTGCAAACTATATACAAACCAAGCAAGTAAACATGTATTAAGTTCCTACTGTATGCCAGATGCTGTACTAGGTGCTAGAGATTCAAAGACAGAAGTGATCATTTCCTGTCCTCAAGGAACTTAGATTCAGAGAGTGGGATGGGGAGGGATACAAAGTCTTGTTGTTGAGTCTGACTCTTGGTGACTGGGTTTTTGTTTTTGTTTTTGGTAAAGATATTGGAGTGGTTTCCCATTTCCTTCTCCAACTCATTTTATAGATGAAGAAACAATATGTATGCAGATAAGTGTGTGTACATATATGTATATAAATATATACACACACAAACATATATACACATGTATACATATATAATATGCACACAGATACATTAATATATAATGTGTATATTAATGTGTATGAAAATAAGTAAATATAAGAATTAATAACAATATTAATACCAGCCATGGAGGGAGATCAAGAAAAGCCTTTTGTGGGAGTTGGCAACTCAGCTGAGTTTTAGAGGGAGCTTAGGATTTTTAGAGTCAGTGGGGAGGAGGAAGTGCATTCCAGGCACGGGCACAGCCTATGCAAAGATAGAGAGAAGGCAAATGAATATTATTTGTGAGACCAATTTGTCTGGAACATAAAACATGAGCAGGGGTGTGCTCTTCTCTTCAGATTCCTTACTGTCTCAGTTACACCCTTTCTCAGTGATCCCTAAGCCTGAGGCTATTTCTGTTATTTCAGAATTTTACTCTGGGTGAGACATTTATCTCTGGGGTTTCTTGGTCAGGGAATGGAAATCTGAGCAGCCAGAGTTTACTTTGCCATCCTGGCCCCTGGAAAATCAGGCAGGTGATTTTTAAACTTCCAGCCTGGGAGCTGATAGCCCCAGGAAAAGCTGCTGTCTCTGCTGTGGACCCTGCGCTTTCTCTTATGTGGCTCCAGTGGATCCTCCTGCTCCATGGTGAGACGCTGGTGAGAAGGCTGCAAATTGCCCTTGGGGTGGGTGAGTCTGCTGGCTGGGGCTCCTTCTCACTCTTCTGTAGTCTGTTCTCTAGTCCAAGCTGCTGTAGCCCCCACATGTTCCGTGCTCCCCCTGTCTGGACCCATGTAGGCACTTTCCTGGGCTGGATTCTGCCATGCTCTGTCTCCCAGAGGATTCTGACACTCCAAATTCACTTTTTAAAGTTTAGTGATGGGATTCATGGAGGAGCTTAGAAAAGTTACTGCTTCTGTTCCACCATCTTGGTTCCACCCCACTATTTACTCTTAAGCAGTTGAGAGACAGTAGAACTTTACAGCCAGGGAAATGACATAGTGAGACCCATATTCAAGGAAGATCACTTTGGCAGTCATGGGGAGTGGGGAGAGACTCAAGGCAGAGAGACCCATTGAGAAGCTATTGCAGTAGTCTAGACGAACAGTGAGGAGGATTGAAACTAAGACAGTGACCGTGAGTGGAGGGAAGGGGGGCAGATGCCAGAGCTGTTATAGAAGTAAAATCAACAAGACTTGGCAACTGTTTGGTTATGGAACGGAGGATGAGGGAAAGTGAGGTGTCAAGGCTGCCATTGTAGTTGCAGTCCTGGGGGACTGTAAGAATGGCAGTGCCTTGGATGGAAACAGGGGAGTTCAGAAGAGGGAAGAGTTGTGGGAAGAGATAACAAGCTCTGTTGTGAACATCCTGGGTCTGAGATGTCCACAGGGCATCCACTTGGAAACATCTAATAGGCAGCATCCAATAGGGTGACCTGGGGCTGGAGCTCAGGAGAGAGACCAGGGCTGGAAACACAGATCAGGGAGTACAGAGAAATGCAAAGCAATTTCATGATGGAGATTGTGCTGATAACTGGGGGAATCAGGAAAGACCTCATTTAGGAGACTGGCAAAAACATGGTGTGAGAGAATAGATACTGATGGGGACAGTGATTTCCCTAGGAATGATGCAAGGAATAGGGGACTGAGAGGAGGAGGGAATTCTTTCCAAACTCAAAGTAGAGTTTGGGAGGAAAGTGTTAACAATTCTATTTCAGGAATCATTTTGCTCGAGGAGATCTTCTTTGCCATCCACCTTTATCTGACATTTCTTTAGGGCTGTATGGGCAGGAGTCCCAGGATACTGGACTTGGAATCAAGAAGACCTGTGTTCATGTCTCATTATGGATACTGACAGTGTCATCCTGGTGAAGTCACTTCACTCATGGGCCTCCAGCAGTGCATTGGACTTACAGGAAGGAATTCTCTGCAGACTGTAGCACCCTGCATTCATACTCTAGTCCTGATCATTCTACAATATGACATAGGAAATAGCAAATATCCGTAGTCCTCTTAGAAAGACAAAACGCTGATCTCACAGTGAACCTGTGAAGAAAAGTAGCCAATGTATCATCCCCATTTTACAGACAAAGAAACTGAGGCTTTTTGTTGTTCAGTCATTTTTCAGTTGTGTCTGACTTCATGACTCCATTTTGGGGTTTTTCTTGGCAAAGATACCAGAGCCGTTTCCAGTTCATTCTACAAATGAGGAAACTGAGGCAAACAGGGTTAATTGACTTGCCCAGGGTCACACAGTTGGTAAGTGTCTGAGGCCAGATTTGAACTCAGGAAGATGTCTTCCTTTTTTTTTTCCAGGGCTGATACTATCCACTGCACCTCCTAGCTGTCTTGCTGAGGCTTAGAGAAATTAATTAACTTGTCTGTAGATCTGTTTTGGGAATGGCATTCAATGCCAGGTCTCCTGATTCCCCTCTCAGTCCTTTCTGTGTTGAATGACAGAAAGATGCCTTTTACTACTACCATTAACACTGAGTCTATGAGTCCCCAGGTGGGTTCTTAAGAATCACACATACCCCCTACCTTTTCAAGCAGGTTTCTTCTTTCCATAAAAGAACACTGGAGTATTTTCTCACTTGTGGGTAAAGGTGAAGAAAAACATTTGGAGAAACATTTCCTTCCGAATCACCAGAAGTGTTATTTCGGACTTAGTCTAGGAAGCACTTTGATCAGACACCGAAACTATCGCATAGCTTTGCCTTTTCAAGGAGCAGTTGAGAGTAGAATTGGAGCCTCTCCCAGTTGGAAAGGACCAAGGAGGACTTCTCGACCACCTTGCCCCTGAACATGAATAATATCTATAATATAGCCAACAGGTGATTCAAGCTCTAGTGAAGAGGAACCCACAGCTTCCAGAGGTGGCCCACTCCTTATCTCACTGGTTTTAACCATTAGGATGTTCTTCCTTGTGCTGAGCCTAAATTTGGCCCTCTTCCAGCTAGGTCCCATGCTCTGAGTTCTGCCCTCTGGGACTGAGTAAACCAGGTCCAATACTTCCTCCCTGTAACGACTTTTGAGATACTAAAAGACAGTCATTGGGTGACCCCACGTGTTCTCTTTTCTGGGTTAAACATCCTTTCCCATTTCCTTTGACTGAGGTTCATTGGGAATGATCTGGAAGGACTTTGCCAACTCTGTTGCCCTTCAGTGAAAGTTGTACATTTGTCAACATTTAGTTGTGTCCCAGAGCTTGCATCATTGACCTAGCTCATTTGGGCTTATGGGAGCCGCCTGTTAAATTTTCAATGTGGGTATTTACGCCTCAGAAATCAGCAAACATTGTAAGTCAGGGCCTGATTTGTTGTTTTATCAACTAGCTAGACTTAAGAAAGGGATGGAGAAAAATGAATGATGCATATTGAACTTAAAAGTATATTCTTTTTTCCATCCTGGAAAGCCAATTATTAAATATTTGCCAATACCCCACTGATTTCAGTGCACTGCGATGGCTTCTCAGGATCAATACTGAAATTCATTAGATATCAATTCAGGAAGACAGGGGTTCCTCCTACAACCTGGAAATCCCTTTACCTTCCATGTGCCATGACCATCTTTTCCCTTCCATCATTCCGATTGCCTCCTTCAGTAAGTCTTCCTGAGTGAATGAGGTAAAAGCCAGCCTCTTCTCTGGTCCCCCACTGCCTGGATTTGGCCCTGTTGAAGCTACCCTCTCTTGCTTTCTGGCACAACTCTGGCATTTTCCTTGTCTTTTCTTTAAAATATACCTACTCCCAACATGTCTTCCATAGACATAGCTCCTATAGGGAACAATGGAAAGAGTCTTTACCTATGAATCAGGACACCTGGATTTTTGTTGTTCCTCTGCCTCTACCTTGATGAGGGGTCTTAATCAAGTCACCTCCCCTCCTCTGGGTCTCAATTTATTCGATGGTATAATGAAGAGCTTTGGTCAGATGATTGCCATGGACCTTTCCAGTCCAATCTAAAGGGTACCTAGGGGATGCAGTAGACTACTGGGTCTGGAGTCAAGAAGAGCTGAGTTTAAATCCTGCCTCAGACACTTATTTAGCTGTGTGACCCTGGGGAAGTTACTTAATGTCTGTGTCTCCGTTTCCTCAGCTGTTAAATGGAGATAGTAATAATGTCTACCTTCCAGGGTTGTTGTGATGATCAAATGGGATAGTATTTGTGAAGTGCCTAGCACATAGTAGGTGATATAAAAATGTGAGCTATATTATACTGATGATGATAACTATTAAAATTATTATTAAATGCTTGCTTCTTTCATTCTTTTTCCCAGTGACATTCATACATTTACCTCTTGTCTTTATCACTCCAAATTCATGTAGTTTGTCTAGAATTACCAACTTCTTCACATCATGCAGGGCCATTGATGACAATTAGACCTTCCCAGGGGCACAAAGGTGTGGTGCCCTCCAGTGAGGGTTGTAGTGTGTCCAAAAAGGACATAGGTCATAGTAAGTGCACTGGATTAGGATTCAAGAGATTTGTGTGTGATTGCTGTGTCCCGATGGATGGAAGGATGAAGAGACAGATAAATGAATGGATAGATAGATGGAGGGATAGATAGATGGATAAATGGAAGAATGGGTGGGTGGCTGAGTAGGTAGATGGATAGCTGCATGGATATATGGATGGACAGATAGATGCATGGATAGATGGGTGGATAGATAGATGGATTTATGGATATCTAGATAGATGGATGGCTAGATAGATGGATGGCTAGATGGGTGGATAGAAAAACAAATAGATGGATGAACAGATAGACAAATACAATTAAACACAGACTTCAAAAGAAGGGCAGTTTCACTGTTTTTGACAAATCCTCCAGCAACTCAGATTCCAACTTCTCTTTCCCTTATTAGATAGTCTTTATGAGTTTTTAGGGCTGAAAAATTAAAGAATCCATATCTTTGCTGACCTCCTAGGGCTGCTGGATGGATGATACAAGATCATTGTCAGGGAATGATTTGAAAATTAGGAAGCACTTTGTGAATGTTGGGGACCATTGTGATTGTACATGCCAAGAGTTTCATCTTCAGTAATGCCAGCTAATCACCCATAGTTGCATGAGACCCACTCTTCCCCCTTCTTGTTGTTGGGCCCATTTGGCACACTAAAGCCTAACCTGATGCCAAGAGATTGTGCAAAGAGGTCCAGTTCTGCCAGATGTCTGAGCCTCACCCAGCCCAGGATACAGCTCCATGTGATCATTGCAGACCTCTCCATTCAAATTAACAGGGGAAGTTGGAGGGGGGAGGGATATCCTAGGGTGGCACTGATGAGAGATTGGGTTGGGGGGCAGGGAAGGTGGGATGAGGTGGGGGATGGGGTGGGAAAGCTGCTGGCTGCCACTGTCTGAAACAGACAGGCCATCTTAAAAGAAAACCTCTAGCCTCCCTGGAGATATAATAGGCTTAGCTGGACTGCTTGACACATGTCGGATAAAATAAAAAAAAATAAATAACAATGTTTATAAGAAGATTAGCACAAATGCCTCAAAAGCCTCCAAATTTCTCTAGGGAACCTCCCTGGCTGCATCTTGGAGTGACAGCTCCTACTGCCTTATCAGAAGAATAATGAGTTGCCAGGATTTGGGGTCATTAAAAGCCCTCCCTGCTCCCTCTCCTTTCTCCCACCCCCCAGTCCATCACCCCCTTGCCCAACCTCCTTGACGTGCCTTTGATGAAGGACAGGGTGGCTCCTGGGCTGGGGGTACAGCATGTCCCCCTCTAGGCTGGCCAGGGCGGAGGTGAGACATTGGGGTTTAACTTGGCGGAAGTAATGCGAGTCGACGATCCAATTTGTGTGTGTGGGCCCTCCAGCCAGGGAGCCGTCTCCCTGGACTTCCCACTTCTCTGCCTGGGCTTGATCTCAGCAGCCAAAGTGTGTGTGTGTGCTTGTAGATATAGACAAGTATAGAATGATGGAGGAAGAATTAGACGCATTCATATATAGCAACACAAGGAAGAAGAAAGAGCGAGAGAGACAAAGAAAGAGTATCTCTATTAACCCTGGGTCTATGGCATATGGACGGCATCCCTACAGACCTGATGACGGACTCCAGGACCAGGATCATTAGGGGATAGAAAGGGCCCCTGCTCTTTTAATCATTTGTCATCTCCCTTATCTTCAATGAGCTCAAAGCACTTACAGCCCTATTGATTTTTTAAAATCATCTCCACTCCTACTCCTTCCCATGGGAGAAACTGAGCAAGCTAGGAGGATTACTCACATTTTCCACTCCAAGAAACTGAGGCACAGAGAACCCAAATGATGTGGTGCAGAGAACAATGGTCTTAGCAAAGAAAGGTCTGGATTTGTTGCCATTTACAAATTTTGTGGCCACAGAGAAATCCCCTCACCTTCAGAGGCAGAAGCGAACTTACCAGCTATGCAACCTTGAGTAAACAGAACTCCTGGGGCCTTGGTTTCCTCATTTGTAAAAGGAGGACTGAGCTGGGTGACCTCTTGCTCCAAGCCTGTGGTCTAAAGTGCCCCAAGATTTTAGGAGTCCTGGGCTGCCTCTTTTACCAACAAAGAACTTCTGCTTCTGCCATTGACTGAAGAAATGTTTTTAGATAAGACTTTTAGTTTCAACTTAGGGAAGAATTACAATGTACAGAAAGGTGTTAGCTCCTTAGAATGTTGTGACTGGACATGTAAACAGATATTTCTGCCAAGCAAATGTCTTTATTGAAACCTCTCAGAGTGTTTTTGTCCTACAAGAGGAAGGTAATCTGCATGGCAAAGGACCTCACCATGGATGGACCATTTGGAAAGACTGGAGCTGCATGAACTGGAGAAGGCAAGGTTCATTGGACTTTGGTCATTGTCTTTAAGTATCTGATGAGCTGTTATGAGGCAGTGAGGGGAAGAAGTCGCACAGAGACAATTTTAGGCTTAGTATAAGGAAAAATCTTTTCAACTCTCAGAGTGGCCCAAAAGTGAATGAGTTGCCTGGAACCGGCTAGGGTTCTCTGGCTGGAGAGAACAAAGATTGAACAGGGATCTAGCACCTGCCCTCTGGGGGTGAGGGGATGACAGCAAAAAAAAAAAGATCATAAATGTAATTCAAAGGAATATGTTTGCTGCAATGAAATCCAGAGAAGGTATTAGGAGAAATTTGAGGAAGGGGTGGCCATTTTCATTGGGGAAGACTCAAAGAAGGCTTCATGGAGAATTGAGACCTAGAATAAAGGGTTTGATTTCTGTAAACCAAATTGGAATTTGGGTGGAAGGAAAGTCTATTCCTGGAATGGGAAATAGCATGAGAAAAGGGAAGGAGCTTTTTGGCCCCCTCCTCCAGGGATAGACTTGACAGAAATCAAAAATGGTTCTGCATCTGACATTCTCATGAGTCGTCCTACAATACAGCTTCCAAAAAAACTTGGCTGTCACAAACCCCAGGTCATAGAATTGTTTACCTTTATACCAAGAAAGTTGGAAAAGCACCAAAATCAGTCTGTGGTATGTGCCCAGGAAGCCTCTGAGGTGCTTATGCCTTGAGTCCTGAAGTTCTTATGAGGCTATCAAAGACAAAAAAGCATGTCAGCAGGGCTTATGGTGGCTTCATGTGTGCTAAATGTGTCCATGACAGGATCAAGTTTGCTTTTCTGAGTGGAGAGCAGAAAATTGTTGTGAAGGTATTAAAGGCAAAGCACAGAGTCAAAAAAAAGTAAATAAAAACGATGTGGGGTTTTTTGAATAAGAAAGAAAATTAAAATGTGGGGAAAGAAAGAAAAGGGAAGGAGATTGGAGAGAGCAGGAAAAGATCAGGGGATATGGATTAGTCTCATTTGTCTATAGGGTAGAGTATAAGAAAAGTGTGAGATAAGCCCAGAAAAAAATCAATCAAAGCCAGATGAGAGAGGGCCTTGAATGCCAGGAAAAGGAGTTTAGATTTTTTTTTTCACCAGGTAAATGAGAATCACTGAAGATTTCTGAGTAGAAGAAGGTTGATCTCAGTAGGGTATGAGGAAGATTATTGTGGCAACTGTATGAAGGAAGAAATGGAGAGGGTAGAAGCAAGGAGGCCAGTTAAGAGGTTATTCCAATAGGTCAGATAAGAAAGTGATATAGGCCTGAGGGAAGATGGTGTCAGTGAATGGAAAAGAGGGGAGGAATGGGAGAAATAGTAGAAATAGTATTGTAGAAACCAAAAAAGGTGATTGATGGAATGTTCAAAGTAGAAGAAAGAATCAGAGGTGATTGAGGTTTCAAGACTGGGAGACTGGAAGGATGATGCTTACTCACCAAGAACAAGAAGAAATGGGGAAAGAACAACTGCAAGGTTTGTGTGAGTTTTAGCTATCAGTGGGACATCCAGTGGGATATCAATGAGGCAATGAGAAACGCTCTCTGTACCTCCTTTGTGGAGGTGAGAGGTAATGGATATAGAATGCTACATATACTGTCCGGCTTTTTTTTTTGATATATTGGCTTTTACCGAATTGTTTCCTCCTTTTTAATGCTTTGTTATAAAGGATGGCATTTTGGGTGGGGAGGGGAGGAGAAAAGAAGCCAGCAGGAAATAGAGATGATTTTAAAAACAAAAGATATGCATAAACCCCCCAGTTTTTAAAAAGAAATTCTCATCTGTCTCCTTTGTTCCCTCTCACTCTCATCTTTCTGCCCCTTTATAACAATAGAACTTCAGTCCCGAAATGGGATTTAGAGATGATCAAATAAAAGTTCTTCATTTCTTAGATGATGAAGCTGAGACTCACAGAAGGGAGGTGACTTGTCCAAGGTCACACAAGTAGCCATTTGCAGAGTTGGGATTCTAGAAGGGATCCTTTGCCTTCAGCTTTAGTGCTTCTGCTGCCATGCTTTCACATTCCCAGTGACTATCTTTGGCTCCCCCCCATTCCCATTCTCTTTTCATATCCGCTTCCCTGGCGATGACTTTAATTATCACCTCTATGCAGATGACTCCCCGATCTATATCTTTGCCCCCATTGTCTCCCCAGGGCTCCAGTCTCCCATTTACAACCCAGAGGCAGCCCACACCTGCACACCTGGTCACTCCTGTGTCCATCAAACGCACACTAATCCCTCGCCAATATTGATGTATGTATGTGTCAATGCCCTTGTTGAAATGGATATGATTAGCAGTGGAAATGACATTAAAGAAGATGTATTACCATCTGCTTTACTTCTGCATCCTGAGGACCAGGGGACCTTTCCATCTGACCTGTAGCTGAAACCTAGATGTGTTTCTCCCCTATTAGAATGGGAGTTCCCTAGACTAGAGATGGTCTCATTTTTCTGTGTGTGTCCTCGAAGCTTAGTGAAATGCTTTACACTTTATAAATGTTTTTTTCTTTCATTGTTTGCCTGTTGTTTCTTTGTTTCTCTCTCTCCTTTTCCTTCCTTCTTCCCTCCTACTTTCTCTTTCTCTCTTCTTCCTTTCTCCCTCCCTTCTTTACACTTTCTCTCTTCTTTTCTCTTTCTCCTTCCTTCCCTCCCTACCTTTCTCCTCTTCCTACCTTTCTCCTTTTCTTCCTTCCTTCCTTCCTTCCTTCCTTCCTTCCTTCCTTCCTTCCTTCCCTCCATTCTCCTTCCTTCCTTTTCCTTCCTC
This sequence comes from Gymnobelideus leadbeateri, assembly GCA_011680675.1. Taxonomy (NCBI): domain Eukaryota; kingdom Metazoa; phylum Chordata; class Mammalia; order Diprotodontia; family Petauridae; genus Gymnobelideus; species Gymnobelideus leadbeateri. The sequence continues at coordinate 330,743 of WOXC01000021.1, read as the reverse complement.
CCTCCTTCCCTTCTTTATACTTTTTCTTTCTCTCCTCCCCTCTCTTTCTCCCCCCTCCCTTTTTCCCTCCTCCCCTACCTCCCTTTCTCCTTCCTTCCCTCCTTCCTCCCTCCCTCCTTCCCTTCTTTATAATTTCTTTCTCTTTCTCTCCTCTCCTCTCTTTCTCCCTCCCTCCCTCCTTTCCTTTTCCTTCCTTCATTCCTTCTTTCCTCCCTCCCTTCCATCATCCCTACATCCTTTCCTCCCTCCCTCCTTTCCAATGGCTAGTGCAGCTGTCCTGGGCTCCCATACTCTCCCTTTGTATTATAAATTATGTTAAGCTTCGAAAATCCCTTTATGTGCTTTGAGACATGGTCCAGTAGAAAGAGTTCTGAATCTAGAGTCACAAAACCCAGGTTCAAATCCCAGCTCTACTTTATCCAAGTTTATCTTGAGCAAGTCACTAGCCCTCTGGGGCCTCAGTTTCTTCTCCAGTGCTTCCTCCTTATCTCAGTCTATGCTTATATGATCTCACTTAGTTCTCATCATGTGTAAGTCAGGCACAAGAGTCCTCACTCTTGTCATTTTATAGGTAGGTTCAGTGAAGTGCCCAGCTTGTGTTCAAATCCCACTTAGCAGACGCGTCACCATGGGCAAGTCATTTACCTCTCAGAATCTAAATTTCCTCCTCTGTAAAATGGGCATAATAATGTCTATTGGGTGATTATTAGGCTCAAAGGTAACACACTTTTCAAAACTTCAACTGTGATATAAATTTCAGTTGTAGTTCCATTGACTGCAAGCTCCTGGAGGGCAGGGAATGCCCTTAGCACAGTGCTTGGCACATAGGTCATACTTAATAAATGCAGAGTGATGCATTGGCCATTGTGGTCACTGTTGCCTAAAGTCATACTGTATGTTAATGGAAGAGACAGGACCACAAGCAGACTTCACATCCAGTCAAGGAATGAGTGTACTAGAAAAAGCAAGGTAGAATTCAATTCAAGAGACCTGAGTCTGTACCTTAGCTCTAAATCTGGCTCTGTAACTGTGGGCCAGTCATTTCCCTTCTCTGGGTCTTAGTTTCTGAATCTCTACAATGGGGATAATAATCTTTTCACTATGTACCTCACCAGGCTGTTGGAAAGAAAACCCTTATGCAAACCTTAAAAGGGTTTAAAAAACTGGATGGCAGGGGACACCCGAAAGGCAACTAGTAGACTAGGTAGGGCACTCGACATGGGATCAGGAAGATCTGGGGTCAAATCCTGTTTCAGAAACTTACTAGCTATGTAACCCTGGTTAAGTCATTTCGTTTCTCCAGGCTTTTGTTTCATTATCTGTCAAATCAAGGGGGTGAGGAGACTCGGTGGTCTCCAAAATCCATTTGGCTCCAGATTTTTGAGTCTATGACACCCTTTCTCTTCTATGAGAAAAAGTTGTGAGCCAGTGACTTGTTCTTCTTTCCCGTCTTTGTGGATTTTAGTTGGCATGGCTCCAAACCCAGGACCCAGAGAATAAAAGACCAGTCTCTTGTTTGTCACCATATACTGAAACAATTAATGGTTCAAGCCAAATTCCTGACTTGAAGGTTATGGGTGGAATGCGGGATCAAGGCTAAGTAATGGGAGAAATGGTTGTGTGATCATATGTGATCTGAACCCAAATATGTGCATGTGTGTGTGGGATGGGGGCTTGCCAGAGCTATCTTTGTGCATCTCGGACTAGACCCTAACACCAAACTAAAGAAGGCAGCAGTGAATTTGGAGTTGGAGGATTTGAGTTCAAATTCTACCTTCCCAGTTTACTAACTGTCTGACTTTTGGCCAAGTCTCTTCAACTTTCTGAACCTCAGTTTTCTCATCTTTAAAATGAGGGCATTGGATTAGATGGCTTCTCAGGTCTTTCTAGCTTGAGATCAGTGATCTTATGAAATGATTGGGGACTTATCCTTTGTCTGGGCTTATCCTACCTCTTCTCTACTCTATTATGGAGGATTAGGTCAGAATTTCCTGAGTTATTTATTCACACATCTAAATAGATTATGGATTCACTGATGCTGCTGCTTAAGAAATCTGGTTTCATCCATCCAGTTCAAAATGGGAAAATATTTATCAAGTACCCATGATACTATGCTGAGCCCTGGGGATACAAAGGATGGAAAACAGAGAATTTGCAATTTGATGTAGCAGGAGGTGGGGGAGGGACTGGAATGTGATATATACATACTGTGTGTGATGTAAGATTGTAGTGAGGGCAAAGTTTAGATTCAGACAAGGTACTTTAAGAAAAAATGAAAAGAGATAGATATCATTCACCTGGAAGGGCAGGGTATAGAGCAGGAAAGACTTCATAAAGGAAGTGGCACCTGAATCCAGCCTTGAAGGATGAGAAATCTCAAAACATGGACAAGTGAGGAGAATAAGCATTCAGGTATAAGGACCAGCCTGTATCAATGCACCATGGCAGGCAGGTGTAGGATAAGATCAGGGATCACCAGGAGGTCCAGTTTGCTTAGAACACAGAGTGCCTGGAGGGGAGTAATATGAAATAAAGATGGAAAGGTGTCTGGGGCTGGGCTGTGGAGGGCTTGAATTGACAGGTTGTGTGACATATAAAAAGTTTGAGAGACATAGTTTCTGGGTAATTTTATTAATCATACTAGCAGATAATAAAAGGGACCAGTGGAATGCTTGAATGCCGATGACCTCTCATGGAATCCACTCAGTGCTTATATGTCTTTGGAACAGTGCATGTTCCTGAGGGAGGCAATCAACTCTGTTTGGTTATAAATAATGAGAGAATGAATATTATAATGAGAGGCAGACTTATTCTATTAAGGGTCTGAGGGATGTGACTGATCAGTCAGTCTTGGTCACAGAGATTTATCTATACTGTTATCACCCCATCTAGAATAATCTAGACAAAAGGGAGAATCAACTTCTACCCAGATTTGTCTGAGTAAGACTCAATGGGCCAGAATCCACCAGTTCACCTAAACTAAAATGTCTTTACCTTTTGAACAGATCTGAATTTTCCAGATGGGTCAGTTTCACCCAAGATTTCATCTCATTATGAACCCTGCCCTTCAAAGGCTGCCTGAATAACCTGCAGGGGCTGATTTCTAAATAAGGAAAAGGAAGGAGAAAAATAATAGTTCTAATTCAATAATTGTCTATTAATATATGAGAGAAATAATCACTTCTCTCAGCTGATATATTTATATTTTATCAGAGAGGTTCTTAACCTGGGATCCATAAACTTGTTATATATGTATACACACATACATATACATACATGTATATTTTAAATACATTAATACCACTGCAACTGGTTTCCTTTGTCAATTTCTCTATTTTATTTTATATATTTGAAAATATCATTCTGATTTTAAAATTATTTTTTTTTCTTTTTGAAGGGGTGAAGGCAGGGCAATTGGGGTTAAGTGACTTGTCCAAGGTCACATGGCTAGTAAGTATTAAGTGTCTGAGGCTGGATTTGAACTCAGGTCCTCCTGATTCCAGGGCTGGTGCTCTATTCACTGTGCCATTTGGCCACCCCCCCAAATTTTTTTTTCATTTAAAAATCTCATCATCCTGTAGGATCCCATCATTCTTGAGACTCTACCCCATCACTATCCTCTGCCCCAATGATTGGAAGATGGAGCCATGAACTCCAAAATGTCCCTTTAAGGAGGTATCTCACTTCAGAACAACTCCTCATTTCTCACCTGGCTGCACTGCTCTGGAACATCTCTGCTGCCCTCTCATATCCTCTTATTGGGTACCTTCTCTGCCCCCCCTTTTAGCATCCTTTTGTGTTTTGTCTTTCACCTTTAACAATATTTTCTTTTTTTTTAAATTTGCATCCATAGTACTTAACACCTAGCACTTGTGGCACATAGTAGGTGCTAAATATTTATTGAGTATTCTGAAAAAAGATCCATTGATTTTACCAGATATTGTCACCGAAGCCTCCAGAGTCCCTGTCCTGGAGATGATAGGAAGCCACCAAAAGTTTTTGATGTGGATACAAGCCTCTGTATGATCATGGTCATACTTGTGCATTAAGGACAATTATATTGACAGCTGTGCAAAGGATGATGGGCAGAACAGATCCTGGAGTCAGGGATACCTGGTCAGGAACTAATGGCAATAGTCCAGGCTATTCTAATTGTGATGAGGGCCTGAACTAGAGTGATATCTAGTGAATGGCTAGAGAGATGGGGACAGGTAATGGAGTTAACAAAGAAGCTGTAAGACTTGGCTATGACTGGATATGGGGGCAGGGAGGATGATGGAGTGAATCAAAGGCAACTCACATGGTCATAGATTTAGAGTTAGAGAAATGTTAGATGTTATCTAGCCTAAGCTCTTCATTTTAGATGAGGACTTAAGGACTGGAGTTTGACTTGAAGTAAACATTGGAGGGAGGATTTGACTACAAGTCTTCTGTCCATGGTACTGACTCCAAGGCTAAACAAGTGACTTCACAGCAGAGCTCCCCAAATTGCCCATTGTACAGCACACTCTGAACATATATCCCTCTGTTGATGCCTTTATCAGTCTTGAGATCATAGATTTACAGCCGGTCAGACCTTAGAAGCTATAGAATCCAACACCTGCATTTTACAAACCAGGAAACTGAAACAGACAGAGGTTTAACTTGCCCAGGGTCACACAGTTAGTGAGTGTGGAAGGCAGAATTTGCAATCAGGTTTTCTTTACTCTATTCTAATCAGTGCACCATCCAGCCAAGAGTATATCAGTGACAGACTTTGCTTTTAAAACCAGGGATAGAAGAGAAAGAACTGCTGGAGACTGAATGCAGATCAAAGATATTTTTCCTTATTTTTGCTTTTTTGGTCTGTTTTTTTACTTACATGGAAATCTGTTTTGCATGACTACACATATATAAGCTATGTCAAATTGCTTGCCTTCTCAATGGGAAGAGGAAAGGAGAGAAAGAGAGAATTTGGAACACAAAATTGGAAAAAAATGTTTAAAATTGTCTTTTACATATAATGGGGGGAATAAAGTAGTAAATGTTAAATAAATTTTGGAGAAGACTAGGGATAGAAATAACCTCAGAGGTATAGGTATCCCCACATCCCACCAGCTCATAGAAAATCTATATCCTTGGGTCCATGCTCTATTGGTACAAAGGAGGCACTCCTAAACTTTGATGCCAGTTTCTCCCCAGTGACATCAAGGCAAACACTACACCCGAAAAAGAGGTCATTTGTACCCCTAGCAGTACAACACTGGCTCTGCTCATAGAGGCCTGTACCTACAGCAGAGCCAAGAACCTCTCAGATGCTTTAACTTGGAGGAGAACAGAATATTTGCTGCTCCCTTTCCATATCTGGGCCATCTTTGTTAAGAGTTTTGTTCCCAGAGGATTTGGTGATCGAAGAATTTTTGGACACGTTCATGGATTATTGTCAACTCATTCATTGAGGTCTGGGAATTCATTAGAGTCACAAATGGATCTTTTGCAGTAAGAAGTTGGAAGACCCTGCCTTTCTATTTCGGGAATCCTGGGCCTGTTCTTCGCCTACTTAGATAAATTAGCATCATTTCAATCAGTCAGAACTCCTTGCCTGGTTCTAAAAACTGGGTAGGAGTGGAGTTCAGATCCCTCCAAAGGCAGGGGTCAGAGTCTGACTGACCCTGGACCCAGAACAGGCTTCTGCCAGAGAAGCACGAAACTGGGGTGCTTGTGCTGCTTTTCCCAATATAGCCATAGCCGAACATGTGATTTCAGAGCTAGAAGGGACCTTGGAGATCTTAGGAAGGAAGTAATAACAGTCTCCATATATTGGAAGAGGGATTAGAGGGCTTTTTCCCCCTTGCTTAGCCCCACAGGGCAGAAATAGCAACAGTGAGGGGATGTGGAGGGACATGGCTTAAGTTTTGATGGAAATCAATGTGTCCTAACAATTAGAGCTACCCAAAAATGGAACAGACTCTTGTCCACCTTCAGGTATAGAGGGCAACCCACACTGGAGAGCTGCCCATCCTCAGATGAAGCCATGCTCCAAGTGCCCCTATATACTAATGTCTCTGGGTCCTAGATTAGATTGTCCACCCCTCGAGGACAGGAAGCATGGTGCAGAACAGAGAAGAGCAATGTTAGACTGAGGTCTCTGGGCACCAATGTGCCATGCCCAACCCTCATTAAACCACATTCCTCTGGGTCAGAGTTCATCAATATGCCTACTAGCTATGTGGCTAAGGCAAGAAATTTTTCTGTCTCAGTTTTCTCATCTGTAATCATACTATTGCAGAGATTCTTATGAGAGAAGCCTTTTATAAACTGTAAAGTGTTGTGCCAATGTGAACTACTCTTACTAACTGACCTTGGATGAGTCTCTTAACTTTTTTGGTCCTCACATCCCTAATCTTAAAATAAAGATGTAACTCATGCCTGCACTGCCAGACACTAGCTGTTATGAGCACCAGGTCGCTGATGATACTTATAAGGGATATTTTAAATCATGTCAGATCTTCCCGACTCCAAGTTTATTGTACTTGATAAATGCCAATTATTACTTCTCTCTAATGATTTCATGGGTGTTAGTATTGTTTTATCAATCAGAATGTAAGCTTCTCATGGGCAGGAACCTTTGACTGGTTTAATTTTTAAGAAACTTGTTTGATGGGGGAGGGGAGGAAGGAGAGAATTTGGAACTCAAAATTTGTAAGATAAATGTTAAAATTGTTTTTACATGAAATTGAGGGAAAATAAAACATTAAATAAATTTATTTTAATAATAATATTTTTAAATATTAAATTAATATTTTTCAAAAAGATACTTGCTCAGGGTCACTCAGCAAGGCTTTCAGTTCAACTATTTTTTGGTTTAATTCCTTAGCTCAAATCAATCAGCAAATATTTATTAAATACTTACTGTTGGGGGTGGTGTTCTTTGGAGCCCCAAACCCTTAGCATGGCATGGCTAGAGTAAGAGCAACTTGTAAGTAATGAACTAGTTCTTTGGAACAAAAGACAAAGCCTATGATGTCATTCCAACTGAGAACTGGTTTCCCAAATAAGCCATCTGCTTCCTCATTACCTGCCTTGGGAATGGTCACCAGAATGGACTGACCCCATCATCAGGGAGCAAATGGACAGGGCCAAAAGTAGGAGCAAACTCCCACTTCTCAATTCCTCAGGCCTTGGTTTTCCAAGAATGGAAGGACTACCATACTGGCACACCCCTACAGACAACTCAGTTCAACAGACGCCGATTAGTCATCAAATGTGCTCCACTTCAAGAAGACAAGGATGAAAACAAATTGCTTCTACCTTTGGGTAACTTACAGCCCACACACACAGGTCAGTCAATATAAGGTAGTCTGAAGAAAGAGGAAATAGTAACAACTTGAGGGGAGCGGGGAAGATCAGGGAAGACTTCACGCAGGAATTGGTCCTTGAGCTGAGCCTCGAAGAAGAGCCTGAGATCAGAGCAGAGTTTGGAGCTGAAGGCACTTTGGACGCTGTCAAACCCGCCCTCTTCCTTTTACAGATGAGGAAACTGAGGCCTTCAGAGATGAAGTGACTTAGCCCAGGTCACACAGCTAGCAAGTGTTGGAAGCTGAAATTGAACTCGAGTCTTCCTGACTCCAAGTCTATCCCTCTATCCACTGTGCTGGTCTGATGAGGAGAAAGGGCATTCTGTTATCGAATGAAATGAGGCAGGTCCATGACAGGAGCCTCATCTTTGAAACGCCCACATATGGTATTGGGATGAGCCGGTTTCACCTTTAAGTCCTGTCTGTAAGCTGGATCCTCTGAGGACAGCTTGATGCATATGAAAGCTCGAGGGTATCATTCTTTTTGAACAGAAGAAACCTCATTCTAACTCTCTGTGTTCTGAATGCCTCCTGCCAAGACTTTAGAGCAGGGTTGGAAACCTTTTGCTGAATCACAGAAGCTCAGGTACTTCAGAGGTCATCTAGTCCAACTCACATCTGAACATGAATCCCCTCAACATGCCAGGAAAGTGGTCATTCAGCCTTTGTTTGACTAACTTGCTTGGGGTAGTGGGGCTGAGGTCTGCCTGCCTCAAGTCTCTCCTGGCTCTAATACAGCAAGTCTGATCATATCACCACCCTCACCCACCCACTCAACAAACTCCAGTGGCTTCCTATTGACTCCAGGAACAAACACAAAGCCCTTCATAACCCAAACCCCTCTGCCCTTTCTGGGGTCTTCTTAAACCTTCCTCCTCCATATATACTCTTTCATCCAGTGACACTGGTCTCCTGGCTGTTCCACAAACAAGATCCTCCAACTCTTGGCTCTGGGCATTCTCTCTGTCTCCCATGACTGGAATTCTCTTCCTCCTCTGCTCCAACTACTGACCACTTATCTTCCTTTAAGTCCCAACTAAAATTTTACTTCCTATGGGAACACTTCTTTAACCCCCCTTAATTCCAGTGCTTGCTAATCATTTATTCCAGGTCATTTAATCATTTCCTATTTGCTAATCATTTCCTATTTATCCTGCATCTAGCTCACTTTGTATATATTTGTTTATATGTTGTCTCCTTTGTTGGATTGGAAGCTCCTTGAGGGCTTCTTTTTGTTTCTTTTGCTTCTTTTTGTATCCACAATACTTAGTGTAGTGCCTTACACATGGTAGGCACTTAATAAATGCTTATTGAATTGAGTTTTCTGATTCTTATTTGGAGTCTAGCTCTATGGGCTACAGAGGCTTTTTGGTCCAAACCCTCATTTAGTGTTCCAGGAAGCTGAATAATTTGCTCAATGTCACTCAGGAAGTCAGATTCAGAGACAGGATTTGAACTCAGGTCCTCAACCTCCAGTGACAATGCTTCTTTGCACTGTACCTCATTTATTCCTATTTGCAAGGTTCCCTTCATATATCTGCCACTCCTTAGAAAGAAGTGTGGGAATGACCTGGAATAAGAAGATACAACAGGGTGAGGGCTAGATTGGGGGTGAGGTGGGGTGGGGAGAAGAAGCATCCTGTGTAGCACTCATTTGGGGGCAGAGAGATTCCCTAGCAGTGTAAATAGAGGCATTCAGGTCAATTCAAATAATTGACTCAATGCTGGTGAGGGAAAGGTGGAGCCAGAGACAGTCCCTGTCCTTGTCAAGCTTACGGTCTAATCACGATTATCCACAAAGGTTATAATAGCATCACATTATTTGAGGATGGCTTCATATGTGTTGAGCACCATTAGAATATGAGGGATGCCCTTCATGTTCCTCCTTGAGATCAGGGACCATGTATTTGTCTTCTTCTGAATCCCCAGAGGTGCTTGGCATGTGGTGATCAGTTAATATATACTTGTTGACCAAACTAGAGAGTCATCACCCCCAGTATGCATGGGGGGAGGGCAAGAAGGTAGGGGAGGAGGAGGGAAGGGGAAGGTGGGCATAACAATCCACACCCAACTTGTCTTTCAGAGGGAGGGGACCAGGCTACATTTCTGTAAATGCCCTCTTCCCCCCTCCTTCCTACATTGAGACCCTTTTCTTAGGACCCTATGGGTCTCCATTCTGAGTGTGGGCTGGTTGTAACCTCTGACTATAGTAGACGTCTAGGACCTGGTGATCAAAGACCAAAAGTGGGGAAGGGGGTAGAGAGACACACACACACACACACACACACACACACACACACACACACACAGAGAGAGAGAGAGAGAGAGAGAGATTTGGATCCTGCAGTCTTATTAGACTCCATTAGGCTCTACCAACTCATTTCTTTGGACAAATGAAGTTGAGATGGAAAATACCACCCTAGGTCAGCAGCAGTTAATTAAAAAGGGAAATCAGCAGTCGGTTGAGTGATTGAGACAGAAGTCCAGGAGCTGAGAGGCCTGAGTCATTGATAGACCTGGGACCATTTCTCATCCATTCCTGGGCCCCAACAGTGGCCAATCAATTGATGCTTTGATACATTGATGGAGCTTTGCTCTCATTGACAAAGATACCCCCTCCTTCTCATTCATCCTATGCCATTAATGTCTAATGCCACCTTAGAAACCCCCTAAGTTCTAATTCTGCCGCTTTCTCATTCATCCTATGCCATTAATGTCTAATGCCATCTTAGAAACTCCCTAAAAAGATTCTTTCTACCCAGTCCTCCTTTGGGTCTTTCAGAATTTTGTGGCTGCCTATACTGCACTTAGATTAATCCTTTATTATTCTTTTCCCTTGGTCCATCACCAGACTGGCTCCTCTTAATGGTCAGGCATGCCTGCAACAATGACCCTTCCTCCACTTCTCACTCACTAGTCCTCATGGGTGGTACACTACAGCCCACTTACACCTACTGTGAGCCTCTCCATTGTCCTTGGGTCACTCACAATTTTGATGCTTTGGAGATCGTGCCTGGCATTGTATATTTTTCAATGGTACAGCTTCCCTAGGAGACTACTGGTGTGGGAAGATGGGCTTTTGTATCAGGAAATAGCTTGGGAACATCCAAAGGACAACACAATTTCCCCCAATGTCATCCAACCCACTCTCTTCCTCTCATTCAGTCTTGCATCCTGAACACTGTTTACTGACAGGGTCAATTAAAGAGATATGACTTCTGTAAACTGGGAGGAGTGCTATGTTCTGAGACCTATTCTAAGAAGCTACAGAAATATCCCTTATCTTCAAGGAATTTGTGGTCTAGTTAGTTAGTCAAGTAAGCTTTTATTAAGCACCTACTAGCATAGTATACCAAATACCATGCTAAACACTGGGATTACAAAGAAAAGCAAAAAACAGCCCCTGCCCTCAGGAAGCTCCCAATCTAATGTTAGGGACAGAAGACTAGTAGACAGGAAATAGCTAAAGAATAACACCTGCCTGGCATGCTGGAGAGAGCACTGACTTTGGAGCCAGAAAAGCTGAATTCAAACTCTACTCCTATTACCACATGTATAATCTTCAGTAGGTCATTGCACATCTCTGAGACTCAGTTTCCCCACATGTAAACGGAGAGGGCTGCACTAGATGGCCTTTAAGGTCCCTTCCAGTTCAATACATCGACAATTGTATGGACCAGGCCCTGCATGCTAAGTGTCAAGTGAGTGGTTTGGCTAGAAAATGATAGGTGACCAGGGGGAGCTGAGTAAGGCCAGGGGTAGTCAGGAAAAGCTTCCTGGAGGAGGCAGGAGGAAGACAGGTAGGCATTGGATCAGGAGCACGAAAGGGGGAGTGGGCGAGAGGAGTTGGTGACACATATTTTCTGACCCAGTCTCACTTTTTGATTCCTGCCCCCAGTGTATGCAGGAAGTTAATGGGGTGATTCCCTGCCCCTACCTGCACTCTGGAGCCGCCCAGATTCTCCTTTAGCAGCACCCTCTAGCGCCCTAAACCTCATACCTGTTTCTCCAAAGTCTAGCCCTGTTGCCTCACATTACTACCTCTGCACCAAAATTCACATATATTATCCCATTTGGTCCTTACAGCAGTTCTGGGAGGTAGGTGCTATTATTATCTCTATTTTGCAACTGAGGAAACAGAGGCAGGCAGAAGTTAATTGATTTGCTCAGGGTCACAGTGTTAGTAAGTGTCTGAGGCTGGATTTGAACTCAGATCCTCCTGAATCTAGTCCTGGAGCTCTATGCCTTGTGCCTGACTAGATGCCACTACTTTAACTCAAAGGAATAGCTCTACTGTTGAGTCTTGTGCTGGACACTTGAGGCAATGTGGCTGGCAAGTTGGAGGAGGTCTATTTAGGCTTTTCAGTATTTCCCAAATCATACAAAAGAGGTCCTAATGCCAGCCCTTACAGTTGCTCTTTGGGCCTTGATTTTTCCATTGGTAGAATGAGTATCAACTCAATGGATCATTCACAGATCATAGCCAGCCCCTCAACCATAATCTCCAGGGAGCTTAAGTCTGTGTTTCCTCTGGCATTAGGTTTTTAAATTTTTTTTTTCTGGTTTGGACCTGGTGAGGACAGTGTTAGAGGTTCACCCCAAAGCTAAGTGACCTGAGAAATGGGATTGTGTGGCTAGTTCAGGGTGAAGGCAGACTGTGAATGAAGGGTCCCTCTCCCCTGCCATCCCTAAGAAGAAACTGTCTCTCAGAGAAAAGCAAGATAATATTATTTTCCAGCTTCCAAAGTTCCATTTGGGAAATGCTGTGTGTTAATGATGCAAAATCACCCATGCTGGGAGGGGAACCAATACTGATTGTAGGTGGCTCAGAGTATAAGATGACCTCATGGCCACTATATTAGAGGACTGGGGAATTAAGTGGCTTGGCGTCATGGTGGCCCATGTGGGGGGAGTGCCAACAGCACTGAGTGAGTGGTGAAGCTCTGAACTGGGCTCTGTGATGGCAGCCAATGAGAATGGCAGCTCCAACCCCTGACCTAAAGGAGCTGATAGCCCAAGGAAGGGTAGGATAGGGCACTGAGATAAAAGAGTCATAACACCACCTGTAATCTAATGTATATAACTTATGCTTAGATTGTAAATTCCTTGAGGGCAGGGACTATTTTTTGTTTCTTTTTGAATCCCCAGTGTTTTGTATAGTGCCTGGAACCTAGTAGGCACTTTAATACATGTTTATTGATTCATTGAATGAATAAATGCTTATTGACTTATATACTATAATACTACAAAGAACAAGCTTGAACCCAAAGAAGGGAAAGGAGAAGATACCTCCCCTGATATTTTCCTCTGTGCCTGTGTGTATGTGTATGTGTGTGCCATGACTGTTGGTCATGGCATGGATTATCTGATTTTTTCAATGTATTGATCTGTTTTGTTGATTTGCCCCTTCTTTTTCTTGGAAAAAAGTTGTTATAAAGGACATCTTTCTGGAAGAAGGGAGGGGAAAAGATATGAGGGAAATATAGGTAATGTAGAAACAAAATATATCCATAAAATTTACTTTAAAATAATATGCCTTTCAGGACCTCTCAAATGTGGTTGCTGAGATTTAATGCATAGCTCTAAAACTAAGGGTGTGAATACTGAGGACAGAGACAGGTGAGGTTCATCAGGGAAGGCTATGTCTTCTACAAGGAGGCTGCTCCATCAGCCAAAAGGGCCCCATCTGAATTCAGACCTTGCCTGAGGTACTTACTAGCTGTGTGACCCTGGTCAAATCACTTAACCTCTTGTCTGCCTCAGTTCCCTCTTTGATAAAACAGGGATGATAACAGTAGCACTTACCTCATAGGGTTGTGAGAACAAAATAAAATTTGTGAATGTCTTTGCAGACCTTAAGGTGCCATATGAATGCTAGCTGTTTTTTAAAAAGTCAATTAGTTCCTACTGGTTGAGCCTCTAAAGCAATATGAGCATCAGGCAGCCCTTGCAGGACACAGTGTGTCCTCTAGAAGCTGCCCCAGGAGCCATGAGCTAACTTCATCCCTGTCCTCTCCCTTCATTGCCCCTGGGACCTCCACCCACCCCCACCTTGTAGCTCTTCTCCCCACCCTGTCTCCTGGTTTAAAAGGAAAAGGTGTGTTCTCTCAGGTTTGGGAAGTAGAAAGAAGAGGCAGGAGGATGGCTGAGATGACCTTTGTCTGGCAGCTGCAAGACCTGTTGAAATGCATCTAAGACAGGGAGGCCCTGATGAGCTGAGTTTCCTGGGGCCAGTCACTAGGATAGGTCGGCCTTAGAGCAGCAATGTCCAATTGGCTCTAAATGTCAGGGGAAAGTGAAGACGTCTGTGAGGGTCTCCAGATGAATGTTTAAATACCACTCTTTGTAAATGTCCTGAATCACCAACACTGCATATTCAAATCCCACCTTCCCAAGGCATCAGAGCATTTTGCATACATTATCTGAAGCCTTGCCTGCCTGGAGAAAAGGAAGGAGAACACAGACCCATTTTACAGTCCTAGCATGTGTTATGTACCCTCTCAGGGTAGCTGAAGGACCCTTGCCTCTCCAGGATAACTCAGAGGTGGTGCTTCATGGAGGCAGGGGAATAGCCAAGTAGAACTTTGTGAAAGCCATCCCAATGTTTGCATTCAGAACGAGAACTAACTTTTTCCTCCCAGAGGGGGTAAAACCCACTCCAGACTCACTCTAGAGTGGAAAACCTGACTGATGCTAAGCTGGAAAGAGGGAGGCCTGGGTCCAAGTCCCGTACCTACCATGTACCTACAGGCTTTGTGACCTCTGTTACCTAACCCATAATATACTTAACCGGAGGTATTTCCAAAAATAACTGAGATAAAGGGTGTGAACAGCCCAGAGGGAGGTCTAAATAGTTCAGCTCCCCATATATTTTTCTTGTAATTATTGGTTTTCATAAAGTCTCATTGATTTTTCAGAAGAAATTCTGAAGCCTCAGCTGCCAAATAGTTCTCAGACCTGAGTCATCCTGAGTCCCTGAACCATCCCCTGGGCAAGGGAGGGAGACAGAGGAGGGTCATCTTGAAGGTTACTTAGGGTCATCTTGAAGCCCTCCTTCTCCCTTGCCTCCCCATATTCAATCAGGTACCAAATCCAGTCTGTTCTTCCTTTGGCCATGGCATCTTTATGTTCTCCAAAATTGCAGTTGCCCTCACTCTAGGCCAGGTTTGTATCCCTGCCTACAAGGATCATGCTGGAACAGCTTCCTAACCACTCTTATTGCACCCTCTGGGTGTATGGGATGTTCAGGAGGACTATCACCTCTGGTGTTAGGGTTTACCAAGCTCTTTTCAGGGTTGCTCATTCAATTTTGGTGTCCATCCAATTCACCCAATTCTCACCTGTGACTTCAAGAAGGTGTAGCATGTACAGTGGCACACTCCAGTAAAGAAATGGCCTAGGCTGATGGACTAAACCAAGTTGAAGGTAAATGACAGATCTCAAACCCATCAGTGAGTTGGGGGAATGTCTACCCTAAGCAGGTGAAGACTTCCTTTGTGGAATGGACATATGGGAACAATTTGTTCCAATGGCCATGAAGGTGGCTTTATTTTTACTAACCTAATTGAAATTGAACATTTCTTCTAATTATAATTTTTAAAAAACTACACATAATGATGGAATACTATGGTGTTATAAGAAAATATGAGTAGGATAATTTCAGAAAAACCTGGAAAGACTCATATAAACTGATACAAAGTGAAGTGAGCAAGACTAGAAAAGCATTGCGCACAGTAACAGCAATATTGTAAGAGCGATCGACTGTGAAAGACTGATATTTGGATCAACGTAATGATCCATGACAATTTCAAATGATTTATGATGAAAAATGCTATCTACCTCCAGAGAGAGAAATGATGAACTCTGAGTGTAGATTAAAGCATCATTTTTCCACTTTATGTTTCTTCCATTTTATTGTATATTTTTAAACATGGCTAATATGGAAATATATTTTGTATAACTTTACATGTAGAATTAATATCATATCACTGGGTCTCTCTATCTCACTCAATGTAGAAGTGCTACTCATGGGGCTAATCCCACTATTCATAATGCTGGGAGCTTTGACTGCTCCATTTTGACCTGGGCTCCTCAAGCAGGCTGTTGGCACCTCCCTGCTCTGGAGCTAACCACAATCATGCCAGACAGTGCAGATATTCAAATGGTATTAACCCACTGTAGATCAGAATTCTAGCCTCAACCACATGGGGGGGCGGGTTGGGGTAGGGTGGAGAGGGGGTGTGAAATAGGTCTTCCAAATTCCCATCCCCAAATCTCTCTTTGTACATTTCCTTTCATCAGGTATTGCCCCCCTTCCTCTCTGCCAGTATAAACACCACCAATCATTCAGATCCTATCTCAAATTCCACCTAAGCTTTGAAGACCTCCCTGATTTCCCCAGCCTATAGTGAGCTCCTCTCCTCTGAATTCTCATGCCCCTCATCACAGTTCTTCTGCCATAATGTGTCCATTGGAAGGAAGTGGTATAAGGGCCCAGATTTCCACACCACTTTGGTACTACCCACATCCCAAATGTAGTTCTCAACATATAATGGCTTATGCTGTTGATTTTTCAATGAATCCAGGTCTAGTCTCTTAACTAGATTGTAAATTCTTAAAAGATCCTTGTTTCTTCATTTTTTTCAATATTTCAGTCAGGACTTTGTATTCAGCAAAGATTTATTGAACGAATGAGAAAAAGAGTTTAATCCTTCAGGGCTACAATCAAGTCAAAGAAATGTTTGGTTCCATTACCACACATAGAGTGAACACTTAAATGTCTCTTGAACCCATTCTCTGAAACATATGATCTGGGGCCTGGGAGAAGTTTGAGAGATCATTTAGTCAGTTCATTTGCTTTCAAGGGGGATGCTATAAACTAAGGACTTCTAAGTCACCAGATACAAGGTTTTCTTTTCTGCTCTTTAATCAGCCTGCATCTCGTAGCTGCTAGAAGAGGAAACACGTTCTTTCTATCAATGCAACTAGTCTCTTACACAATTTTTTTTAGCAATACCTCTTCTCCCATCTAAGTCATTTCTGGAAGAGAATCTCGGGACAACTGCAGAGCCAGCCAAAATTCTTCACTTACAACCCAATCTCTGGTTCCCTGGATAATTGGTGGCTGCATACAAGACTGGGAAGGTAAAAGGGGAAAGCTTGTTAACTATGGAAGCAACAAATTAAACTCTCACTGGGGTCTGATCGAAATCCAAGGCACAGCCACACATCCACAAGGCTGACTTACCCCCTGGCTTCGAGACAATTAACTTCCCCCACATTCTCTAAATTGGGACAATCTCCAGATAATCCCTTCAATCATTCATTTAGTTCTTGAAATTCTACCCCTTCCTCAAAGCCTTCCAGGGCTGAAGGGAGAAGCGATGGTGTCCCTAGGATGGCTGCATCTGACTGTTCTTGGCATTCATTCAGCTGCCCCAACATTGCTTTCTTACTGAAGGGAATGTCATGAGAAATCCAGCCCTGGTCTGCCTTGGTTGGAAGGATTTTCATTCCATGGCTACTATTTTTTCTCTACAGTTTTTTTATGTGTTCATGTGTCTGTGTTAGAGAGTAAAACCCAAGGGGGCATTCACCACTTCTGTTTCTTGCTTGGCTGAGGGTCTCAGAGAGGGGCACAATCTTAATAAAGACATTCACACAGGGCCAGTGGGGAGATAGTGGAACATTTTGTCTCTGCCTAATGCCTCCATTTCTTAACTGCCCACTGTCCTCTTACTCCTTCATGATCTGGATTCTGCTCTCATCAGTAGACTGAAACGACTCTCTCAAAGGACATCAATACTTCCTAATTATCAACGACCTTTTACAAATCTTCATTCCCTGTAATCTCTCTAGGGCTTCTGGCATAGTGGCCCATTCAGGAGAACCTGCTGAATATTCTCCTCTCCCCTAGCACCAGAGACACTACACATTTCTGCTTTTCTTCTTGCCTCTAAAACTATGTCGTCTCTGTCTCTGCATCATCTTTCTTAATGTGGGTATTTCCCAAAACACAGTTCTCTCCTCCCACTACACTTTCTCCCTTGGCAAGTTTACTCACTTCTGAGGCTTCAATTATCACATTTACACTGACGATTCTCATATATATATATATATATATATATATATATATATATATATATATATTTATTTATGTGTATATGTCTACCTATATTTATTTGTCTATCTACCCATCCATCCATCTATTCTGCCTTTCTATCTATCCATCCATCTATCATCCATACATCCATCCACCCATCTATTCTGTATATCTACCATCTATCTATCTATCTATCTATCTATCTATCTATCTATCTATCTATCTATCTATCTCTTTAGTCGGAGCTTAACACCCACATTCTGAGCTGCCCATAGATAGATCTCCACCTCAATGCTTCCCTTGTACAGTTGGCACTTTAATGTCAGTCTGTCCAAAGTTGAATTCTTCATCCTCCCCCTAAACTAGCCTCTCAGTAAAGACTCAGAGAGATGAGGACATAAATGTATTCACTGGACAGAGTAGACCAGTTTGACTGGCATGGACAGCACATAGTAGTCATATAAAATTAGTCCTATCAGATAGGATGGAGCTAAATGTTGGAGGATGTGCTTCTATCTGTGGCAACACCACATACTCTCCCCTCCATGTCTGTAGCTTAGAAGTTGGCTTTGATGACTGTTTTCCTCACCTCTCATATCTGACCAGTTACTAAATCTATTGATTCTACCTTGGCAATATTTGTTTCATCTTCCCATTCCTTCTCTCTTTCCATCTCTCCCACGTGGTACAGACCCTCATTATCATCCACCGGGGCTATTGCCATAACCTGTTAACCTATTATCTCTCCCTACCCCGATCCATCCATGCAATGCATCCTTCATACCATTCTGAGAACTATCTTTCTTATTATAGAGCTGGTTATGTTATTCTCTGCTCAGGAGTCTTCAACAGCTCCCTATCACTTGTCAAATAAAGCTCACACTCCTTTGTCCAACGTTCAATGTCCTCCAACATCTAGCATAGCATTAATCTTGTTTCACTACTCTTCACATGCTGTCCTTGCCAGTCAAAATGGTCTGCTCTTTGTCCAAGGAATGCACCTGTATGATCATCCCTCTAAATCTTTATTTTTTGTTATTTTATGTTTTTATTTTATGTTATTTTTTTTTGCCTAGAGACCTTCCCATACTCCACCCTCACTGTATTAGATTTCTGCCCATCTTGTAAAGTCCAATACCGATGCCACCTCCTCTGGGAGGCCCTATCTGATCTTATAACAACCTTCTTCTTTTACCCTCACAAAGAACCCTCATGGCATAAGAAGTCAGAGAACCGAGAGCCAGAAAACATGTTAGAGATCTCCTAATTCCATGGTCTGATTTTACAAATGAGGAAACTGAGGCTCAGAGACATTAAATGGGTCAATGAGCATTAATTATTCTAGATCACCCAGGTAGTAAGTAGCAGAGATGGAATGTGAAACCCCTGTCCACCCGGGGCTCTTTCTATTGAGCTGAGATGCTCCCACTGAGCTCCATGCTCTAACCATCTGAAGAGGTCCTACACGTCTCCTTCCCCTCATTTTCCAGATGAGTCAAAGGCTGTGATTTGCCCAATAAATAGTAAGCATCTGAGATGGGATTTAAACTCAAGATTTCTGGGTTCCAAGTCAAGACACTTCCCCTATAGTAATGCACAGTGCTTTTTCTTACTTTTTCATACAAGCCATCAGCATGATGACTTGGGCTCCCTATAGAAGGTTATGATATTCCTTACATGTGTAGAGTGATTTATTTATAATCATCTGACAGAAATAACCAAGGCTTCCAGAACCTAGAGTGGCCTGTGCTATAGGGTGATATACAGCTAGATACAATCAGGGATCCCTCATCCACCCCATGGCCTTGGAGAATTTGATTTCTGCCTTTGGGGGAGAAGGATGCAGGCCATGGCCAGGCACTCACTCCATCACTCTCCTATCTCTAAGAGGGGATTCAGACTAGAAATATATGCATCTATTATGCATCAGATGTTTGTGGTCCAGGGCATGATGCTTTTGGGGGAGGGGTCAGTAGAAAAGCCACTTTCCCAGCTTATTCCAAAGAGGAGGGAAGTAGTTAGCTTACTTTGGGTTAGCTTAACTCCCTTCCTTATCCACAAAAGATAATCACAGGTAGTGGGCAAACATATTTCTCAAAGCAAGAAGTAAAACAAAGACTTGTCTAATTATACTGGTTGTAGGTATTAAAAGGCACAAGAATAAATGGACTTTTTGACTCAGGTGGGGGATGAAATCTCAGTTCAATCAAGGAGAGAATGATCTTATCCCAAAGTCCATTCTCAGGGTCTCTGGTGGAACATGTACTGAATAAAAGGGACATGTGGGGGGAGGGCAGAGCAGATTTTCCTACATGCTTGTGGCTTCAGGGAGGTCTCCTATCTGCCTTTCAAAGTCTGTACCTTGCCACTCTACTTCTCTCTCTGCAAAATCTTTCCATCAACTTAAAATCATGCCAGCTCACCTATCTGCAACACTCAGCATCACTATCCCCCAGGGAAAGTCAACCTGGGCAGAACTACTACTACTAGTACTACCACTGCTACTACTACTACTACTACTACTACTACTATTTTTGTTGTTGTTGAGTTGTTTTTCAATCACTTGACCTACTCTTTATGATCCCATTTGTAGTTTTCTTTGCAAAGATCCTGGAGGGGTTTGCCATTTCCTTCTCCAGCTCATTTTACAGATGAGGAAACTGAGGCAAACAGGGTTAAGTGACTTGCCAGGGTCACACAGCTAGTAAGTATCTGAGGCCAGATTTCAACTTGGGTCTTTCTAATTCCAAGCCCAGCCCTCTATCCACTGTGGTACGTAGCTGCCCATTACAACAACAATAACTAATACTACTCATTCTAAGTTCTTTTTTTTTTTATTCCTAGTTCAACCATTTATTTTTTTTTGATTCACTTCTTTATTAACTTCTGTTTTACATCATTCATTTCTGCCAGATTTTGAGTTACAATCATTTTCCCCCCATTATTCCTCTACCCAACCTCCCAGAATAGCAGTCCCACAAGATATCGCTTCCTCCAATCTGCTCTCTCCCATACCTTCTCCCATACCCCCATCGACTTTTCCATTAGAGGAAGGTGAATCTTTGTGTCCCAATGCCTGCACATCTTATCTCCCAATTATAAGCAAAAGAGTATTAATAATAGTATTTATATATATTTGAAACATTTAATGTTATGACCTCGAATTTCAGATCCATTTCCTTCCTCCCTTGTCACCCATTCCCTCTTGGGAGATAAGTAATTCAGTATATGTTGTACATGTCTAGCTATGCAGAACATTATCATAGTAGATATATTGTACAAGGCTGCTTATAATTCCCTCCCACTCATCCCACCCCCCACCTGGTCCATTCCCTACATGATCCTGTCCCTCTTCTATAGTGGGTACTTCCAACCTCCCCTCCCCCCAAGGATGCCCTCCCATCCTTCATCCCTCCTCTCATCCCCCTTCCCCCTATTCTGCTGCAGGTTGAGATATCCCATTTAGTATGTATGTCATTCTCTCCCTGAACCAAATTCAATGAGAATGTGGTTTTGCCTTTTTTGCCTTCCTATTCTCCCCCTCCCTTGCAACCACTTCCCCTTGCTTCTTCTACATGAGATAGTTTACCCTACCCTGTCTCTCCCCATCTCCTCTTTCCACTTTCCTCTCTCACCTCATAATTTCATCCCTTGAGTATTCTCCCTTCCCAACAAATTCAACCTATGCCCTCTATCCATATATAACTGTAACCATATACACACACATTCACATATGTATTCATATGACCACACACCCTTCTTCCATTATTTTTATAGTGAGAAAGATATCATCAGTCACAGTTATTGCTTTTCCATATAGGAATGTAAATAGTTCAACTTTGATAAGTTCCTTTTGATTTCTTTTCCCTGATTACCTTCTCAGGCATCTCTTCCTTCTTGTGTCTGGATGTCAAATTTTCTATTCAATTCTGGTTTTTCCCTCAAGAATGCTTGAAAGTCCTCTATTCCACTGAATGACCATATTTTCCCCTGAAACAAAATACTCAGTTTTGCTGGGTAGGTGACCCTTGGGTTCATTCCCAGTTCTTTTGCCCTCTGGAATATCATATTCCATGCCCTTCGATCCCTCAGTGTAGAAGCTGCCAGGACCTGTGCTATTCTGATTGTGTTTCCACAATATTGAAATTGTTTCTTCCGGGCTGCTTGTAGTATTTTCTCCTTGATCTGGGGATTCTGGAACCTGGCTATAATATTCCTGGGAGTTTTCTTTTTGGGATCTTTTTCAGGAGGTGATCAGTGGATTCTTTCAACCTCTATTTTGCCCTCTGGATCTAAAACATCAGGGCAGTTTTCCTTGAGAATTTCTTGAAGGGTGATTTCTAGGTTCTTTCTTTGATCATGGCTTTCAGGTAGTCCAATAATTTTTAAATTGTCTCTCCTGGATCTATTTTCCAGGTCAGTGGTTTTTCCCATGAGATATTTCACATTGCCTTCTAATCTTTCATTTGTTTGGATCTGCTTAACAGCATCTTGATTTCTCATAAAGTCATTAGCTTCCATTTGCTCCAGTCTAACTCTGAAGGAATGAATCTCCTCAGTGAACTTTTGAGATTCTTTTTCCATCTGGCAAATTCGACTTTTTAAGGCATTCTTCTCCTCATTGCCCTTTTGGGCCTCCTTTGCCATTTGAGTTAGTCTATTTTTTAAGGTGTTGTTTTCCTCAGTCAGGCTGTTGACCCTCATTTCATACTTTTCCTGCATCCTTCTCATTTCTCTTTCCAATTTTTCCTCCACTTCTCTTATTTGATTTTTAAAGTCCTTCTTAAGGTCCTCTATGGCCTGCAACCCGCTCATGTTTTCCCCTGGGGCTTTTGGAGCAGGACTTCTGACCTCACAGTCCTTTTCCCGCTCTATGCCCCCAGAATAGGAGTCTAGGGTTGCATTTTTCTGTTTCCTTTGCCTTGGCATGTTGCCACTTAATTGCTTGACTTTTGGGCTTGTTGCCACATTATGGCTTTAAGGCCAGATAGAGGAATTTTCATCCCAAACGTGTGGGGGGCAACTTCCGTTTCTGGCAAGCTGTAAACCCACCCACGACTTCCACCCTAGATCACAATCCAGATCCAGGGAGGTTAAAGCAAGAGCGATTACCCCCTCAAGACTGATTGCTGGATCTCCCTACAATTTGCAGGCCAGGATCTGGAGCTGCCTCTGAAAACTACATAATGGCGTGTCTCCTCAGCGGCTTCTAGCCCCCAGGGGAGGGAGCCAACGCATTCCCCAAATACTGGTCCCAAAGTCCATAGGACACTAACCTCTTACTTTGTCCTAGGCAGGTCTATGTTGATAATTCTGGAGTCGCCACAGCTCCTGGTGTTCTAGGGTTCCTCCAGCCGGCTGCTGGCCCTGCCACCCTGGGGCTAAAACCTCGGCTCACGGTGACCTGGGCTCGGCTCGGCTCTGCGCGCTGCCAGGTCCCAGACTGCTGCGCTGGTCCTTCCTGCAGGGCTGCTGTGCTGTCCTCAGCAGGAGGTTAGCTTCTCTGTGTCGTTTTGTGGGTGCTGGGGCTCCAGAAGTTGTTCAGAGTCCCCTTTTACATAGTTTGGGGGGAATCTGGGGGCAGAGTGGCTTGGACGAGCTGTTTCTACTCCGCCCCTCATTCCCAGTTCTACAAAACTTTCCCCACATATGTCCATCAAGGCAGCCATTAGATGTATAATTATCTTCATTTCATCAAGGAGTGACTTGATCCAAACCTCCATTTCAGCTTGGCCATACTCTGGCTGTAGGATCTTGGACAAGTCACTTTCCTTTCTAGGTTCAGTGAAGAGGTTGGACAAGATGACCAGTTAGGAAGGTCCCTTCTAGCTCTAACAGTCTGGGGTCCAATGATTCTATAGAACAGTATGGAGCCATCATCTAACAAAGAGCCCATCAGATTGTCACCCCAGTGTCCCCCAACCCCAGCGCCTGCACCTGTGTCTATGAACACACACAATATTAAACTCATATTTCTGGTCCTGGAAAAAGGCAGGATTTTCACTTTCCCTGCCCAAGGCACCCTGCCTGAGTTTGCCTTAAATTTCTTTGCCGTGGATGAATGCCACCCATTTGTATTTATATAGAGAAATTGACATAGCTAATTAAAGCTCTCTTGCAGGGTTGGGAGGGGGGACATTAATAAAAGAAGCTGGTATGGAGCCAGCACAGAGCCTGGGAGGCCAGAGGACAAAGCATGCTTCAGCGATAGAAACCAGAATATTCAGCAAATTGGCTGCCGGGCTAAGGAAGGATGGAGGTGTCCACAAGCTAAATGGAGGTCTAGACAACGTTGGTGAATGAAGCTTGGAAGGTCTGGGAGGGAAGACTCAGCCAGTATTTGAAATGAGAACGTCTGCTAATCATTTCTATTAGAGGAATAAGAATGGTTTGGGGAGCATTTAGGTCACAGGGTCTAGAGCTGGGTAGAACCTTAGGGACTGGTTAGTCCGATCCCCTTCTCCAGCCTCCTCTCTGCTCACACAGGCTCTTCCCTGGTTCAGGCCTTTTTCACCTTTTACCTGCATTATTTCCCCTTCTGGATTTATCTGTCACATAACTACCAAATTAATATTCCTAAATCACAGACCTGACCACATCACTCACCTGCTCAGGAATGTTCAGTGACTTCCTTTTGCCCCTGGGTTAAGGTATGAAATCCTCAGACTGACATTTAACCCCCCATAACCTGGAGCCCACCTCCTTTTCTAGTATTACTTCACATTGTTCTAGCTCACAGAAGGAGATGCAATATGGGATAGTGAGTTGTCCTCAAAACCAGGAAATTCAAGACTTGCCTCTGACATATACTGACTGGGTGACCTTGGGCAGGTCACTTAAACTCTCTGTGCTCTAGGAGACTCTCCAAGGCTCAACTGCAGAGAAGGCGCCAAGGTGTATCATAGAGGGAGTTTCCTCACCCAAGAGTTCCCTGTAACAATGAGATTGCAAGTCTAGACTCTATCCCTAGTTCACACAATTGCAGTCAAATTGGCTTGCTAGCTTGTTTCCTGGTATATTCCATATTCTCCCTTGATGCCTTTGTCCCTCATGTGTGGAATGCTCTCTCCCCTACCCATCAGTCTCTAAGAATGCTTACGTCATTGTTCAGTCATGTCCAACTCTTCAGGATCCTATGACCCATGACACTCCAATGTTGTCCATTCGGTTTGGAAATGAAGATGAAGTAAAAAACAAAAGCACAGTGGAGAGAGTGCCTGGCCTGGAGTCAGTAAGACTCCTTTGCCTGAGGTCGAATCTAGCTTCAGATACTTACCAGTTGTATGACCTTAAGCAAGTCACTTAACCCTGTCTGCCTCAGTTTCCTCATCTGTAAAATGAGCTGGAGAAGGAAATGGCAAACCACTGTGGTATCTTTGTGAAGTAAACTCCCAAATGGGGTCACAAAGAGTCACACATGACTGAAATGACTGAGCAACAATAAAACCTCATTTGGTCTTCACAATGATCCTGAAGAAGGTGCTATTATTTCTGTTTTACAGATGAGGAAACTGAGGCTGCATAAAGTAACATGCACACAGTAATTATCTGAGGCAGGATTTGAACTCATGTTTTCTTGACACCAACTCCAGTGCTCCACCCTGTACAATCTACAAACATGAACTCAACCCTGGTCCTCTAAATTGTGAGTTCTTTCTCCAAGATCAACTAATGACCATTATCGGAAGAAACGAATCACATCAATATTCAATATTCTCATAAACTAGACAAAGCGAGTTGTTACTTCATGGAAGGATGACCCACAGACTCTCACTGAAGAGAGAAGTGAGAAAGAATCAGACTGAATGGGTTTGCATCACACAATCCAGAAAATGAAAATAGAAAACCAACCCATCATTTCATGGGACACTCAGTCATCTCACCTCCAGTGTTTGTGATGAGTAAAAAGGCAGAAAAAAAGACCAGTAGGAAGGTAAGCCATAGAGCTCATGCACTAATACCTGTAAAATAAGGAGGCTGGACTATGGGGCCTCTGATGTTCTTTCCAACCCTGAATCTCTGATCCCATTGTCTATTGAAGAGAATAAAGAGGGAGAGAGGGGAATTCTTGACAAGTTCTTCAAACCAAGTCAGAATATACATTAATAGCAGCTGACTTCCAGGTAATGGTGAATGTGGGGAAAGTACATTGGAAACCATGGTTCAGGGTTAGGAGACAGAAGAGGACAAGGGCTTGTGAACTACCCAAAATGTTCCCACCTGTAAATCATACACACACACACACACACACACACACACACACACACACACACACACACATACACATACACACACATACATATACATATACATACACATAGGTGTGTCTATGTCATATACATATAAGGTACCTCTAATATAAGAAAGGGTAACAAGGTTTGATATTCTGTATATTTGTGTATGTGGAGAGTTGTAGTAGGGGGGGGTGGAAAGAGAAAGGAGGAGAGTGAGAGAGAGAGGGCAGGGGGAAGGAGGGAGGGGGAGGAAAGGAAGGAGGGAGGAGGGAAGGAAGGAGAGAAAGGGAGAGAAAGAATCAGAGGAAGAGGGAAAGAGAGATGAAGGAAGAGGAAGGGAAAGAAAGAGAGAGGGAGAGAAGGAGAAAGGAGGAGGAAGGAAGAGAGAGGGAGGGTAAGAAGAGGGAGGGATTGGGAGAGAAGAGGCTAAAGTTTCAAGTTATTCTGTAGGTCTATAGCCACTCAAAACCAGAGTTTGCAGCCCCCACAGAGGTGTCTATCCTTGCCAGATAACTAGAGGACGTAGTAGTTCAAAACAGATGACATTTAATCTAATAATACAACAAAGAAGCTGGCAAGAAAAGGTCTTCCTAAATCTGCGTGAGCTCTGATCTCTCACAGGTTGGTTACCACTCCACTACTGGGGGAAGGAAGCCTGCAGAGGCATGGCATATGTGTAGGGGACACATGGTCTTGGAATGTGTGTGAAGTGGCACAGATCCTGAGTCTGTGTGGCCGGGGCACACCCTTGGAGGGCACACACAGAGACATGTGTGGATGGGGCTCACTTGTGACTAGGGCAGTTCATACCTCTGATGTTAGAGGACTGCTGACATTTTCTGGAGATGTTTTCATGTTGGTCCTTGTTTTCTCCACTGAGTATTGCTTCTCTGCTTCTTGCTGTAAATCATGTTGTTTCTAATGAGCATCTTGGGTCACTAAGGTACTCTTTGTTACTATACAGTGAGTGTAAGCTTTTGGGGGCTATTTAATGATTATCTTCTCCCATCTACCAGGGTATGGGGACTAGAAAGCCTCTCCCCAAAAAGGGCAAGATAGGCTCTTTTAATGCACAGTCACAAGGACCATGCAGCCATCATATGCTGCTAAAGGGAACCAACAAAGCCATGGGCAGTGAAGATTGTCCATTTTTTAGACTGCTTGTCTTAGGTGCCGAAGAAAAGTCTGTTGTCCCAGACAACTGGGATTTAAGTTTGAGAACTTCCTTATTATTATCATTTACCTTACAATGGGGATCCTGTGTGCCACAAACCCATTTTAGGGGCTCTCTAAAAAACTGGAGTTATGTAGAAGCCAGAGTGGTAAAGGCTACTTCTCTGCCCAAATCCTCTTTGACTTCCATGCAAATGAATTTGAGCAAGAGCCAGAGTTGAGCAAGGAAGACAAGGTCACTGCCCTCCACCTTCCGGCTTCACATTAATGTCTTTATTATGTATCTCCATCAGTAACAAAAAACCCCTTGGCCTTTAAACTATATTCTTGTCTATTCTACAGAAGGTTGAAAGTGACTGATGATGGATGTAGGAGTCATCTCAGAATCAGCTAAGTAAAATCAGACCATAAGCTAGTTAAAATACAGTAAAAGAAAATATAATAAGAAAACAATGTATGCAATTACAATGACCCCATTCTAACCAAAGTAGCCATCTGTGCCAAAAAGAAATGCCCACTGTCTAGACTACGGCAGCCATTTCATGACCACTCCATGATTTAGATCATTGGCACGTATATCTAAGATAGGCACTCTAGACAGAATAGATGGAAGAGAGTGGGCTGGATTGCATTTGGGAAATTCTTCAAAGCCCTTAACATTCATTAGCTGCTCACCAACATAAAAAAAATCCATCTTTCTAAAGCAAACATTTTCCCAGTGTTGCATGGTTACAAGATTTGGAATGCCACAATCTCTGAACAGTCAAACTATGGGGAGCCCAAAGGATGTTGGGAACACTTTCTTTGAGTGCTAGTGGGCTACAGGACATTTCCAATGAAGATTTTCATGAAAGTGGTATGAAATAACATATGGAAAATGGGAAATGAGGAACGAAGGTGGAGCAGGCATGCAATGAGAGTGAAAGATAATAGATTGGCAGCCTCAAGGCTGTACTGGGAGCCTTAGGATATAAAGACATAGAGGAAAGACCTCCAGCATGTTGGACCAATTCTCTGTGGAGGATCTATGGAAGAACATGGATAAAAATCATGCAGGATAAAAAAAAAAGGTGTGATTGTTGGCACTGAGTGAGTAATGTCCACAACACTCAGATCAATGCTCCATCGGAGTATTGAAATTTAAGGGAAAATGTGGTAAGTGTAAGAATGTAAGCATAAATAAAGTCCCATGAGAATTCTGGGGAAGGAATGATAATGCTGAACTTAGAAGGGACAAGAGAAGTTTTCATTTCATTTGTGCTCTGACATATTGAGTAGGAATTCAACAAGCATCGAAGCAGGGGGTGGGGAGGAAAGAGTTATGCTATTTGGACAGTATTGGGGAAAAGGAGCATTCTAGACAGAGGGAATTTGATGGAGGCAGCTACATTTTGGTTGAGTCTGTCTTAGTTACAAAAAAGGCACATATCAAGGGTTATCTGGGCATTTTGTGGCTGTCCCAGAGAGGGTGAAGAATAGTATAGGTATAGGGAACTCCCAGGTGAGGACACCTTTCCCAATGTATGAGCACCTTCTCTGTACTTGTAGTCTTAGAGAGTTGTTTACAGAACCCAGAAGGTAAATGACTTTCCCAGGGTCACAGAACCAGTCAGTTCAAGTGGGACTTGAACCCAGATCTTCCTGGCATCCACTATGCCACACTATCTCTGAAGATGTTCTATAGATGTTTTAAGACCCACAGATCCAAAAGAGAACTCATGATCTCCCCTTCACCCCCATCCCCAACAGATCCCTCTTGAATTTCCCTATTTCTTTCAAGAGACCATGATTCTTCCAGTCACCTGGGTTCACAACCTCTGGGTCATCCTGCACTCCCCAATACCTCTCAGCACCCAAAGCCAATCAGTAGCTAAGTCTTGTCCATTCTGCCTGTAGAATCTCTCACTTCTGTCCCCTTTTCTACTCACACTGTCACCATCCTGGTTCAGCTCTCCCTCATCATTTGCCTGGACTTTTGCCTCCTAATGGTCTCCCTGTCTCGAGTCTACCCTCTCTCCAGCCCATCCTTCACACAACTACCAAAATTCCTTTTCTTTTCTTTTCTTTTTTAAAGCAATTGGGGTTAAGTAACTTACTCAAGGTTACCCGGCCAGTCATTATTTATGTGTGGGTTGCTCATTTTCTGAGGCCAGAACCGATCCTGGGTCCTCCCGACTCTGGGGCCTGTGCTCTTACTCACTGCACCACCTAGTCACTCCTCAAAATTCTTTTTCTAAAACACAGTTCTGACAATGCCATTCCTCTGCTCAATAAATTCCTGTGGCTCCCTATTTCCTCTAAGATAAAATATAAAATCTGCTTGAAATTGAAAATGTTTCACAACCTGGATCTAAACTATTTGTTTAGCCTTATTAAATGTTCCTTCCTTTTATGAACTCTACAGACCAATCAAACTGACCCTTCTTGCTGTTCTTCACATACAATATTCCATCTCACATTTCTGTGTTCTTGTATAAGTTGTCTCCCAGGCCTAGAATATGCTCCCTCTTCCCCTCCATTTCCTAGAAATCCTAATTATTGTTAGTATTTTAAACATTCTTTTCCTTTTAAATTTTGATTTCCAAATTCTCTCCCCCTTTCCCATCCCTCCCTCACCTACTGAGAAGGCTAGCAAAATCATATCAATTATACATGTGAAATCATGCAAAACATATTTTCATATTAGCAATATTGCAAAAAAAATGAGATAATCATACTTCAGTCTGTACTCAGGGATCATAAGCCCTCTCTCTGGAAGCAGATAGCATCTTTCATCATGGTTCCTTCAGAATTGTCTTGAATAATAGGAGTAGTATTGATCAGACAGTTGATCATCATTACATCGCTGTTACTGTGTCCAAGGGTCTCCTGGCTCATCTCATTTCACTTTTTATCAGTTCGTATAAGTCTTCCCAGGTTTTTCTGCAACCACCCACCCCTTGTCATATTTCACAGCCCAGTAGTATTCCATCACAATCATCTGCCACAACTCATTTAACCATTTCCCAACTTAGGGGAATCCCCTCCAATTCTAATTCTTTGCCACCACAAAAAGATCTGCTGTAAATAATTTTGTACATAGAGGTTCTTTTCCTTTGTCTTTATTCTCTTTGGAATTCAGACCTAGTAGTGGTATTGCTGGGTCACTAATTACCTTTAAAGCTCAGCAGTGCAAGCATCCTCTTCTGTATGAGGCCTTTCCTAACCTTTCCATGTGTTAATGTCTTTCCTAAAACAAAACAATTACTTTGTACTTATTCTCTAGGATATTTTGTAATATATATGTATATTATGTATATATACACGTGTCTGTATACATACATGTACGCACTATATATGTGTATTATATATGCATGTGTCTCTCTATATAAATATATACATACACACACACATATCTGTTCATCCCAATAGAGATGGAAAGTCAATCTGGTTCTCAAAGATTTCCTGGGAGATCTTTGCATACTTTATTTAGACATCTAGCTTTGGTCTTCCCATATCACTTCCTGAAAGGCCAGTAATAGTAAGAATAATTCACATTGTATGTGAGATTTCCCACCAGAATCCTATAAGGCAGATATTATCACACTCATTTTTCAGATGGAGAAACAAAGTCATAGATTTTAAATAACTTCTCTAAAGTCAAGTAGTTAAGGACTCATATTGGGGTCTTCCAATAACAAGTCACTTATACTATAAACTACTGCCTCTTTAATCTTTTAACTGTCTAATGAGCTGACTGTTGTCCTGTAGGATTTTAGGAGACTAGGTTTGGACCCTGGGGACACACACTCCTTGTGACCTATCCCTGCTAGTATTGACTGGAGGAGCTTACCTGAGTGGACACTATATCCTGGCCTTATTAACATTATTCTCCTAGACCTGGCCATGACTCTGAAGGCCCCTTGGTGTCCCAGACATGGCAGAAATAGAAGCCCTTGTTCTTTTCTTTGTGCTGGGGCTTCTGGCTGGTGGTAGGGGTTGGAGGGGGAAATGGAACTCTACCATAATTGGCCTTGAGGGTTGAGATGAAAGGCATAAAAAAGAAAGTCCCAAAGTACTTCTCACCATCCCTGCTAAATATATCTGAGTTTATATGTGTTTGTGGTTGTTTGAGTCTGTGTGTGTATGCATACATGTGTATGGGAGGGAGAAATTAATTATTTCAGTTAATTTTCAGGAGAAGCAAATAAATTTAGGTTGGAAAATATGAACTCTAAAAAGCCCCAACCCACGTGAGACTTTTTTCCCTCTACAGACACTGAATTTGTAAATCCCAAAGGAAAACTTAATAAATATGCTATCGGCATGCATGACCTTGAGGAAGCTACTTCCCCTGGTCCTCAGTGTCCTCATCTGTGAAACCAAATGGGGTGATGGCAGTGGATTAGATAATCCATTGCTGTGGTTCTAGGATCCTGTGTCAGGAGAGGTTTGGCCTTGGAGTCCTAAGAAGTAGATTTGAATTCTAGCTCTGGTGCTTCTTATATTTCTGGCCATGAGTAAGCTGTTTAACCTTATTTCTGTTACAGATGAAGAAGCAAATATTTTGGGCCTAAAAGGTCCAGTTGAAGTGCTATTATTATAATGGTGGTGGTGGTGGGGAGAATGTGAACTGGGAGAAGGCAGAAAGATGGCGGACAGATAGGCTTGTGTATCCCTTCTTAGGTGGGGTTTTACACCCTCCCTGAGACACACACACAAATCTGGATACCCCTACACATGCATGTGGTCCTAGTTACATAGAAGATGGTGGAAGTTGGCCCCAAGTGGATGAGGCCCAGGGGCAGCTCAGGAAGAAGGTGAGGGAGGAGCCAGTGAATTTCCAGTGCCTGGCACTTGTTTGTCAGTCAGTCCAGGTGACTCTTTGGGACTTTGTGTCCCAAGAGAGGCACTGGAGGAGTGGAGGTGAGGAAGGATGAGCAGGGAGAGAACAGAGAACAATGCTGAGGCAGGAAGGATAAGAGGAAGAGGGGAAAGGGTGAACAATATGTGGAGAAGATCACTCATCATTTGGAAACTCCCAGTCCAGGCAGAGCTAATCAGCGCCGGGGGAGGCTGTGGAAAGGGGGCTCAGCCTTCCCTTCAATTTGCCCTGGAAAGCCCCGAATGAAATTTCCATTTAGCTCTGAGTCTGAAAAAGGAAAGAATATATCCTTCTGATAAGGATTCGTTATTTGCACTGCAGGCAACACTCCCAGCCTTGGTGTTGACCAGGAGTTTCTAATTCTTGCTATCCAGCAACTCATAGTCTAATCAGCATAGGAAAAAAATAAATACAGATTATTCACTTTGGCTACAACTACTGACTAGTAAGACCAAAGCATAGTAGTGATAGAGGAAGAGGAGAAGGAGAAAGGGGAGGAAAAATCAATCAATAAGCATCTATTAATGACACAGAGGATGGAGTGCTGAGCCTGGAGTCAGGAAGACCTGAGTTCAGACACTTACCAGCTGTGTGACTCTGGACAATTCACTTACCCCTGTTTGCCTCAGTTTCCTTATCTGTAAAATGAACTGGAGAAGGAAATGGCAAACCACTCCAGTATCTCTGCCAAGAAAACCCCAAATGGAGTCATGGAAGGTTAGACACAACTGAAATGACTCGACATGTTACAGGTGCTAAGCACAGGGATACAGAGAAGCTCTCCAGGAGCTCATGTCCTAAAGGGGAGACAAACATGAAAACAACCTCATGTGTTCGACTTAAAGTAGATGGAAGATCATCTGAGAGAGGAAAACACTAGCGACTGGGGAGACTGGAAAAGGATTGACTCCTGGGGGGCATAGAGGATATAAAGGTATGGAGTCTGGAGATGGGTTTCACTTAAGTGAGGAACAGTAAATAGGCCTGGGTAGTGGTTTAAAATATACAGAGGAGAGTAAAAGTTTCAAAGGCTGGCAAGCCAGGAAGAGGCCAGGTTTGGAATGGTCAAACACAGGGCTTATATTTGAGCCTGGAGATAATAGGGAGCCACTAGAGAGGATTGTGTGTCTGTGCGGGAGGAAGGTGACTTGGTTACATCTGCATTTGAGTTGAGAAAATCATCTTGGGTTCAGATCCTACTTCAGACACATAAGCTGTCTGATGATGGATGAACCAGTTATCTCACATGTCTGAGCCTCAGTTTACCCATTTGCAAAATAGGGATAATGATACATATATCTATTATTGACCTTACAAGACTATTATGAAGATCAAATATAATAACATATATAAAGCAATCTGCAAACATAATATCTGTTGTTATTATAAAGGACTAGGCAGGAAGAAACTTGGGTCTGAGCCCACGTACTGCCCCAAGCTGTTTGACTCTGGGAAGCTCAGTTGTCCTTTCTGAGCCTGAGTCCCTTCATCTATAAAATGGGAAGTATAATCCCTGTTCTATCTGCCCTGTTGGGTTGTTGTGAGGATCAAATGAAATCTCTGCTGTGAAAGGACTTTGAAAACTGGAAAGCCAATTATTGTGAATTTGTGTTCTCATGGGTTTCAGCACCTGCTCAGTCCCATTTGCCCAAATTGCTTCAAAATAGAGACAGCTTGTTTGTCTATGATAAACGGATTTTGGAGGGGAGGGAGAATTGCTCTCTCTAAGGCTGAGTGAAGCTCAAGGGTAGAATTGGGACATCCAGGAGCAACTGGGGTCGTTTGGTTGACTCAAGGGAATGGAAGGAGTGGAAGGATGAAACCCCCATGCCCATTGACACCTTTTCTATGGGAAGCAGGTCAGGGAAGTGACAAGGTTGGAGGTCTACACCCATCATTCCAGAGGACCCATGTAAAAGCATGCTCCCCACCTCCTGACAGAGAACTGTGGCTTCAGAGACATATGTTTCTGGACATGGCCAATGAGGGGATTTGTTCTGCTTGACTGTGGATTTATTCACTAGGGTTTTCTTTTTTCTTTTAGCCAATGTAAAAGAAAGAAAACAAATGTTTGGTAATTGAAAACTAGAATAAAAAGGAGAGAAGTGGAGTTCCCTGATGCCTAGCTTGTTCTATTTGGCCCTGGGCCTCCCTTTCCCCTTATGTAAAATCAGGGAAGCCGTTCTTAGCCCTTGAATTTCTAACTGCTACTGACACTGGGCTTTGTCCTGGGAATCAGATTTAATTCAATTCATCAAGCATTTATTAAATGCCTATAAGCCAGGATTCTGCTAGGCAATAGTCTGGATAAAAACACACCAGCCCCTGCCTTCAAGGGTCTTAGGCTCAGGATTGTGCTAGAATCGGCTATTCTCTAGAGTGACAGCAAGATCTGATTGTTTAATTTTCAATGTGAGTATTCACACCTCCCCAAATGGGGCAGCTGGGTGGTGCAGTGGAGAGGGTCAAGTACAATCCAAGTCAAGAAGACCTGAGCTCAAAACCAACCTCAGACACTTATTAGTTGTAGGATCCCAGGCAAGTCAACTAACCTCTGTTTGCTTCAATTTCCTCAATCATAAAATGGGGATAATAATAGCACCTCCCTCCCAGGATTGTTGTGAGAATCAAATTAGATATTTGTAAAGTGCTTAGCACAATGTCTGGCACACAGTAGGTACTATATAAATGCATAATAGGTATTATTATAAACCAGGGCTTGATTTTTGTTTCATTTTGCTTTGTTTTGAGGATTGTCTAGAGTTAGAAAGTGACAGAGAAATGTTAATAATGCAGGTTAAACTTAAAACTGTGTCATGCATGCCCCCCCCCCCAAGCCGGTTGTTAAACATTTACCAGCACACACACACACACACACACACACACACACACACACACACACACACCCTGCTTACATTCTGTTGGAGGATGGAGGGGAAATACATTTTGTACTCAGATGATTCACACAAAAATTAAAGTGTACCATAGAGCTTTTCTGAGAGGGGAAAACTAAAATTGTGTCAGGAAAAGCTTGCCCAGGAGGTGGCCCCTGTACTGTGTTTTGAAGGAGTGAGGAATACAGTTTGGGGAAAAACTGTGGAAGTTGGAGTACTGTGGAATGAGAAGAGTGAGCAGACAAGGCTGACTGCATGGAGAGAGTATAGGGGAAAGTAAGTCTGAACAGGCAGGTGCAAGCCAGATTCCAGAGAACCCAAACAGCCAAGCTGAGAGTTTTCTATTTTAACCCAGAGGCAATAGGGAGCCACTGAGGCTTTTTGAGCAGGGGAGTCAAACACTCAGACTTGTGTTTTAGGAATGTCAGTTTGGCAGCCGTGAAGAGAATGGATTAGAGAAGGAAGACACAGGAATTAGGGAAACCAAGTAAAAGATAACTGCCTTAGTCCAAGGGAAAGGCCATGAGATCCTGATATGGGTTGTTTGAGTGAAGAGAGGCATGGATACGAGAGATACCTCAATAGACAGTGGGATCAATAATTTTCTGTTCTTCCCAAGGATGCCATAAGAATTTAATAGGAAAGGCATGGGAAAGTGATGTATGCCTTTAGGAATTCAGTTTAATTCAGAAAACACTGAAGAGGTAACCTTGGGTAAGTCACGGGAGCCCCAATCCTCAGTTTTCTTTCTTGTAAAATGAAAGCTTTGGACTGAGCTTTAGATGAATGATCCATAAAGCCTGCTGGGGTCAGGATAAGAAGACAGAAAGGAGGGCCCTGCTGAAGGCCAGAGTGAGATGAATAGAGAGGAAGGGCCCCCTTCACTCCAGTGATGGTCTTGGTTCCAGCTTCTGATGTCCATTTGGAGAAGCAGCCTTCCGGCTCATGTCACTGCAAAGCAGTCTCCATCAGGATTCTGGTCTGCCGAGCTCTTCCTTCCTTTGTCTGGGCTGGCTCCCAGCCTCAATGGGGAAGCCCCACCCACAATGGCAGTTGAAGGCAAGCCTCCAGCCCTCCACGCCTGGCCCTCTCCCTGTTCTCCTTGTTCCTCCTTGCTCCAATGAGCCCTGCCTGTCAGGGCTGGCGGGTGATGAATAGGCCAGGCCAGCAGGTAGGACACGGGTGATGTTCCAAAAGTCACTGACATTTTTCAGCCCAGGAGTGGGGACAGGAGCTGCCACACACCAGACAGAAATCTCTCCCCTCCGTCCTCCCCACTGGTCCCTGAATTCTCCTCTACCTGCCCATCCTCCCAGTGCCTAGCCCCAAGCTTCCTTTAATAGAGGATTTGGTAAATGTATCATTTCCTTAGAATGAATCTGGCCACATTGTAGACAAGGGGACCTGGAGAGGACACAAAGTTACTGTCTGCTCACCTTCTGAACATCCACCCAGGGGAGGGAGTGTGGGGTAGTGGTAGAACACTGGATCTTACCTTTATCCTTCTCATCTAAAATATTTATTGAATACCTACTGTATATAGTGTACTGGGCTCAGACCCCTTCTGTCCCTGCCTCACCTGCTCAATTCTCACTGAAGAGGGCCCAGGAGACAGAAAGAACCATTTTATTCACGCCAGCCTCCTGTTTGCTCCCCATATATGGCATTACATCTCCTACATAGTCTACCCATACCCCATCCCACCACCCATACTCCCTCCTCCTCATCCTCTTGAAAGCCAGAAGTCCCTTTAAGGCTCAGCTCAAGTTCCACCTGAACATGGGTTCAAATCTGGTCTCAGACACTTCCTATCTGTGTGACCCTGGGTAAGTCACTTAACCCTGTTTGCCTCAGTTATAAAGTGAGCCTGAGAAGGAAACAACAAATTGCTCCAGTATCTCAACTATCCCCAGTGCTAGAGTTCCATTTGAACCTTTAAATCACTTTGTACTTATTCTGCAGCCATTTTGTGTTTATTTATCTATGTATACACAGTTTCCTACCATTAAAATGTAAACTCCTTGAGGGAAAGGATTGTCTTATTTTTCTCTTTGTAACCCCAGCACTTAGAAAAATACCTGGCTCTTAAAAAATTATTGATTTAAATTGAAAGATGTATAAAACGTAATCTCTGCCTTTGAGGAGATTGCAGCTTAATGATACAGTGGAAAGGGAATAAGCATTTATTATGCACCTACTAAGTACCAGGGACTGTGCTAAGCACTTTGTTTGATCTGCACAATAACCCTGCAATGCTATTATTATCCTCTTTTTACGGTGACTTGCCTAGGGCTACACAGTAGTAATTGTGTAAGGACGTATGAGGTTAGATTTGAACTCAGGTCTTCCTGACTCCAGGCCCCCTTCTCTAGGCACTGTTCCACCTAGTAGCTTCATGTCAGTAGAGTCAATAGATCCGAGTATGAATAAATAAATGAATGGATGGATGAAAAAGCATTTATTTGTCACTTACCAGATGCCAACATTGGGCTAAATATTGAGAACAAAAATTTAAAAAGTGAATAGTTCCTACCCTCAAGGGGGCCCACACTCTAATTGGGGGAGAAAGTCCAATTGCAGGGCAGATAAAGAGGACCCAAAGTTCTATGGGTGCAGCTAGCTTTGCTACTTCATTGACTGTGTGACCTTGGGCAAGTCACTCTCTTCTCTGGGTTTTCATTTTCTCCTGTCAAATTAGAGGCTTAGCCTAGATGAGCTTTAAGAAAGAACCTAGAGCTGTGACCTAGGCACTGAGGATAAGGACCACAGGCACTAGCCCTTGTCTTCAGAGTGACCTGAATAAGATCCAGCTGTTTGAGCTCTGCTGTTTTTTCAAGGTGGCATTCGAGGCCACGGAGTCGCTGGCATTTTTCACCTTCGGCTTTTTCAGGTGGCTATGTGTCTTCAAGCATCCCCCTCCTCCATCTCCTGGAAGCAGCCAGGACTTGGGAAGTGGTGGTGCTGTCTCTCTCTGGAGTCAGGTCAGTGTCCTGCTATTATCCACTAATGCCCTCTAATGGGCCCATTAACCAGCCGTGGCTCTGCTGCCATAGCTCCTAATTTACACACACTATCACTCCAGCCCCCTGCAATCAGGCAGCCTCACCTGCCTTGGGAGACATTGCCACATCATATCCCTGTTCCAAGAGGATGCTGGGGCCTCCTGCCTACAGTGACCAGACAGAATCCATAAGGCCAAGACTATTGCCAAAGGAACTTTTTAGTGACTCAGGCTCACCCCATGTCAGATCTAGAAGAGACCCAAAAGATTGTCTTTTTCAGGCTCCTAGTTTGGCAGAGAAGAAAACTGAGGCTCAGGAAGAAGTTTCTTTCCCAAGGTTATACATACAGGGATTGAGGAAGGGGCTTTGTCTACTCTGCCACCTCCCTGTCCTCTGGTCCAGATCATCTAAGAGCAAGAGAGGTGGAGAGAGCACTGAAATGATGGCCTGTTGGCCATTTCTGGGATGCAGAAGTTCAAACTCTGTGCAAACTCATTAGTTCAAAGAATGTCAGAGCCAGAAAGGACCTTAGGGGCCACCTCAGCCCACTTACTTGTTTTACAGATGTGGAAACAGCACAGCAGCAAGAGTGAGGCCAGAGGCCCTTGGCTCAGGACCCACGTCCCCCTGTGACCACAGACAAGTTCTGTCATCTCTCTGGCCTTAGTTTCCTCATTTGTCAAATGAAAGCATGGAGTAAATGTTGTCACAGGTCTTCAGCTTGAAATCTAGGAACCCATGAAATTCACCTAAAAGAGTGAGGAGAAGCAAGGCAGTGCAGTGGAAAGAGCACCAATGTGGGAGCCCAAGGATTTGGGTTCAGATCCCACCTTTGATACTTTCTGCCTGAGTGACCTTGGGTAAGTGTCTTAACTTGCCTCGTTTTTTTTTCCTACACAATGAATGGGTCAGACTAGAAAACCTCTGAGATTGCCTCTAGATTTAGAGCTGGGATTTCAAGTTAGTTGTGACTTGCCCAAGGTCAGTGAACAATCTTATATAACAGCACCAGATGTGCCAAGATCTCTCCCTTGGGTGACGATACATCCCACAGGCTGGGGCATGATAGGGGCAGTGCAGAGGGGAGGCTGCAGGTAGGTACCCGACATCCAGAGGGATCATGTGCCACTGAGCAGCTAGATATCGAGGATAGAATGCTTGTAATTAGGAAGACTTGAGTTCAAATCCAGCCTCAGACAGTGACATGGCTATGTGATCCTGGGCAAGTCAAGCAACTTTTGCCTTAATTTCTCCAACAGTAAAATGGGATTTTTAACAAGTACTTCCCAGGCCTATTGTGAGGATCAAATGAGAGAATATTTGTAAATGGATTACCACAGTGCTTGGACACAGTAGGCACTTAATACATGCTTGATTTGTTCATTTATTTATTTCTTCCTTCCTTCTTCCCTCCCTTCCTTCCTTTCTTCCCCCTTCTTTCCTTCCTCTTTCCTCCCTCCCTCCCTTCCTTTTTTCCTTCTCTCCTTCTTTTCTTCTTTCTTCCCTTCCTCCATTCCTCCCTTCTTTCCTTTCTTCTTTCTTTCCTTCCCTCCCTCTCTCTTTCCTTCCCTCCCTCCCTCCCTCTCTCCTTCCTTCCTCCCTCCCTTCCTTCCTTCCTTCCTTCCTTCCTTCCTTCCTTCCTTCCTTCCTTCTTTCTGGATGAGTAGGAATAAGTGAAACAAAGGGTCTCAAACATGCTGGTGTGTGGTGTGAGCCACCCCTACCCCCATCCCTTCCTCTTGCAGGAATGAAACGTGAATATCCTTCCAGTAAAAATAGACGCGCTGCAAAGCTCCCACACAGGTTGGGAGACATGTCACTTTTTATTCCGAAATGGGGCCAACCCCTGAGGTGGCACTGGGCCCCGAGGCTTGTCACTGCCGTGCTGGGCTTCTAGGTTTTCGGGTCTCGTGACTCTCACGTCCCACTGAGCAGCTAAAAAGGAGCCTGGCTGGTGACAGAAGACGTAACTCTTCCCTCCGGCCTCCCTCCCACCGGCATTTCAAATAACACGAAGCGCGTTTGGGCTGAGTGAGCTCTGGGCGTGCGGAGGAAGGAAGAGAACCGACCTGTGTGCTTTCTGAGACTTCCTCTGCCCTTTGGCTTGACCACGAAGTCATCACTGGCCTTGAACCCCAAGGGGTCACACTGGCCACTCAGTGTGGCAGGGAAGGTGGGCAAGGAGGCCGTCAGACACCCCCTGGCAGCCAGCAGATGGAATTCGGTTCTCCAGGTTCTGCTCCTCGGCTCACTCCTGGCTCCCCAACTTGCTGTGCGAGCTTAGAGACGTCACTCACCTTACTTGGGCTTTGACTAGCTTAGAATCATCTAATTAGGGCTAAGCCTCAGTTTGTTTTCCTGAGAAGCATTACAGCATGGTGTCTAATGAACTGGCCTCAGAGCCAAATGACCCCAGTTCAAATTCTGCCTCTGACACATATTGGCCGCAGGATCCTGGATGAGTCATTTGATCTCTTGGTGCTCCAGATAGCTGTCTGAGATGAGAAGCTCCAGAACTATTGCCAATCTCCATCGATAGAGGAGTCTTTCTTCCTGGGTAGCTCCTCATACTGATGAAAGCATGATTGGACAACACACACACACACACACACACACACACACACACACACACACACACATCCCAAACATTTGTGAAGCAGCTGCTGTAAGTTGGGGATCAAATCCAACCCTCTTACCTTCCAAGGCAGGGATCTAATACCCAGAAAATCAAGAGACATTTTTCAAGGTCACACATGTATTACATACATTAAATTTGACTGTCTCCAGATCCAGTGGCCTTCCCAATGCAATTCACTGTTGCTTCAAGAACAGTTGCTATTCTCAAAAGCTTGCAGTCTAGAAGGGGCTGGATGAATGTTTAACAACAGGCTTTCTTGTTGTTTAAAAAAGAAAAAAAAACAACAGCAACAAAAACTGTTCCCATGACTCACTTTCCCATTTAATCTGCATTAACATTTTCCCCATCACTGTCTTAGGTCTAGACAATCAACAATATGATCAATCAAGCCCTGATTCATTGCATTTGCTGATTTCCAAGGTGTAAATGCACACGTTGAAAACTGAACAATTGACTTTTATGAGCTGGTTTGAGCTGGTTTTTAGCACAGCCCTGAATAGAACACACATGCCAGTTACCACAGCACAAAACACGCAGTGTAAGTGAGGAAGAGGGGGCAGGCAAAGAACGTAACTGACCAGGAGGATGGCAGGGCTTTCAGGAAGTGCTACAATGTATTACTACTCAATGTATTTTAAAGGATGAGTGGACATTCATCTGCTAGGGGAAGGAAGGAAATACCATATGCCAGTGTAGGAATGATTTCAGGTGGAGAAGCAAGAGAGCAAGGGGCTGGTAAGGGGCTGGGGATGATAAGTGGTCTGCCTGGTTTGATGGACCCCAGCCTCTCATTGGACAGATAAAAGAAGTGAGTCCCAGGCTGGAGAGTGACATAACCAAGATGACCAAGTTATTTAATGAGAGAGGCAGATTATAAAATGCAAGGCTCCAGCCTCCTGGCCCCAGTTCTTCCCATGACAACACCTAGCCTGCCCTGCCTTCTGGATGCATGTTGTGAGGACAAAACAGATAAGTGTGCTTTGGAAATAACAGCACTATGGACACTGCAAACACTGTGACAACAGGCAGGGAATTTGGGGGTAAAGAGAGTGGGAGCTCCTAAGCATCTGGTGGCTTTTCTAAGGCTGTACATGCCCCACTTCCAGAATGTTTTCCTCTCTCCCCTCACCCCTTCCTCTTCTCCACCAGACATCCCTACTGCTCTTGCCAGGGGTGGGAAACCTGTGCCAGATCCTTGAGGGGAGATATAGGAAACATAAAGAAAGGCAGAGGAGTAAAGCCAGGAGAATGCTACCATGTGTCCATGTGTCCAGGGAATTTGCCTGATGGCAAACCCACCTTCTTGGTACTCTTTTACCTGCAGGGAGAACAATGATTTTGGTTGCTGGTGGATTGATGGACCTGAGGAATTCAGAGAAACTTGGGAAGATTTTTATGAACAGATACAGAGCAAAATAAACAGAACCAGGAAAACATGAAGACAACAATAATGAAAAGGAAGACGACACTAAAATATGGATCAGTGCAATGTCCAAACTTGACTGCTTAGGAAATAGACCTCCTTTTTCTCTGTGGATACGGTGGACTACAGGGGCAGAATGAGATATATGTTCTTAGACGTGGTCGATGTTTCAGTTTATTTTGCTTAATTTCAACCCATGAAAAATATAGAAAACATATAAAGAGACTATAAAATAGTCTGGAAATAATTTTTTCTCTTTCTGAGATGAGCAACTTGTCTCAAGTCAGACAGATAATAAGAAAGGCAACCTAGTGTTGTGAGGAAGCACTAGATTTGGAAAAGGAAGACCTGGGTGAGATCTGATCTTCCCAGGGAACTACTCCATCCTCCAGATTCATAGCAGTAGTAGGCAGCCTGTGTTTTGGACTCCCTTCTGAAGGGAGATAAGCATGGAGCTTCTAGAGATATGACTACCCCACCCCCTGTATTCCAGGGAGCCCTGTTTTCACTTAGAGAGCATGCTTTGTTGTTATTTAGTCATTTTTAAATGGTGTCTGAGTCTTCATATAGATAACACTGAGCCTGGAGTCAGGAAGACTCCTCTTCCTGAGTTCGAATCCTGTCTCAGATACTTACTAGAGGCTTTACCCTGGGCAAGTCACTTAACCCTTTTGTCTCAGTTTCCTTATCTGTAAAAAGAGAACAGCACATAAAAAAAGAGTTATCCTATTCTTTATTAAAAGGGAAGGATCTCCTGGGGGAGTATATATTAAGAACTAGCAATGATATTTTAAAAACATTAACAAAGCTTTTTTTTAAAAAATTGGGACAAAGATCATCAGTTCCCAGAGCCCCTCCTGGGCCCTTTTAGGCTTGCTTCCCAGCTGATTTGCTGAGCATTGAGGGAGGAATATAGGGAGATTAAAAACAGGAAGCTTCTAACCCCAGCTCCACCCAGTTCTTTTGAAGCTTTACT
Source organism: Gymnobelideus leadbeateri (assembly GCA_011680675.1). Lineage (NCBI taxonomy): Eukaryota > Metazoa > Chordata > Mammalia > Diprotodontia > Petauridae > Gymnobelideus > Gymnobelideus leadbeateri. The sequence continues at coordinate 288,100 of WOXC01000021.1, read as the reverse complement.
AAGTAGAATCTCCAGCATAATTTGGAGGGGACCCAAAGGACCAACTGAGGGACATGAGAGAAGTTCAAAGAAATCCTAGACTTTTACACAAATGAGAGATTAGAGCAAGGGGTTCCGAAGAAGCATCTGAAGGAACAATGAAAGTCTGAAAGGCCCATGTGGTGCCTAGAGTGGAGGCAAAAGTCGGTAATCCTTGTCCTTTTAATCACTGGCAGCCCAAACCACTGAGTTCCCCCCAGGGACAAGAAGAGACAAAGTATTGGCTGAAAGTTGTATGATTCTTTTCCCCTATAGCCTGGCCCCCTCACTCTCAGAGAGACTCTCTATAGATTGGAGCACTCCCTACCTGACCCTGGGCTAAGCACTTTCCCTTAATTGCTAGGGAAGCAGAAGCTTGGAAAGTAAGGGTGTTATTATTGGATGGTGACCCGGAGTCATCATAGAATGTCAGAGATGAGGAACCTTCTCCTTGATCAGAAGTCTGAAGTCTTCATCTCTCCCAAGCTGTGTGGCCCTGGACATGTCATCTGACTTCTCTGAGCCTCAGGTTCCTAGTCAGTAAAATAGATATGGTAATATTTACCCTCCTCACAGAGGCAGCATAGTGGATAGAGCGCTGTGCCTTGAGGCATGAAGACCTGAGGTCAAATCTGGCCTCAGACACTTACTAGCTGTATGACCCTGGACAAGTCACTTATCTTCAGTTTCTCCAACTGTAAAATAGGAATAATAATAGCACCTACCACAAAGGGTTGTTGGAATTGTGGGGATCAAATGAAATAATATTTAATAAATTTAATATTTATTTAATATTTAATAAATAATATTTAATTAAATGAAATAATATTTAAAAATAAAACAGTACAGTACAGGGCACACAGTAGGCACTATATAAATGTTTCCTTTCTTCACTTCATAGGGCAATTGCAACAAAACCTGACTTTGTAAGCTTTATATGACATGTGAGCTGCTAGGTTCACAAAGGAGTTTCCCCAAGCCAGAGGCTGGGGCTTCCCATTGCCATTAACTAGGAATTGGGGGAAAAAAGTAAGATGGAGCAACATACGGGGATATGGGGCTAATGGTATCCAAGCTACAGGGGCTTTGGGCCAACGATATCCCTCAAATGACCAGAGAGCCCAGCATAGTTTCTAGGGCTAAGTGACCCTGAATATGTCATTCAGGTGACCACCCCACCCCCCTCTGAGTGAAAGCTGCTCCTTTGGTTTCTTGGTCTAAAATTAGTAGCTAGAAGACAATTGTGTTGTTGCTGTTCTTGTTCAGTCATATCTGATTCCTCATTACCCCCATTTGTGGTTTTCTGGGCAAAGATAGTGGAGTGGTTTGCTAATTCCTTCTCTAGCTCATTTCACAGATGAGGAAACTGAGGCAAACAGTGTTAAGTGGCTTGCTCAGGGTCACACAGCTAGTAAGTGTCTGAGGATGGATTTGAACTCAGATCTTCCTGACTCCAGGCGTGGAGCTCTATGCCATCTAATTGCCCAGAAGGTAGCTTGGTGGAGATTAAGAACACTGGCTGGAGAGTCAGAAGCTTTGGGCTTAAATAGTGGCTCTGGGACATGATTTAGGGCATCTTTATATTTTAGGACAAGTCATTTAGGATCATAGATTTAGAGCTGGAAAAGGCTTCCCAGGACATCTAATCCAACCTTTGGACTCTCACTCTGTTTTGCAGATGAAAAAACTAAGGCCTAAAAAGGTTTAATGACTTGCCCAAGGTCAATGTGTAATAAGTATCAGTCAGGATTTGAAACCAAGTCTTCTGACTCTCTAGACTTCTCTCTTCCTCTTCAGAAAGGGGAGGTGCTGAAGGAATCTTATTCCTCATTTGTCCTGTGAAGGAGTTAGACTTGATGCCTTCTAAGTTTCCTTCCTGTTCCAGAGCTCTGATTTCTTTCTATAATGCCTCCCTTATCAGTGGGGTGTAGAACGCAAAAGTCCTAGGGTTAAGGAGCCCGGTTTGCTAGTTATGGGTAATGGAATTTTGTAGTTTGAAGGGTCGTTGGAAATCCTAGGTTTAGAGATGGAAAGAGCCTCCAAAGGCTAAGAGTCTAACCTCTCATCTTGCAGAAGAACAGGAAAAGGAAAGAACTTGCCTAAGTTAATAAATAAAGTAGCAGAGGCAGGATTTGAAACCAGGTCCGATTTGTCCACATACAGTGCTTTCCCCCATACAGGGCTGGCTTTCTTATTACTTGTATGACCTCTGCTAAGTCAAATAAGCTTCTGAAGTCTCATTTTCTTCTCCTGTAAAAAAGGGCAGGGATTTCATTGGTACTAGTAACCACCATGGAAGGAAACTTTTTTTGCTAATGCCTATCTCTGTACCTTAGCTAGTTGCTTCTAGCGCTGAGAGGTTAGGTAACTGGTTCAGGGTCACACATCCAGGTTAAGTCAGGAGTAAGACTTGAATCTTGATATTCCTGGCTTTGACGTCATACTTTTCTATCCGGTATGCCATACTGCCTCAAATTTAAGAAAAGAAGGTGGGAGTGAAATGGGAGCCAATGTGATAGGCAGGAAAGAAGGCTCTGGAGTCAGAACCCTTGAGTTCAAAACTTGCTAGGTATGTGACCTTGAATAAGTCACTGAGCCTCAGTTTCCTCATCTGTAAAGTGAGGACTAGATAACCTCTGAGGTCCTTCTAATTCTATATTTACAATCCTATGAAATGTAAATGGAAGACAAAACTGAATATTATAAAATTGAAACAAATAAACTTGACCCTGGAGAGGATTTGAGGAAAATGTATTGCCCTTCCTTCTTTGCAGAAGAAAGAGGGACTGTGGGTATGAAATATTGCATATACTACCAGACAGAGTTTATATGTTGGTTGTGGTTGCTGGATTGGTTACCTTTTCTCTCTTTTATTCTTTGTTACAAAGATAGAGAAGAAAAATGAGGAAGATACAAATAAAAACTGTCCCTATAGATTTCCTTTTTAATGAGGGGGTTGAAGGAGATGATCTGTAATGTCCTTTGAACTGCTGAAATGATTCTATGACCACTCCAGCTCCCAAGTATCCCACTCTTTGTCCCCAAACTCCTGACCTCTCTAGAGGCTCCTACTAACTTGGCAAACAGATGGAGGGGTGCCGAGATGTCAGGAGCGTCATCTACTGAGCACCCTTACTAAGCTGGAGAGATTGCCATTCAGTAGGGCCAATGAACATATCAGACCTGCCCTATCCAAGCTGCTGCCTCCATGTGCATCCCAGCTGCTGCCTCCATGTGCTTCCCAGCTCTCAAGTCCTTGGGCAGCTTGGCTCCCCCGTATTAGGTGCCAGGGTAAATCCGGAGCTCCTTCATTCCAATGGGCCCAAGGACACACAGACTCCACTAGCTGCAGGGGAGGGACCATGTCATCAGAAGCCATCCCTCATGCAGGCTGAACCACTGAGGTCAATAAGCAGCTGGGTTAGGAGTTCTCTTTTGGGGGAATAAAATAACATATGTTTTTACATTTCTGAAAAGAACATTGAGACCTTGAAGAAGCAATGACAGACGGGGCATCCAGCCAGCCAATCATCTCCTCTCCACTTCCCTCTATTGCCTTCCAATGACTTCCCTTAGGAGAAGATTGACCAAGAGGGTAAAGGAAGGGAGTGGGGCTGCAGAGTCCCTCAAAGAAAATAGAATCCTAGAATCTCAGATGGGAGGGGTGAGAGAATCAGAAAAAGAAAGAGAAAATAAACATCCATGAAGTAAGTGCTAATTGCCAGGTACTGTGCTAAGTTCTTTCCAAATGCTATCTCTGATCTTCACAACAACCGCATTTTACAGTTGGGGAAACTGAGGCAGAAGTTAAATGACTTGCTCAGGGTCACATAGCTAGAAAGTTTATGAGGTCAGATTTGCATTCTGGTTCTTCCTGACTCTATCCACTGGGCCACCTAGTTGCCCCAAGGAAAGGAAAGGAGAGAGACAGAGAATTATTATAAGCACTTTGGGCTGGGCACAAGTCTGCTATCCCTTTTTATCTCCTGAAGCCCATGATTGTAGAGAAGGCTCTGTCCACACCTTCAGGACATCTGCCAGGAGAAATGCCAAAAAACTTGCTCCCAAAGTGAGAAGCTCCCCTGCCTCTGGATGCAGGACATAAACTTGCAGACTGGCTAGGCAAAAGCAAGTAATTTTGCCTTACTTGCCCCATAAATCAAGGAAGATTTCCTGGAGGAAGTGGGCTTTATAGAGGGGAAATATTCTGTAGAATTATTGAGGAAGCATGAGTTGAGTCCAAAACTGGAAGTCGAGGGATGAGGGAGAGGCTATTTTTGGAAAGCACCTGGAGAAGCAGCAGCCTCTGGAGTGACTTTGGAGTCTGGAGGATCTGAATCCCACCCTCCTTTGTCACTAAGTGCCTAGATGACCCTGGGCAGACTAAAGAGACCTTTGGGTCTCAGTTTCCTCATCTGTAAAATGTGGGGGGGTGTTGAACTACATGGCCTCTGCAGCCCTTCAGGTATAGATGGATGGTCCTCTGCAAGCAGGATCTCCATTCCATTGAGGAATATGGAGCTGTAGAGCAGAACATTGGTGTTGCAGGAGTCTTAGGGGGAATTTAGTCTAACCCTTTCATTTTATAAAGCCGAGAAACTGTGAGAAGCTAAATATCTTCCCTAAGTTGGTGAATGGGATCTAATATTTAGAACTGGCAGGGGCTTCAGAAGCCATCTACTCCAATACCTCTCTATTTTACAGACGAGGAAACTGATGTCTCAGGCTGTTCAATAACTGGCCCACAGTCAGCTTGGAAGCAGTGCAGTTGGGATAGGATCTTCTGGCCTTAAGTTTCATTGTCTTTTCACCATACCATTGTGGCTCCCATCTTCTGGCTCAGAGGGATTTTGATAGCATGAATTGTAAACTCCCTGCATGAGACCCTCTCCCCGGAAAGGTGTTGGAGCTCAGTGGCTGTGATAAGGAAACAGCCCACCTTCTCCTCCTCCCCTACATTACCCGCACAGGAGGTGTCTGGGCCCAAAGGCTGTCATCCTGGCAGATAACATCAAGCTTAATTCTGCAGGGTATCAGAGGACAGCCTAACAGCTGTTGAGTCAGAAGCTGGGCCCTCCAGGGGACCTGTCCACCATCCCCTGCATCTTGATAATGCCCCCTTCATTAACAAGAGAGGGGTACAGTCCCTCCACCCATACCTGTCAGCTGGGCAGACAGCCAGAATGTCTTCATCAGTTTCCAGTTCAGCTAATAGCTTCCAATGGTACCTAAAGAAAGTGAAGTCTATTTTCCCAGGCATTTAGGAAATGCAGGGAGTTCCAGAGCAGAGAGGGTGGGACTCAGCTTCAGGAAGATTTACACTAGAATACTAGCTCCTTACACTTCCTAACTGTATGATCTCAGGCAAGTTATTTAGCTGCCCTCAGCCTCAGTTTCCCTTTCTGTAAAATGAAGGTAATGAAGCACCTACATTATCAAGAGAAAGGGAGGGAGGGACGAAGAAAGGAAAGAAGAAAGAGAGGAAGGAGTGAGGGAGAAAGGAAGGAAAAAAGGATGGAAGGAAGGGAGGAAGCAGGGAAGGAGGAAAGGAGAAGGGAGGAAGAGAGAAAGGAGGGAGGGAGGGAGAAAAAAATAAGGGAAGGAGGGAAGAGAGAGAGAAGGAGGAGGAAAAGAGAAAAGGGAGAAATGGAGCTTTGGTATTTGAGGCAAGAGGAAAGTCTGAGTTCATAACCCTTGACCCTTTTGTTTCTCTGTCACTAGCAATGGTATATATTGCTTTAAAGTTTACAAAGTGCCTTCTCACAGCACCCCTTTCAGGTTGAGCATGCAAGTGTTATTATTCTCATTTTATAGATGAGAAAACTGAGGTTCAGAGGCTTGTCCATAATCACAAAATTAGTACATGTCATAGCTATTTGAACTTAGGTGTTTTGACAGCAAGGCTGGGACTCTTTCTTCTGCTTATTTTCTGTTGGGGTCTCCCTCATCAGGGAATTCTGGGATAGAATTCCGGGGTTTGAATCCTGGATCTTATGGGAATCCCCAGGCTGCAAGAGAAACAAGAAGGATGCACTTGGAGAAGGGGGAAGGGAGAGGTAGAAGGGGGGAAATTATGTCATATAAAAGAGACACGCAGGAAAGCTTTTACACAGAGGGGAAAATGAGGGGGCTTACAGGCAAAGCTTGAGCCTGACTGTTAACAGAATTGGTTCAAAATAGGAAAACTATATGTATCTCTTCACACACACACACACACACACACACACACACACAGACACACACACAGATTGGGGTGGCGAGAGAGAAAGAGAGAGAGGGAGAGAGACAGAGAGAGAAAAGAAAATAGGATGCCGGGAAATACAGTTAGTAATCATAGCCATGAATGTGAATGGAATGAGCTCATCCATAAAATGGAAGCAGACAACAGAATGGATTAGAAACCAGAATCCAATACTATGTTGTTTACAAGAGACACACTAGAAATAGAAAGACATACATATAGAGTTAACATAAGGAGATGGAACAGAATCTATTCTGCTTCAAATGAAGTAAAAAAAAAAAGTGGGAGGCAGCAACCATGATCTCAGACAAAGTAAGAGCAAAAATACATCTAATTAAAAAGAGATAATCAAAGAAACTATATTTGGTAAAAATTACCATAAACAATGAAGCAATAAAATTTTTTACAACAAGTTTCCCTAATAAAGGTCTTTTTCCTCAAATATATAGGGAACTGAGTCAAATTTATACAAAAAAAAAAGAGCCATTCCCCAATTGATAAATTGTCAGAATTAGGAATAATAGGCAGTTTTCAGAAGAAATCAAAGCTATTTATAGTCATACAGAAAACGCTCTAAATCCCGAATTATTGGAAAAAGTGCAAATTAAAACAAACTCTGAAGTACCACCTCAAACCTATCAGAAATGACAAATACTGGAAGGGTTAAGGAAAAATAGATACACCAATTAACTGTTGGTAGAGTAATGACCTGGTCTAACCACTTGTGAGAACAATTTGGAACAATGTCCAATGGGTTATAAAACTGTACATACCCTTTGATGCAGCAATAACACTGCTAGGTCTGTACCTCAAAGAGATCAGTGAAAAGGAAAAGGACATATATGTAAAAAATACTTAAAGTAACTCTTCTTGTGGTGGCAAAGAATTCAAAATTGAGGGAATGTTTATCTATTGGGGAATGGCTGAACAAGTTGTGGCAAATGGTTGTGATGGAGTACTATAGTGCTATAAGAAATATTATAGGGCATGGTTTCAGAAAAACATGGGAAGACTTATATGAACCGATGCAAAAGGAAGTGAGAAGGACCTAGAGATCATTGTACACACTTAACAACAACATTGTTAAGATGATCACCTGTGAAAGACTTAGCTACTCAGATCAAAACAAGGATCCAAGAAAATTCCAAAGGCCTCCTGATGAAAAATGCTATCCACCTCCAGAGAAATAACTGATGCACTCTGGGTGCACACTGAAGTGTAATTTTCTCACCTTTCTTAACTTTTCTTGCTTTTTGCATGATTTGGCTAATATGGAAATATGTTTTGCATGATTTCACATGTATAATTGATATCGCATAGCTTACATTCTCAGTGGGTGGGGAAGAGTTGAGAGGGAGGGAAAGAATTTGGAACTCAAATCTTTTTAAAGAATTTTAAAAGTGAATAAATAATAAATATGCTTAAAGATTAAAAATTTTTAAATAGTTTTTTCCTCATATCAAGTCTAAATTTCCTTCTATTTAAATTATACCCTACTTCTGTTTTTGGAATTAAGGAAATAAGTCTAATCTTTCCTTCACACAACATCTCTTCAAAATATTGATAATAGCTAATGTGTCTTATTAGCTCTGTCTTATTCTGTTCTGTAAAGGGAAACATGTTTGTTAAGTGGATAATAAACAAGAAAACTCATGGTACTTTTAATGTCAATCAAAGCAGTTTTTCATCTATTTGCCACATGACCCTCATGTCATATTGGCTGCCCCAACATTCCCTCATCCAAAATGGAAGACTGAGCAAACAACTTTAATCTCTTTATGCCTCAGTTTCTACACCTGTGAAATGGGGATAGAAATGCAGTCTAAAATAGAGGGTTGGAGTCTTGGAGTCAGGAAGACCTGATTTCAAATCCTACCTCTAATACACGTTGTTAGTCGTGTGACTGTGGACATGTCACTTACACTCCTAATGTCCCTGACAACTCACTCAGGTGAGATGTCAAGCCACATCATCGAAGGGAATTTTCCACACTTGAGATTCTCTTTATAGCATTCATACAGACTGAAGTTACAAATCAAGATATACACATTCAAAATTAGGATGATAACACCCACATCACATCCTTCACAGAGGGTTGTAAAAGAAAGCAGGCAGCATGGAGCCATGGGAAGATGACAGGACCACAAATCTCATTTCTGCTGCTTATTAGCTGAAGAACCATAGACAAGTGGCTTAATCTCTCTTAGCCTCAGTTATCCCTTCTATAAAATGGGGATAATAATGCCTATATTGCCTACCTGGCAGAGCAGCTGTGAGCATTAAGGAGGTAATATGTCTAATAACTTTTGTACAACCTTAAGTCCTGAATAAAGTCCAGCCGTTCTGGTCACTCATAGAAAAGATTATAATAAAGACTATAATAAAGGCAATTCTTAACATTGCCCCCAGTCCCTTCTCCCTCTGCCTCCCTGGAAGCTTCCATTGCCTTCTCCCTCTCCAAATGGGTTTAGTTCCTTCTTACAGTAGGGTTGGGACTAGAGGCTCTATAGTTGCCCAGCAGAGGCGTCCCTGCCTTTTTGCAGTGAGAGCTGCCACACTCACTGTCTAGAGCTAGTCTTGGACTGCTCAGGAAGGTGACTCACCTATTTGGTCTTCCTGGTAACTGATTGATGGCCCCCATTTCACTTCTTCCTAAATCACTGTCTGCCTGACTGGGACCTGGCCTTAGTTCCTTTCACCTTTGGATTCACTGTCTCTGAAACTGAGCTTCCTGGGATACCTGTGGGGCAGGCTAGGCAGAGTTTGGGGGGGGGGCACCTGGACTGAGTCCTTTCCAGGTAATCCTTGGTCCCGCGGTGACATGAAGCCAGGTCTCAAAGAAAACGCTACCCCTCTAAGCCCAGTTCTACACCTCCTGGGCCAGTCTTCCAGCCCATTCACACCATAGTTAGGGAGATTATTAGTGATCTGGTAGTAATTTTGAATCCCCCACCTCAAGACCAGAGTGGGAAGGTGATCAGAATGTGCCATGTTGGGAGTTCTGGTTCTATTTAGCCAATACCTTACTACACGACCTTGGGGAAGAGACTTAGTCTTGAGAGTGTTTCAGGTACCCTTTATATGATATCAACAAAGAGGAATCCAGAATTCCCATTAGGACTGTGTGTGTGTGTGTGTGTGTGTGTGTGTGTGTGTGTGTGTGTGTTCATACATACGTGTGATGTCACTGGAATAAAAGAAACTACAGGGTCATTCATTCATTTATTCATTGATCAGTAAATATTTATCAGCACCTACTAAAGGCAAGGCCCCAAACTTACCACTGGGTCTGAGAAAAAGAGTAAGTCATGGTTCATCACCAGGCATTTCCCCTCTCCCATCTTTTCTCCACCCACCTAGCAATAATTTTCCTAAAGCACACTTCTGACCATGTCACCCCCTGCTCACTAATCTCCAATGGCTCCCTATTGCCTCTACAATCAAATAGAAAATGCTCTGCTTAGCACATAAAGTTCTTCATGAGCTGGCTCCCTCTACCTTTCCAGTCTTTTTACACTCTATTCTCCTTTGAGTACTATGTGATCCAGTGACACCAGCCTCCTTGCTGTGTAGCACATGCAACATTCTACCTCCAGACTCCATGCCTTTGTCCACGCTTTCTCCGATGTCCAGAATGTTCTCCCTCCTCTGGGATTTAGTTTCCCTGGCTTCTTCCAAGACTCAACTCAAATCCCATCTTCTTTGAAAGGTCTTTCCAAGTTCCTGAACTTCTAGTGCCCCTTCTCTGAGATGCCCCCCATTTACAATATATATATATATATATATATATCTCTTGCTTTCACATAGTTATTGCATGTTGTCTAGCTCATTAAATGAGCTCCTCAAGGGCAGGGACTGTCATTTCCCTTTTTGTATCCTCAGAGTTTAACACAGAGCCTGGCACATAGTAGGCACTTAAGAAATGCTTGGTGACCAACTAGAGAAGTTTACAGTCTACTCTGAGGGGTGGGAAGAAGGGGGAGGAACACAGAATCTCAGAGAGGGCAAAGACCTCAGAGGTCACTTAGTCTAACCTGTACCCAAATGTGAATTCCTCTACCACACCCCAAAGTGAGCCATCATCCTGCTTGAAAACTCCCATTCAGGGGAAACTTACTTCCCAAGGCAACCCATTTCACTTTGGGGCAATTCCAATCATTAGGACCTTTTCCCTTACATGGAGCCCTAACTTTCACCCATTTGTGCCTGGTTCTGCCCTCTAGGGGATATAGCCCCAAAAGATAACACTTCAAATAGCAGAAGATGGGGTTATCTGTTCCCTTCCAGGTCCCCCAGTCTTCTCTTCTCCAGGCCCAAGATTCCAGTTTCTTTAATGGATCCTTGTAAACTGAGGTAAAATGTTCTGGGTATAAATAACTGAGCTAGAAAGGGCTTCAGGGATCAGAGGAGAGAGAGCATCTTTTCAATGAGGGGCATGGAATCAGGCAAGGCTGCTTGGAGGTGACGGAAGGTGACATTACTGAGGAAGGAAGTAGGAAGTTATGGGGGAAGAAGAGTGAAAAATGAAAAGGAAGAAAAGCAGATCCTGGTGTTGGGAGTTTAGGGAATGAGAAGACAGAATCCCAACATCTCTTTAAGGAAAATAGGGCCAATCTTCCTGCATCCCCAAGCCTCAGAGGGAGGGCTCCAAGAATCAGAGTTGAGTTTTGTCCCATATGCATCTCTTCCTCCATCCTTTTCAGAGAACTAGAGACAAAGATGGAAAGGAAGATGGAGGTTCTGAGCAAGAGGTTGTGGTCTCTTCCATGGTCATCCCTTAATGGCGGAAAATAGGCATCTCTTGCTTACCTCAAGGCTAGTCCATTTAGGAAGGGGCTTTCCCAGATAAGTCAATCTCGATTCACTCTCCCCTAGTATAAAAAGGTGTCCAGTTCAAAAATCAAACTGTGTTACATCAACTCGCCAAGAGTACAATCTTCTTACCATTCCTACAATCCCACCCTCCAGGGGTCCATTCTCCCTTAAGGTCTGATACTAGCTGTCAAATCCTATAAAGCTATAATCCAAGAACATTTACATTTTATGATAAGAAATTGTGTTTTATGGTGTACAACACTTCTTAACAACCCTGTGAGGTAGATAGAACCAAAAGAATCACTATCTAATGGTGGAATTTCAAACATGGCAAGTGGAGGTCATACTTTAGGATGGATGGCATGCTCTATCTTTGCTAGCTACTTGATTTTGGGTTGCCACTTAATTCTTGGGCCTCAGTTTGTTTCTCCAAAAATGGGAACACAATAGAGTTTTGAATTAGATACTCTTTAAAGTCCCTTTACACTCTGAAATTCTGTGATTTTATGGTACATATTTGGTAGAGTATTCAGTCCCAGCTCATGGTATGATGGAAAGAGTAAGAATTTGGGGTCAGAGGACCTGGATTCAAACCCTTTCTCTGCTAGGTAATAGCTACATGACCTTGGGTAAGTCAATTAACATTTTGAGACCTTAGTATGTTATATGTTATAGGCTCTTATAATCCTTTCCCTGGCTGGGTTCCCAGAAGCTCAGGCCAGGGCAGGTCCAAGGAAGGGACCAAAGGTCCCACCTGCTTCTTACTTCCCCAAGAAATGACAGTGACTTATAAGGGTAATATTCAGTAACTGTGCTCAGCCACCCCAACTGATGATTCTGAAAGTGACAGCTCCAGCCCTGGCATGCTGATGTGCTCTGACAATTCCTTCATGCCCTGGGGTTCCCAGGGAGAGGAGGGATGGGGGTGTGAGGTCTCACCAGAGCTTAGGGACCAAGGGTTAGAAGAGGAGATGAGGGCTGGCACTGGGCCAAGGGCCTTCCAGACTTGGATATTTCATCCCCCTTCATTTGACCTTGGGTTCCCAAGGCCACTGGCCATCTGACATCTCCCATCTTTTTCAACCTGGTTCCTTTCCTTCCTTCCCCCTGGAAAGACTACTACTCTTGACACATCTTCATCCCCTACCCTCTGGTAGACACCAAGTCCTACTAGATGACACCTCCCTCCCCAATTTTTACTATTAGGCAATTATTTTGCACATTGTTGGTCCATTAGCTGCTTGTTTTCAGTTGTATCCAACTCTTTGTGACCCTCTACTCGGTGAAGATACTGAAGTGATTTGCCTTTTCCTTCTCCAGCTCCTTCTACAGATGAGGAAACTGAAGCAAGCAGGGTTTAGTGACTTGTCCAGGGTCACACAGCTAGTAAGTGTCTGACGTCAAATTTGAACTCAGATCCTCCTGATTACATGCGCAGGATTCTATCCACTGAGCCATCTAGCTGCCCATTAGCTTCTTAGTTCCTGAGATATCTGAAAGCCTCTGATCCTATTATCTTCTATGGGAGAGTGGAGAGATGCCACATTCTCCAATAATCAGTCCAATTGTTATCAGTGATCTTGGTAAGGTATCCTTAGTAAGAGCTTAGCGTCTTGAAGAACTGGGTCTGACCCCTCACTTTGACACTCAGCAACTGTGTGATCCTGGACCAAACTTTCAATTTACCTCTTTTAATGTTCAGTGTCCTTTTCTGCAATATGATGATGATACTGGCTAAAATATTCATCTTTCACAGGGCTTGTTCCGAGACTTGAAGGAGACAATGTCATGCAAAATGCTTGGAAAACTTTAAAACATGTGGCATCAACTATTATTATTATTGCCCATTAGATTGTAAACTCCTTGAGGGTAGGGATTGTCTTTTGCCTCTTTTTGTATCCCCAATGCCTAGCACGGTGCTTGCCACACAGTAGACATTCAATAAATGTTCATTTATTATTGATTTGTCATTATCTTCTCCAATCTGATAAACTCAAGCCAGTTCTCAGATCTTTCCTGCTATCTCCAGTCAGACCCATGGCCCAGAGTCTCTGCTTTTTTGAGACTGAAAGGACAGATCATGTTACTTTTTTGCCAGAATGCAATGGGTTGACCCAACTGAGGGAGGGATAGAAGACACCAAAGAAGGGGATTCCTTGGTTTGTATCATACTAAGTGCTCTGACAGGGAAGTCACACAAATCCTTTGTGAGAGAGGTAATCATCAGTCAGTCAGATCACCAGCAGCTGAGGAGCCCCTGATACTGAGCTGGGTGCCTCCAATGATGAAGCTACAGCACATGATAACGTATTCCAGCTGGGCTGCCTTCCTGGCTGCTCAGCCTCTACAGCCTGCCTGTACCCTTGCTCTGTAGATGGTTAGTTGTCATAGGAAAAGGGAGAGGCAGAGGAGGGGGCCTGCCTTTGGCCAATCACATTTTGGTGTGGGTTTGTTTATTTCCTTCCTCTTCCCCAGCTCCAGGGTACTTGCCTATTGTCAGTTTAAATAAATTTATGCCAGTGACATCTTACCCTACCCAGTGCTTGCCTTTCCCTGGGCAAAGATGAGCATTCCCTACTTTCTATGATATGAGGGGCACTAAGGGTCTCCTATCCCCAAATCCTGGATGGGGAGCATCCAGGTACTACTAAAGGGAAAAGATTCTCCATTCCTGATCTGGGTTAAGTATGGCTGAATCCAGGGTCCCTAGCAATTCTCCCCAGGGAGTGTCATTCTTTTAAGCTCCTTACACCTCATTGCAAATGAATTTCTCACAGAATCACAAAATGTCAGAGTTGGAAGGGACCTTAGAAATTATCAAGCCCAACTCTCTCTGATGGTTGACATTTATGCAGGGATTCACAATTACAAAGCATGTTACACCCATTACCTCATTTGATATTCATAATAACCCCGGGAGATAGGCAATACAGGTATTGCTACCCCCATTTTACAGATCAGGAAACTGAGACCCAGCAGTAAAGTAAGGTAACTTAAGTAAGGCCCCATAGCTAGTAAGTAGCAGAAATGGGATTTGAGCCTTTGTCTTCTGCATTGTACATCCATAGTACTTTCCGCTGTGCCATTGAACGACCTGAGCTCTAACCTAACTTCAAAAGACCATGGATTATAACTTCAGAGTTAGAAGGGGCTTAGAGGTCAACCAGCCCAACAACCCTCATTTCACAGATAAAGAAACTGAGGCTCGAAAATGCTAAGTGACTTTCCCAGGTTCATACATCTAGGAAGTGTCTTGAGTCAGAATTTGAAAAGAGGTCTTCCTTCCATAAGCTGTGTAGTCTCAGGCAAATCCCTTCCTCTTCCTGGGCCCCTGTTTTCTCATCTGTCAAATGTGAGCGTTGGGCAAGAGAATATCTAAGGACCTTTCTACATCTCTGTTTCTCACCTGAACTCCTCATTCTTAGGGAATTTTGAAAAATAGAAAATTTGTTTGAGATGGGGGTTGGGGGAGATCGGCTCCACACAGCCTTCATTCCACAGTCCAAGAGTCAGTGACTATATCTGCCTCTGGAAGCAAGCGAGCATCCCTTCCACCACCCTGCCCATGCCAAGGCCCCTCAGCTATGTCCATGTGGGCTGGGGGCAAGCTAGTCTGAGATCCAAAGATGGGCATTCTGCAATGAGAAATTCAGATTTGTGGGAGAGATTCCAGGGCAGTATCTTCCAGGCATTTCCTCAGTGCATGCCCAATATTTTAGAGATCCCACGCCCCTTACCCTCATCAGGACAAAAGGCTACCCTCTGAGCTGTCCAGCTGGACCCCAAAGTGTCAGGAATTCTTCCTTTGAGTGGGCCATTGGGTCAGGTTTTCCCTTCCTCTCCAGCACCCTATCCTTGGCACCTTTGACATGCAATCTTAGGAGAGCCACCCCTTTCCATCACCACTTCCTGGCCTGAAAATTCTCCTATGCCCAATCATACCTCCCTCCCCCTTTCTTGAGTTGGTACGGTCAAATCCTACTCCAGAGTTTCTCCCCTCCATTTTCTCACTCATCCCTCAGAGGCAGATTTCATCTCTCTGTGCATCAATTATTAATTCACTCCAGCTACATTAAGCCTGGTTTGGTCTGTCTTCCCCTTTATCACACTCCCTGTGATGGGGTGAGGGTGGATAGTGGGGACTGGAAGGAGAGAGTGATGCACAGCAAAGGAAGCTGGGAGTAATTAAGCACCTATCTCTGAGCCCCTTCTCTCCCCTCTGTTCAGAATGACTTTCCTCTGCTTCGTTTCCCCCCAAAACTGCTGAAGAGGTCATAGTTTATAAACAGTAGATCCAGACTTAGTTGGGATCCCCAAGGTCATCTGGCCCAACACCCTTGCTTTACAGATGAAATTAAATGATTTGAACAAGGTCAAACAGCTAGGAAATCTCCAAGGTGAGATTTGAACTCAGGTCCTCTGATTCCAAAGCCAGGGTTCTTTCCCCTGAACCATGCTAAGAGGGCAGAGTACCTTGACAAAGGTCCCACAAACAGTGGGACCTTGAACCCAGGTCCTCTAGTAAAAATGGCATCCACCAGAGTATACTGTCACTACAGAAGAGATACCTCATGATCAGATTGATGGCAGAAGAGCTTCAGGATTATGGGATTTCAGACCATATGGGGCTTTCAGCACTGCTGTGCTGTGTGACAGAGGAGCAGTTGCTATCCCTCTCTGAACAAAATTCTCTGAGGGGCAATCTGCCTACCTAGCTCATCTTTGTGTCCCTGGCCAACTCTTTGGGGGGATCAAAATACCCTGAGTCTTAGTTTCAACATGGCGAATGAGAAGTCTCCCTCAAGCCTGAAGAGCTGGGTTTGCCCCCTAGCAACATCACCTATTGCCTATATGACCTCAAATAAGAGATAACTTCTTGGAGCCTCAATTTCTCCAATTGCAAAATGGGAACAATAATCGCCCCATCTCCTTCCTAGGTATGCTGTGAGTAATAGATGGGATGGTATGTGAGCAGGCTTCCAAAGCACTCTATAAATGCCAGTGGTTATCACTATTAGTCCCAGCTCTGCCTCCCACTTGTGTGTCTTAAGGCAAGTCACTTAACACTTTCTGGGCCCTTACATAAAATAGAAGAGAATTTCTCCCCAACTCCTCCCCACTTTCTCTCCCCAATACAAACCCTCCTTCTGCCTGTGGAGGGGCTCCTTGGAGCTCTGCAGGGAAAGAAATTGTTTGGATCACACTAACCACCAAGCAATTCCAAGATCTCTATTAAAGGGTGTGGCAAGAGAGAGCCCCCCCACCCCCACCCCAGCCTGCAGTGTGGAGTTCAGCTCAACCTAGGCTGGGAGCTGTGGGTGGCCCCTTCCTCAGCTCTGCCCAAAGAGTCCCCTGGGGGCATAGTTACCAAGAGAGGAATCAGGTGAGGCAGGAATGAAAACGACATCCATAATTTCCCTCTTTCCCTCTGTATTTGCTAAATTGATTTTTGAAATGGTAGCAGTTGGATTGCAATAAATATCATTGAAATCCATAGCACGTAATGGTTTATAAATTGTGACTCATAATTCAGCCCCAGCCACCTCAGTCGCCCTCTCCTCCCCTGCCTCTGTCATTGTCGCTTCCCCTCCAGCCCTGAAGCCCACACAAGTCTCTGGAGAAGTAATAAATTGGGAATAAGAGACGCCCTGCTAACTAAATTCTGCTTGTCAGTGTTAAGATTCCAAGCTGCGTCTTAAGTTCTTAACGATATCACAAATCGTGTGTGTGTACACACATATATACACATACATGTACATATACACATTTATACACATATTTTATATATACATATACACCCTATGTATACACATAAATGTATATACATAGGAGGTATATAAAAGCATATATATGGATGTTATATATAGGATAGATATACACAGGTAATATGTGTATATGTATGTGTAATACATATATATATATATAAAGCAACAAACATATGTACACATCTGTGCGATGTGTGCATGTATGTATGTGCACATGTAGACATACATGTGTATAAACACAGGTATTAGGTATAAATATATACATGTATTATATATGTATATAGATAAACTATAACTATGTATATATTTGCATGCATCTATTTTAGGACCTTGCATATCTGTGGCTTCATCCATGTGGACAGGCCCACTGCTTGAAGGAGATAGCAGCTCTTCTACAATTTAGTACATGGTCTTCAGGAATTTCTGTGACTTAAAAATGGTTCACTCTGTGACCAGCCTGGTGATGAGCTCTTGGAAGTTAAGTTAGATAGGCTGGTTCTTGAGCCAGCATGGTCCAATGGAAAGAGCATTGAACTTGTAGTCCCAAAGTCTGAACTTGAATCTCACCTCTGACACTTAAGACTGGTCTAAGCAGCAAACAACTTTACCTCTCTGGGCCTCAATTTCCTCATATGTAAAGTAAGGGAGTTAGAAAATATTACCTTGAAAATCTCAGCACTAACTCTTATGAATCTATTACCTGAGTTGTATCTATTATTTATAAGCTACAGCAGCATGGAGGAGTAAACAGAGGCTATCTTCAAGTCTAGGAAGACCAGGGTTCATGTCACTCTTCTGATGCCTACTTATGTGATGTTGGACAAGTCAGCCATTTAGAACTCTTGGATACTCTGAAACAACAAGTTGCAATGAAAGTACCCTGATAATTACCAATATTAATGAAAGCACATGTGTAGTTCCTATCCCTGTAAATACATGATGTTGGGCAAGTCAATGGTATTATTTTCCTCATCAATAAAATCAGAGATTTAAGCTAGATGGCCTTTCTAGCCTGGAGGAACCTTTTGAAGGTTCTGATCCATGGGCATAATCTTCAAGAGTTTAGAGTCACCACCTCCACACCACGATGCAAGAGAAGCAATTCAGCGGAAAATATAAACTCCCCTCCCACAAGAGATGCTGATGTCACAAGACTCCAGTGAAGAGGGGAAAACAGGAGACTTAAAAAAAATTGATGTGGATGCATAGGGAGCTCACCAACCAGCTTAGTTTTTAAAAAAGAAATGTACAGAAGATGGAACCAAGAGCAGGTGAATAACAAAGTGTGACACAGAACAGGAACCAGACTGCTAAAGCTCAGAGTGAGGAAAGCAAAAGACAACAAAGTGAGATGTGATGGTTTTTTCATAATATGTTGGGAGCTGGGGGAGAGGGAACAGAAGGTCCAAGAAGGGAGGGGACTACTGCTCAGGAAAGATGATCAGGACCACTCAGTTCTTCTGCTTCTGCCTCCTATATGAGAAGACTTTTCAAAAGGGGAGGGGGCTTTCCCTCATTTGGGCTTTTAAATAAAACACTGATTGACCTTGAGTGGTGTGTTATGGAGGGCATTCCTGTTCACGTATGAGTTATCCCGGGTGGCCTCTGGACAGGATCATAGACTTGGGAAAGGCTATAGTCTCCATTTTAAGACTCCAGGTTCACAGTATTTCATAGCAAGAGGTTGATCTCTTCCTCAAATATAAGATTCTATTAGGCTAGAAAGGTCTATCCTAAATCTCTCATTTTAAAGATGAAGAAACTAAAAATCGGGGAGCTTAATTGACTTGCCCAGTGTCTCATAAGTGTAGGCATAGGAACGACTCATGTGCTTTCATTTAAACTGGTAACTGCCCGGCAGCCTTCATTGAGACTTGTTGTTTCAGAGAATGTCTGAGAGCTCTGACAAGCTGACTTGTCCAGTCACATCATTTGTGCTGGGAGCCCTCTAAGCTACAGCTTGAGGGATTTAAGTTAGCTCTGAGAAATAACTTCCCAATCTGATAAAGTGATTCCTTGTTATTTCTGGGAAAAGATGGTTGCTTAGAAAAAGCTGAGGGTAGGCTTAGGGACCTAATGGTTTTTTCATTTCTTCAAATCACACACATAAACCTGTTTGTATCCATCCATGGCTATGAAAAGTGGAAGGAATCCTGACTTTGCTGCCAAGGTGATGCATTAGGACTCCTCTGGAGGCCAATCACCCCTTTTATTTCTCTGAGGGGGTAACCAGTCTGCCAGACTAATCCAGTATCCTTCCTTTCCCCCTTTCTTTATCCTTCAAGGCCAGTGGTTCTCAAGTCTTTTGACCCAGGGAACATTTGGAGATTGTTGAAAGACAGTGTTCTTTGCCACTAAAAAAACCCAAATCCTCCTTAAGCCCCTCCCCAAATAACAAACCCATATCCCCTGCACATGTAGGGTAGTTCGGGTTTTTCAAGCCCCTTCACATCTAAGACATCATTTGACTCTCACATTATTCTTCAAGGTTCACAAGGCTGGAAATCTCACTCCCATCTTACAAAGGCTCAAAGAAGGCCTGATGATTGGCCAAGGTCGCCTGCCTGGTTGGTGGCACAGCTGAACCTGTACTCAAATCTCCTGGCAAGAAGGCCAAGATCTTTCCATTACGTCACATTGCCTCCTCAGGTACAGATTGTTTCATCCTATCTGTGGCCAATGGTTTTGGGAGGAGCTATTTCTCATGGATTTGGGGTGAATGTCCAAAGATAGATCAAAGAATCACATATTAAGAGCTGTGAGGGACCTCAGAGGCCATCTAAACCAACCCACTCATTATGCAGCTAAGGACACTGAGGCCCAAGGAGGAGAGATTGTTTACCCAAAGTCATACAAGTAGTATCAGAGGCAAGATTTGAACTCAGGCCCTGCAACTCCACAGTCAGAGATCTTTGTTTTGTACCATGCTGACTCACTTCTCCCTCTTTATCTGACCAGTCTCTGATTTCCAACATCTACTTAATTGACTTTGAAATCCTGGTGGGAGTGGGAAGAGAGAAGAGAAGGGAGAGGGGAAGGAACCTCAAGAGCTCGGAAAAAGGGTGTAAGAGGGTCTAGGGAGGAGGGTATTTGTCACAGAGCAGCTGAGACCATCAATCTAGCCTGACATAAAGAACGACCCCAGGCTGGGCATTGTGGAGGGAACAAGCCGGCAATCGGTTTGGGTAATGAAAAGTGTCATCAGCAAATGAAGAATCTCCTAATTACCCAGATGTCTCCAGGAGGATTTGTGAGGCCCCTGGCAGGGGCTGGCAGGAAGGGATAGGGTGGGCAGGGAGACCAGGTGAAAAGAAGTGGGAACTAGGAGCAGGGTTTCTGGGAGATGACACGGGACTAGTGCCATGCCCTACTATTCTACTCCTCAGGGCACTGACCAAAAAGCAACTCGCTGACAGTCAGGTTGTAACCTGGGTTCTACCAAGGATCAGCTGTATGACTTTGGAAGAGTCCTTGAACTTGTCTGAGCCTCAGTTTTCCATCTGTAAAATGGGGATGACAGAAGGCAGAATGTTGTAGCAGAAAGAGACGAGACTACACAGCCTTAGATATCAGTTCTGTGTGCCTGGCTGTGCTCTGCAATGAAGCTCAAGAGAACTGAGAAGTCTCTGTCTCCAACAGATGTGGCCTTGGCCACACCATCTCTCTGGATTTTTTTTCCTCATCTGTAAAGTGGAAATGGTTGTGATCCAAGGTCTAGTCCCAGCTCTTCCTTTTCCTTAGCCATGTTTCCTTCTCCCCTTCTCTGAGCCTCAGTTTTCTTAATCTTTAAAAAAAAAAAGGGGCATTGGGTTAGATGATCTCTTAGGTTCCATATGGCTATGATTTTCTGAGTCCAAGTCTCCAATACCATAGAATATCAAAGTTGGAAGGAATCTTGAGGACCATCTAGTCCAGCCCAGCTCTGAAGGAGAATGCCCTCTGCTATCTCCCAAAGTGTCCTTGCAGCCTCTGCAAGAAGACCTAAGGTGATGGGCAGCTAACTCTCCTGAGGGCTTTAGGATAGCTCTCATCATAAGAAACACGAAGCCAAAATCTGCTCTCTATAAATTCTATACCTGAAATTTAAGGCAGTGCACTTGATGTTTCAGTCACAAAGAATCTCATGGAGTACATTGGTGATGGCAGTTGTCCTTTGTGCTCAAACAGGACCAAAGTGACATCACAATGTCAGGGACAAGGCACAGTGTGTCTGTCTGTGGCTGATCAGACCAATTTGAGCTTAAGGCTCTACCACAGTCCAGGCACAAATAGTTCATGTGAACATTTGGAGTAAAGATGTCTCCAAATGTGCACATCTCACATTCCTTTTGAAAGCCTGCATTCTGCTTTGCTCATAGATTACAGTACCTTCTTTGATGCAGGCACACCATGCCAGAAGGTCCTGTGCCAGTGTCTCCCATGTCCACTAACCACCACCTAACCAATTCCTGCCCCACCCCACTGCCACCTCCACTCTTCACACCTGTCACAAACACAGAGCTTCACAATGTCCTAAGGTCAATTAAAAATACTTGATGTCCTAACCAAAAAGGAGGTTGAAGTCAGAGAACTTGGTTTTAAATACAGATTCTTCTATATATTACTAATGTGTGAATTGGGACAAGCCACCTGACCTTCTCCAATCCAATTTAGCAAGTACATATCAAGTACACTTATAGGGTATGATGCCAAGTATGGCCAAGTATACTCTACTCTCTCTCAAAAACCATGGCTGTGATTTAATTAAATTGTATAATATGCTCTTTAGTTTTATAATATGCTTAAATTTAGTTTTTTTAAAAATCTGCTGAGTAAAAATAATGTCTTTCATTATTGAATATTCAATAAATGATTAATTTTGTAAAAATAAATTTTCCTGGATCTTCACTTTAATCAAATGTGGTATGCTTGTCCACGACAGTAACCATGGGCTAGACACAAAGACCAAATAAGAAAGCAATCCCTGTCCTCAAGAAGCTTACAGTTGACTAGAGATGAGTGATAAGAATATAAGCCCTCCCACATCTTACAAACATCAGAGAACTCTTTTGAACCCCTTGAAAAAAAGGAAAGAAATTATGGGATTTTTAAAGTGAAAGAATCCCTCCAATCAGTCTTATCTGGGGCCTCAGAGGAAGTGATACACCCCAAATATTGTACCTGACCTTGGGCTTGAGAATCCATGGTTAGAAATGAATAGAGACAGTTACCAGAGATAGCATAAGGAATAATCACAGCTCATGTGTAGGACACTTCCCCCACAACAACTCTTGTGAGTCGGATCATAAAAATACTAATATTCCATTTTCGTGATGAGAAAACAGGCTCAGAGAGGGGAAATTGCTTGCCTGAGGCCATATAGTTAAGAAAATCTTAGAGACAGGTCTTGAATTTAAGGTCTCCAGACTCCCAGTCATCCCCACTCCTAACTTTGATGACAATGAATAATGATGAAATAATTAGAATTTAGGTAGTGATAACTTTTGGACAGCGGATAAAGTGCTGGATCTGGAATCAGGATTCAAATCCTGCCTCATATACTTACCAGCTATGTGACCCTGAGCAAGTCACTTAGTTCAGCCTCAGAAAAAGACTGGAAAATGGGGATAATAATAATTAATAGCACCCACCTCACAAGGTTGTTGTGAGGATGAAGTGAGCTAACTTGGAAATCTGGGAAAAGTGCTTGTTGCTATGCCTGGCACACAGTAGGTGCCATATAAATGCTAATTACCTTCTCTTCTCTTTCTCTGCTTGAAGGTTGGAAGGACATTTTATAAATAATATGAGGCATCCCAAAAGTCTTAGTGCACCTTTGACCGCTTAAAAGTGCCTTGAGACTTTTAGGATGTTTCATATTGTCTCACAAAACCATAGGAGGAAGGCGCCTTTACTATTCCCATTTTACAGTTGAGGAAACTGGTGCCAATACAGGTAAAGTGACTTTTCTAGGGTCTTGGGGCTAGCAAGTGTCAGGAGCAGGATCTGAACTCATCTGTCCTTAGACTGGGCTCAACCCTCAATTCATTTAACTACACACTGTAGCCAATAGGCCGGGAGTCAGGAAGACTCATCTTCCTAAGTTCAAATCAGGTCTGACATATAAGCGTCTATAATAGCTATGTGACCCTGGGCAAATCACTTAGCCCTTTTTTCCTCAGTTTCTTCATCTGTAAAATAAGCTGGAGAAGGGAATGCCCAAAATACTCCAGTATCTTTGCCCCAGAAAGCCCAAATTGGGTAATGAAGAGCTGTACAAGATTGAAGAAAACAACAAATCAATAAATATTTGTATATGAACCTTGAGACAAAAGAGGCTTGGGTGTTTCTTGGGAGTTGCAGCACTAGGACATTGCCTCTGGGATAAGAAGTGACTTTCACATTCCAAGACACTTTTCCTGGCTATGCCTAGGGTAAGCTGAAGTGTCAGCATGTCCTCCAACTCCCAACACTCCCTCCCAACCCGTCACCCTTTTATTTACTTTGTATATATTTTAGATTTACAAAAATGAATATATCTTGCTTTCCTTTAGTGTGAAGTAAGTTCCTTGAGATGGAGGACTGATTCATTTCTTGTCTTTGCATCCCTCCCAAATACTAGTTGATTGATTGCTATGAGAAGCATGGTAGACCTAAAATTAGGAGAGCTGGGAAGACCTAACATTCTGATGCTTATTACTTCTGTGACTGGATGAACTAGTGAACTAAGCTCTCTGAGTTTGGGTTTCCTCACCTGGGAGAAGGAGAGGATAATCCCCAACAACAGCACCATTGTGAGGACAGCATACTGCAGACTGGGAAGAACTATAGCGATGGGAATTAGGAAAGGCTCCTTGGCAGGGCAGGGGCCAGACTTAGAACCATAACCGATACTCAGTCTTGCCCATAGCTTTCCTCCTTTGCCCTGCTATTTAATGAGCAACACTCCAGAGCTATAGGACTGAAATCCGTGCTTGCTGCTGTGATTCTCTAGCCTCTCAGGACTCAGATTTCCCCCCTGCCTGCAAATCAGTCAATTAATCAACATTTACTAAGCACCTACCATGTACAGGTGCTGGGGATACACAGAAAGGTCAAAGGCAATTCCTGCCTCAAGGAGCTTACAGTCTAATGGGACAGACAACATGTAAACAACTATGAATAAAGGAAATACATACAAGATGCCTTACCTCTCTCTCTTCTTCTATGTTCACCAGAGATATTAGACTTTGCAGAAGACTTTGATTCATAACTAAGAGGAAGAAAGTAAAAGACCAGCCCATGTACACCAGAGGAACCAAATTGGGGCAGCTAGGTGGCACAGTGGATAGAGCACCAGGCCAGGAGTAAGGAAGATCTGAGTTCAAATTTGGCCTCAGACACTTACTATCTGTATGATCCTGGGCAAGTGATTAACACTTTTGCCTCAGTTCCTTATCTGTAAAATGGGGACCCACTGGAAAAGGAAATGGCAAAATCTTTGCCAAGAAAATCCCAAATGGGATCATGAAGAGTTGGGTATGACTTTACAACAGCCAGAAGGCTGTGTTATATACAACTCAGGAATCAGGACCTGCTGTTTTCCCAATTGATCAGTACACCTATTTCTATCTCACTAACATTTAATCTCAGGCTTCTCATAGCATCCTGGATTCTGAGCGAAAAGGACCTTAGAAATCATCTAATCCAGCACCTTTATTTAGCAATTAGGGAAACTAAGGCCCAGGGAGAAGAAGTGAGTTGCTCAAGATCACAACACGGCAATGAACACATCCAGGATTTGAACTCAGGTCTTTTGACTTCACTTAACCAGACTGCCTTTGCCTGGAAGTGGCTCTGCCCTGTGACAAAGTATCCCCAATCTAGGAATCTAGAACTCTGGGTTTTAGACTGTTTACAATACTGTGGGTCACATCTCATATTCCTTTCCCCTTGGTTTAGAATATAGGCTCTTAACCTAGCCATCTGTGAACTTAAAAATATCGATAACTATATTTCAGTATAATTGGCTTTCTTTGTAATCCTGTTTTATTTTATTCATTGAAAAACATTATTCTGAGAAGAGGTTCATGGAGTCCATGATATTAAAAATGGTAATAGCCTGTGGTTTAGATAAATATATAATCAGACCAACAAATTTTTATTAGGAGCAAAATTTTGATAGTAAGTGGTTCAAAGAGATATATTATAAAAGTTGAAACAATGGTGATGTTTCCCTTTAAGACTGTAACCCAGGGGCAGCTAGGTGGTGCAGTGAATAGAGCACCAGTCCTTGAGTCAGGAGGACCTGAGTTCAAATCCAGCCTCAGACACTTAACACAAAAACTAGCTGTGTGACCTTTGGCAAGTCACTGAACCCCAACTGCCCTCCAAAAAAAAAAAAGACTGTAACCCTATTCAGTGCGATACCAATCTAAATACCAAAAAATTAGTTCATAGAGCTAGAAAAAAACAATAACAAAACTCATCTAGAAGAATGAAAGGTCCAGAATATCAAGGGAATTAATGAAAAGAAATTCAAGGGAAGGTGGCCTTGCCATACCAGATCTTAAATTGTATTATAAAGCAGTAATCATCAAAACTACTTGGTACTGGTTAAATAGAAACAGAGTGGTGAATCAATGGAATAATTCAGGCATGCAAGACACAATAGTCAATGACTATAGTAATCTACTATTTTTAAATCTAAAGACTCCAGCTTCTAGGATAAGAACTCACAATTTGACAAAACTGCTGGAAAAACTGGAAAATAGCATGGCAGAAACTAGGCATAGATCAACATTTTATGCCCTATATCAAGATAAAGTCAAAATGAGTACATGATTTGGATATAAAGGCTGATACTATAAGCAAACTAGGAGAGCAAGGAATAGTTTACCTGTCAGATCTATGGAGAAGGGAAGAAATCATGACCAAGTAAGAGATAGAGAACATTATAATGCAAAATAAATGATTTTTGTTACATTAAATTGAAAAGTTTTTGCGCAAACAAAGTCAATGCATCTAAGATTAAAAGGGAAGCAGAAAGCTGGGAAACAATTTTTACAGCCAGTGTCTCTGATAAAGACCTCATTTCTAAAATATATAGAAGACTGAGTTAGGTTTATAAGAATACAAGTAATTACTCAATCGATAAATGGGCAAAGGATATGAATAGGCATAATTTTCATATGAAGAAATTAAAGCTATCTATATTCATATGAAAAAATACTCCAAATCACTACTGATTAGAGAAATGCAAATCAAAACACCTCTTAGGTATCACATCACACCTATCAGATTGGCTAACATGACAAAACAGGAAAATGAGAAATGTTGGAGAAGATGTAGGAAAACTGGAACTCTAATACATTGTTGATTGAGTTGTGATCTGATCCAATCATTCAGGAAAACAATTTGGGACTATGCCCATAGGTCTATAAAAATGTGCATACCCTTTGATTCAGCAATACCACTTCTAGGTAAAAATGGGGAAAGGACCCACATGTACAAAAATAGTGCAGCTCTTTTTGTGGTGGCAAAGAATTGGAAATTGAGGGGATGCCCATCAGTTGGGGAATGGCTGGACAACTTGTGGAATATGAATGTAATGGAATACTATTGTTCTATAAGAAATGATGAGCAGATGGATTTCAGAAAAACCTGAAAAGACTTATATGAACTGATGCTGAGTGAGGGGAGCAGAACCGGGAGAACATTGTGCACAGTAACAGCTACATTGTATGATGATTGACTTTAATAGACTTAGCTCTTCTCAACAATGCAAGGACCTAAGACAACTCCAAAAGACTCATGATGGAAAATGCCATCCACATCCAGAAAAAGAACTATGGAGTCTAAATGCAGACTGAAGTGGACTATTTGCCCTCTTTTGTTGTTGTTGCGGTTTGGTTTTGTTTCTTCTTTCTTGTGGTTCTAATTCTTCTTTATAACATGACTAATGTGAAAACATGTTGAATAGGAATGCCTATGTAGAGCCTACTTCAGATTGTGTGCTGTCTTGGGGAGGGGGAAGAAAATATAAAACTCAAAAGCTTATGGAAGTGAATGTTGAAAACTAAAAATAGATAAATTTAATAATAAGTAAATTTAAAGAGGAAAAAAAGACTGTCGCCCTGATCTGTCCCCTGGAGAAAGACGGATGCCCTTGTGCTCTCTACTTGTATATCTAGGGAGCTCATTTCTGTCAGAGACTCTCTGAGACTGGACAACACAACAAGGGAGAGTTATGCTTCCAAAGCCATGTTCCCAGAAAAGTGCCAGAAGCTTCAGTGGGAGCTTACAATATAGTTAGAGGAGATGAGACAACAAGCCAGGGCTTGTGGTCTGATGATGGTGATATGATACTGATGTTATTAGTAGCAATGGGGATGGTGATGGTGATTGGGATGGGGATACAGTTGAGATACCAATTTGTTCAAAGGAGACAAAATTCAAGGAAGGAAGGAATAATAAACCTACTGACCTCAAATATCTATACACAAGCTCCCAAAAGGATAGAAGAAAGTAAGAGAAAGTAGAGATCTTAGAACACGACGACAAATTTTATCTTGTTCATAGGCATCACTGTGACTTGGAGGTATAAGAACCATGGACTGGAATATGACATTAGAAGTATATGCCTTATGTAAAAGCAGTAAGATATGTAAACAAGGGGTGCATATTAAGAAGATATACTTATCCAAGTGAAATGGGATTCTGGGCACATGCACCGTTTCTCAGATGCATCTTCCCATGGAAGTAGAGAGGGCTGACTTGAGGCCTGATGCCACCCCACTCCCAATTACACAAGCACCCACCAGGAAACCAATATTTACAAAGGCATCTTATCATTTTCCTTGTCATTTCTCCTCTTCTCCCCAAACTGAATACAAATCCAACTGTATTTAAATCCACTGTATCTAGACCATACTTCCCATTCCATCCAGCCATCTGTCAGAAAACCAGATTCTAGACTGGCATTTTGTTATATGCCCTGTAGTCAGACCTATGAGTTTCCCACTCCTACCCCCCACATCTTTCTCTAGAAATACTAATCAAATCACTAGTGCCATTACTACTAGAAGAGCAAACCAATCAACTCCCCAATGACTTCTCTCACAACCCATGTGACTCTTTAGACCAAGACTCCCTTCTTTGGTCACCTCTCCCCTGCATATATATTGACTATATGTAATGTAATTACATGCAGAATGTAAACTCTCTGAGGGCAAAGAGTATCTCACTTCTATGTTTATATCTCTAACATCTATCACATGGCCTAACACATAGTAGGTACTTAATAAATACTTTTTCATTCATTCATTCATTTATTCACTCATTTGAAGAAAAATAGAAAACAGAGAGGAGTGGAGAAAATTCTTCTGAAAGGTAATGGAGATAGAAAGATAAGCAATATTATCATTGGAATATTCTGAAGCCCACATGGATGGAAAGATGCCAGAGATGAGGAGTTTGATAAGCAGCTGACAAGCCTACCACAGGTATGATATAGTAGTGATGGGGGCCTTGATTATATGGACATCTATTAGGGCTCTCTTCCCAAAGCAGGGAAGCTAGTAATCTCTTGACTTGCCTTAAAGATAATTTCCTCCTTTGAAAGATGGAGGAACCGAGAAAGAATTTCCCTTCTGGAGCTGATTTTCACTAATAGAAAGGAACTGATTGCTAGGAAATGATGGAGACCTTGGGCAGGAGTGGAGGTGGGGGAAATGAGCACTCTCTGATGGAGTTTATGATGAAGAAAGAGAAGAAAGCCAGGAATATCTGACACAGTCCCTAGATTAGGGGCCAGCGGGTTTCAAGGGGTTTAGAAAAGAATAGGTGTTATTCCATTGGCTGAAATTCTACAAGAAAAGCCAGCTCAGGAGGGGTGAGAAACTCTCAAGAATGAAAACCTAAAGGCACAAAGAGAAACAATTTCAATGTCTAAACAGACAACTATGGATACACAGGGAACTCACCAACAACTTAGATTTTTGGAAAGACTTGTACAGAAAATGGAAGCAAGGGCAGGGAACAAAGGATGAGAAAAAAGGCTCAGCACAAAACTATAAAAATGGTGTCAGGGATTCTATTGCTCTGAGTGAGTTTAGTCCAGTGAGGAGACCTAAGGACAATGAAAAGAGTCTGAGAGCTTTTAAAGCTTGGGGGGAGGAGAGAAGGATCAAAAAAGGGGTAAGGCTGCTGTTTGGAATGTATGAAACGCTGATAACCGATGACAGAAAAAAGGCCAACCTCCTTGATTCTTAATTTTGCCAAGGGGAATGATCTTTGAACTGGAAAAGACAGAACAGAAAGGGTGATTACCAAGGTGATACCATGATAAGTAAGGAGATAGCCAGAGAGCACCTAGCTGCCCCTGATAAATCCAAGGCACCAGGGTCAGATTAATTACCTCCTCTACCACTTAAATAACTGGCAGATATGATCACTGAACTTGAAGGTGTCATCTGTGTCTAAACCCTGGCTCCAAACTTAGCATTTGTAGAACTTTGGGGGTACCACTTCCCCACCATGAGACTCAGTTTATGCATCTGTAAATTGGGGATAGTAACACTTTATTCCTTAACTCACTAGACTGTTACTAGGGATGAGTTTTGCATGTGAATCTGAATTATTATTATTAGTGATAGTTTTAGAATATGCCCAGTACCTTAGAGGTGGGCTGTTTCTACTGCTTTAGGCTCCACATGTGGAAACAGACCCAGAAAGGAAAGTGCCTTGCTCCCTGTCTCCCTGCTAGTTAGCGGCAGAGTTGGACCCTCTGATTCCATATCCAGTCTTCTTTCCCCAACACTGAACTGCTGAGTTGGTGTCTGAATACTGGTGATGGAGATAGCAAAGAAATGTTGGTAATGGTGCTTTTGATTTTGAAGGCAACTATGCTCTTGGAGAACATATAATCTCCAAGGCAGGCTGGTATGAAGAAAAGAAGGGAACTAGACTGTCCATCTCTCATCTCTCTGTGTTTGCAGGGGATGGGCCCCAGGCCTGTGGTGCACGTCCCCCTCATTTCCACCTCTTCAAACTTCTAGCTTTTCTTTGAAACATAGCTCAGGGGCTACCATGGGTCTTCCTGAAGCCTCTTCTGATGTACATCCTACTAAAACAAACTACTCACATTCATTTTGTACAGATCAGTCATATACTCATATTTGTGTGTGATGTCCCTCTTATTAGAATGTAAGCTCTTGGGGCGGCTGGGTGGTGCAGTGAATAGAGCACTAGCCCTGGAGTCAGGAGGACCCGAGTTCAAATCCAACCTCAGACACAACACTTACTAGCCATATGACCTTGGGCAAGTCACTTAATCACAATTGTCCTGCCCTCTCCTCTCCAAAATGAAAAAAAAAGGAATAGGAATGTAAGCTCTTTGAGAGCAGGGAAAGTTTCATTTTTATTTTTGTGTACCCAAAACCTGCCACGGTGCCCAGGACATAGTAAGTGCTTAATAAATTCTTGTTGATTGAGTAGGAATCAAGAGATCTGAATTCTGGCCCTGACTTTGTCACTAAATAGTTGTACGATCTTGAGTAAATCACTTTAGTTCTCTGGGAGCCCTACCTTTGGTAGAGAGCACTGGACGATTGCCTCAATAACCCTGGTGGGTGACCCCTTAATGAGTGGAAAATACTTCCTCATTAGCAAAATGGACATCCTGATGATACCTCCCCTTCCTCCTCCATGGATTGTTTTAAGGCTCTAATGCAATAATGGAGATGAAGGCCATTTGCAAACTATAAAATATCATACAAATGGAACAGATTATTCTTAATGGGGACAGCTCTGCTTTCTGATTGGCCCATGTGAGCAACTTAATCAGAAATATAAATCATATGGGTGACAGTGGCACCTGGCCCCAGGCCCTCCTAACATTCTTTGAAATCCTTATAGGAACATCTGGTAATGGTCTCCAAGCAGTCCTAGGCAATGGTAAAAGCAGCAATTGGCTTGTTTTAAGACATTTAGAAAGTAAATTTTTAAAAAAGATTGAACCAGTTTCCCATGATGTCTCTTTTCGTGACAGGAGCTGATTGGAAAAGAGCAGATAAAGAGATGCTGAGGCATAAATGACTCACAAGGGTTTCTTCCACAAGAACTGGGGACGTCTTGGCATGAATCCTACCAAGCAAAGGAAAGGCTTCCTTTGAGTCTGGGGATCAGGCATCAAGAATGTTGGGAGCATCTCCAGGCAGGCCCAGCTTCGTCTGAAGGAGGACTGACCCGGGAGAGGAGATTCAAGCAGCTCCTGTAATCTACCCATCAATAGAGTCACATTCATCAATAACTTAGTAGGGGCAAGGCATGGGGGTGCTGGGCATTTAGAGGGAAGCAAAAACTCCTAAAAGAATATGCCTGCCCTAGAAGAACTCCCACTTTAGTTGGAAAGGAAGCATGGCGGAATGAATAAATGACAAAACATTTAGGGATACAAACAGAAATGACAGTCACATTCTATCAGGGGAAATAATACCTTATAGGAAGTTTCAGTTGCAAGTCCAAAGAAAAGGCCCAATCATCCTCAGAACAACACAACAAGGCAGATGGAAATGTCATCCAAGGACCTGGGCTCAAATCCTGATTCTGCTACTTACCATCTGTGTGATAAATCCCTTCCCCTCTCTGGGTCTGAATTTCCTCCTTCCTGGGGGGACTTGAACTAGGCCAACTGACTTCCAGCCCTAAATTCTATGATTCTGGGAACTCTAAGACACTGTGTGGGCTGTGTCAAATGAGAGATAGGAAGAAATCACACTTCTCTTTCTTACACCTGGTGGTGATAAGGATGGGTGGGATTGTCATTGTTCATTGTGAGTCTGGGTGGGATGAGGATGGATAAGGGGAGAGCAGCCTACAAAAATTTCCCTTGAGTGGATAGAAAGATGCTAATATGACAAGCTCCTTTGGAAGCACAGTTGATAGAAAGGTGTAAGATATTCCTTAGAAGTTGGTGTGTAATGGTAGGCTCGTCGTGAAGTTTTCGAGAATAAGAAGGGCAAGTCAAGTTTGGATGAACTAGAAGAGATCAGTTTGTCCCAGACACAAGGTAGACCCCTAGGACTAGAGCCTCTGAAAGGAGGTCACTGCTTGTTATGGATGACTAGATAAAGGGGTCCTAAGACAGATTTCCTAATCTCTGTTATACTTAGTATTTCCATAGCATTCTTATGATGTTGGATCTTTATGAAATGGCCTTCGAGCTCTGCCTTAGGCAGGCTCTGAAAGGAAGGCAATGGTCTCTGGAGGTTGTATCCTCAAAACAGCAACAATTGAGCCTAAGGCATTCAGATTGACACCAACTTCTTGGTGTTCTAGATGCCCCCAGGCAGTTCACCCACTCAAATGTGGACACAGAATGGAATCTATAGGACCCACTGGAGAAAGGCTTTTAGGGTTGTCTTCCCTGGTTGGGAAGTGAAGAAGCATAGGACAAAGGACTGCAGAAAGGAAAGGCACCTCTGGATGCATTAGCACTGCTACTGTGTGGTCTCCCTGGAGAGAAGATGCTACCATGCCCCTTCTCTTTGCCCATGTTCTCTAAGGAATTATGTAGCCAACTAGGGAAATAGTTATTAAAAAGAAATGTCTGTTTCTCTTTGCCACTCAACTACTCTGGCAAATTGTTGCCCCCAAAACTTCAAAAGCACCAGGGTGCTCCTTTCAATGCCCTGCCCCAGGGCCCCATGTATGTATGTATGTATGTATGTATGTATGTATATGTATATGTATATATGTGTGTGTGTATGTGTTCCTTGTGAGTAGGGATAGCTTTTTGGAGTGGGGAAGGTAAGGCAATTGGAGTTAAGTGACTTGCTCCAGGTCACATAGCTAGCAAGTGTGTCAAGTGTCTGAGGCTGGATTTGAACTCAGGTCCTCCTGACTCCAGGCAGGTGCTCTATTCACTGCACCACCTAGCTGCCCCCCAAACCAATATTTTAATCATAGAAAGAATAAGTACATATAAAAATATAAGGTACATATATATGCAACATATACATATATGTATACCTATTGTGTACATGTATGTAATGTATATTATATATACATATATGCATGCACACAAATAATTGAATGCAAAATAGTTTGGGAGATGGGGAATTAACCATTAGGTTAACCATTAGGAGCATCAGTAGAAGCTTCATGAAAATGATGGTGCCTAAACTTCATCTAAAAGGAAGAGTTTCTATGAGGCAGAAGTAAGGAAGGAAAGCCTTTCAGGAATGGGAATGGAAGATGGGGTGTCATGAGTGAGGAAGGCACAGAAGGTCAGTCGGGTGTAGAAAGAGGAACGATGTCCAATAAGGTTAAAAATAGAGGTTGTCATCAGGTTGTGTAGGATTCTGAAAGATAAACAGAGGACTTTATATTTTATCTTAGAGGCAATAAGAAGTCACTAGAGATGGTTGAATAAGGAGAGTCATAGGGTAAGATTTGTGCTTGAGAAAAATTATGTTGACAGCAGTGTGTTGGGTGGACTGGAGTGGTGAAAGGCTTCAGGCAGGGAGACTAGTTAAGAGGCTGTTGAAATCATCTAGGCCAGAGTTGATGAGGACCTGAACTAAGATGGCAGCTATGTGAGTGGAGAGGAAGGATCGGAGTTGGTAAGATTTGGCAGCTGATTGGATATGTGTAGTGAGAAGGTGAAGATAATGTTAGGACTTTGTAAGAATGGTGGTACCTTTGACACATTCTGAAG
This sequence comes from Gymnobelideus leadbeateri, assembly GCA_011680675.1. Classification (NCBI taxonomy): domain Eukaryota; kingdom Metazoa; phylum Chordata; class Mammalia; order Diprotodontia; family Petauridae; genus Gymnobelideus; species Gymnobelideus leadbeateri. The sequence continues at coordinate 254,583 of WOXC01000021.1, read as the reverse complement.
TTTAGAAAAGGGAATAATATAGAGGTAAAGAGAATAAATTAAGTTTTAGAATTGTTAACCTTAAGATGATCCCAGAATATATAGTTTGAAGTGTTCAAAAATCCATTGGTGATCTAGGGCTGAAGCTCAGAGGAGACACTGGTGCTGGACATATAAATCTAGGAGTCATCTGCATAAACATGATAGTTAAATCCATGGGAGCTGAGGGGGTTACTGAGAAGAGAGAGAGAGAGAGACAGAGAGAGACAGACAGAGAGACAGACAGAGAGAGGGAGAGAGAGACAGAGAGAGAGACAGAGAGAGACAGAGAGACAGAGAGAGACAGAGACGGAGAGAGACAGAGACAGAGAGAGACAGAGACAGAGACATAGAGACAGCAGAGACAGCAGAGACACAGAGAGAGGGGAAGAAGAATAAGGAGGAGGAAGAAGAGGGGGAGGAGGTATATGCAAATAAATCAAACCTCAGACATCACCTTGACCACCCAGACTACTTCCAGGACAGTCCAAGCAGCCACCATCAAAGAATTAACCCTTGTGGAAATGTGACTTAAAAACTAATTCTTAAGAAACTGCAACCTCTGCCTCCTTGGCAGTCAGAGCTGCTACCAAAGATCAGGAAAAGAATATTCCCACTACCAAAGTCCTTGAAACTCTCAAATGACTTTAAAATGGATATAATTTTATCAGGGTAAATAACATTAAGTAAAATGCATTACCACCTGCTTTTCTACTGTGTCCTAAGGATTATGGGGCCCCTCCATCTGACTTAAAGGTGAAACTTTCTCTATATTCTCTCCTCCCCTCTTAGACCATGAGATCCTTGAGAGCAGGAACTGTGTTCCTTTTCTGCTAGTATCCCCACTGCTCTGCACATAGCAAATGCTTCATCAATTCTTTTTTATTTATTCAGAAGATACTGAGAAGAACTCAGACAGGTAAAGAGTAAAACAGGGAAGAATAGTGTTAGAAAACTCTAGGAAGTCCCTCTTCTAGGAGAGGAGGCAGCTGGTGGTGCAGGGGATAGAGTACTGGGCCTGAGTTCAAATGTGGCTTCAGAGACTTACTGGCTATGTGACACCGAAAAAACATAACTCCCTGCTTCAGTTTCCTCAACTGTAAACTGGGGTAATAATAGCACCTGCCACACAGGGTTGTCATGAGGATCAAATAAAATACTATTTGTAAATATTATCTTACTGCCATGCCCAGCACAGAATAGATGGTTAATAAATGCACATTCCCCTCCCTTTTTCTCCTCTCTAGAAGGAGAGGGTTGTCAATAGAGTCAAATGCTGCAGAGAGACCAAGAAAGATGACACTTAAGAAATACCCACTGAATTTAGCAATGAAGAAATTTTTTTAAACAAATGCTTTATTAACTTCTGTTTTACATCATTCATTTCCACCAGATTTTGAGTTACAATCGTTTTCCCCCCATCATTCCCCTACCCAACCTCCCAGAATAGCAGTCCCACAAAATATCGCTTCCTCCAATCTGCTCTCTCCCATACCTTCTCCCATACCCCCTTAGACTTTTCCATTAGAGGAAAGTGAATCTTTGTGTCCCAATGCCTTTACATGTCATCTCCCAATTATAAGCAAAAGAGTATTAATAATAGTATTTATATATATTTGAAACATTCAATGTTAAGACCTCGACTTTCAGGGGCGGCTAGGTGGCGCAGTGAATAGAGTGCTAGCCCTGGAGTCAGAAGGACCTGAGTTCGGAGCCGGCCTCCGACACTTAATCCACACAAACAAAAACCTAGCTGTGTAACCTTGGGCAAGTTACTTAACCCCAATTGCCCTAAAGGGGCGGCTAGGTGGCGCAGTAAGAGCGCCGGCCTCGGAGTTTGGATGACCCGAGATCAGATCCGGCCTCAGAAAATGAGCACCCACGCATAAATAATGACTAGCCGTGTAACCTTGAGCAAGTTACTTAACCCCAATTGCTATAAAAAAAAAAAGACCTCGACTTTCAGATCCATTTCCTTCCTCCCTTGTCACCCATTCCCTCTGGGGTGATAAGTAATTCAGTATGTGTTGTACCTGTCTAGCTATGCAAAACATTATCATAGTAGATATATTGTAAAAGGCTGCTTATAATTCCCTCCCACTCATCCCACCCCCCACCTGGTCCATTCCCTACATGATCCTGTCCCTCTTCTATAGTGGGTACTTCCAACCTCCCCTCACCCCAAGGATACCCTCCCATCCATCATCCCTCCTCTCATCCCCCTTCCCCCTATTCTGCTGCAGGTTGAGATATCCCATTTAGTATGTATGTCATTCTCTCTCTGAACCAAATTCAATGAGAATGTGGTTTTGCCTTTTTTGCCTTCCTATTCTTCCCCTCCCTTGCAACCACTTCCCTTTGCTTCTTCTACATAAGATAGTTTACCCTACCCTGTCTCTCCCCATCTCTTCTTGCCACTTTCCTCTCTCACCTCATAATTTCATCCCTTGAGTATTCTCCCTTCCCAACAAATTCAACCTATGCCCTCTATCCATATATAACTGTAACCATATACACACACATTCACATATGTATTCATATGACCACACCCCCTTCTTCCATTATTTTCATAGTGAGAAAGATATCATCAGTCACAGTTATTGCTTTTCCATATAGGAATGTAAATAGTTCAACTTTGATAAGTTCCTTTTGATTTCTTTTCCCTGATTAGCTTCTCAGGCATCTCTTGCTTCTTGTGTCTGGATGTCAAATTTTCTATTCAATTCTGTTTTTTTCCTCAAGAATGCTTGAAAGTCCTCTATTCCACTGAATGACCATATTTTCCCCTGAAACAAAATACTTGGTTTTGCTGGGTAGGTGATCCTTGGGTTCATTCCCAGTTCTTTTGCCCTCTGGAATATCATATTCCATGCCCTTTGATCCCTCAGTGTAGAAGCTGCCAGGTCCTGGGCTATTCTGATTGTGTTTCCACCATACTGAAATTGTTTCTTCCTGGCTGCTTGTAGTATTTTCTCCTTGATCTGGGGATTCTGGAACCTGGCTATAATATTCCTGGGAGTTTTCTTTTTGGGATCTTTCTCAGGAGGTGATCGGTGGATTCTTTCAACCTCTATTTTGCCCTCTGGATCTAAAACATCAGGGCAGTTTTCCTTGAGAATTTCTTGAAGGGTGATTTCTAGGTTCTTTCTTTGATCATGGCTTTCAGGTAGTCCAATAATTTTTAAATTGTCTCTCCTGGATCTATTTTCCAGGTCAGTGGTTTTTCCCATGAGATATTTCACATTGCCTTCTAATCTTTCATTTGTTTGGATCTGCTTAACAGCATCTTGATTTCTCATAAAGTCATTAGCTTCCATTTGCTCCAGTCTAACTCTGAAGGAATGAATCTCCTCAGTGAACTTTTGAGATTCTTTTTCCATCTGGCAAATTCGACTTTTTAAGGCATTCTTCTCCTCATTGCCCTTTTGGGCCTCCTTTGCCATTTGAGTTAGTCTATTTTTTAAGGTGTTGTTTTCCTCAGTCAGGCTGTTGACCCTCATTTCATACTTTTCCTGCATCCTTCTCATTTCTCTTTCCAATTTTTCCTCCACTTCTCTTATTTGATTTTTAAAGTCCTTCTTAAGGTCCTCTATGGCCTGCAACCCACTCATGTTTTCCCCTGGGGCTTTTGGAGCAGGACTTCTGACCTCACAGTCCTTTTCCCGCTCTATGCCCCCAAAATAGGAGTCTAGGGTTGCATTTTTCTGTTTCCTTTGCCTTGGCATGTTGCCACTTAATTACTTGACTTTTGGGCTTGTTGCCACACTATGGCTTTAAGGCCAGATAGAGGAATTTTCGTCCCGAACGTGTGGGGGGCAACTTCCGTTTCTGGCAAGCTGTAAACCCACCCACGACTTCCACCCTAGATCACAATCCAGATCCAGGGAGATTAAAGCAAGAGCGATTACCCCCCAAGACTGATCGCTGGATCTCCCTACAATTTGCAGGCCAGGAGCTGGAGCTGCCTCTGAAAACTACAAAATGGCGTGTCTCCTCAGTGGCTTCTAGCCCCCAGGGGAGGGAGCCGACACATTCCCCAAATACTGGTCCCAAAGTCCATAGGGCACTAACCTTTTACTTTGTCCTAGGCATGTCTATGTTTATAATTCTGGAGTCCCCACAGCTGCTGCTGTTCTGGTGTCTCTCCAGCCAGCTGCTGGCCCTGCCGCCCTGGGGCTAAAACCTCGGCTCACAGGGACTTGGGCTCTGCTCGGCCTGCCTCCCCACGCTCTGGGTGCTGCACGCTGCTGGCTCCCAGACTGCTGCGCTGGTCCTTCCTGCAGGGCTGCTGGGCTGTCCTCAGCGGAAGGCTAGCTTCTCTGTGTCGTTCTGTGGGTGCTGGGGCTCCAGAAGTTGTTCAGAGTCCCCTTTTACATAGTTTGGGGGGGAATCTGGGGGCAAAGTGGCTTGGATGAGCTGTTTCTACTCTGCCATCTTGGCTCCGCCCCCATGCTACAATGAAGAAATTTTTGATGGCATTGAAGTGGGAAGTTCCAGTCAAGTGGTGCTTTTGGAAGCTGGTGTCTGAGGATTTGACTGAGAAATAAGATTGGCATTTTATCGGAAGGTAAGAAAATGTGACCAACTTCTTCTAGGAGATCTCTGGATAGGTTGTTAGCTGATGGCAATAGAAGTGATAAAATGAGAGAGAGGCCATCCAAATGATGTCTGGGCATTATCAGCCAACATGACTAAGATTTCTAGGGAGAGGTGCAGAATTGAATTCACTCTCCTTTTCTCCTGAACTGGCCAATTGGTTCCCCACAGACTCTTAGTACTGTAGGAAGGTAGAAGGAGAGTTCACTGTGGAATAGGATGGTCAAAGAAGAGATTCCTGGGGGCATTGGAACGTGAAGTAGATCTTGAGAAATGGGTAGTATTTGTATATGCAGACTCAGAGGAACTCCAGGTAGGGGAGAAACATGAGTTTCTGACCAGTAAGGCAAGCTCATGTAATACTCTGGGGCTGGAGCAAAGAGATTGAGTTGAGGAGAAGAAAAACACTGCTCCGAAGGTTTTAGGATAGTAGATCATAAAATCATATAGCTTTAAAGCTAGATGGGAGCTAGAGGCCATCCAGTACAACCTCCTCATTTTAGAGTTGGGGAAATTCAGCCATCAGAGGTAAGTGACTTACCTAAGGATACATAGTATGTCCTAGGGGTGGAATTTGGACCTAATTCCTCCATCTTCAGAGCCGAGACCCATTCCAAGTCCTCATGCACTTGATTCTATAACATCACATGTTAGCTCAATCAATCAATAAATAAGTATTCTGTAATCACTTGCCAGGTGTGATGTTAATGGGATTTAAGATCTTCTCTGACCATTAATAGGCCTCAGGTGGAGTCCATTAAGGGAAGCTTGCTTAAGGGAGATTTGCTTTTAAGAAGTCTTTCACATCTTTTGTTAATTTCTAATTAGTCACTGAGTCAGTAGGGTTGTGATACTCTCTGGGTCTAAAAGTGTGTGTGTGTGTGTGTGTGTGTGTGTGTGTGTGTGTGTGTGTGTGTGTGAACATGTACTTAGAGGTTAGCATTTTGCTTTGGGACTCACTGAAGAATGTTCTTGTGATTTGACCAGATGAGACTCTGGGTAACTGTTAAGGAGCACCCCCAGCTTTGAAAAACCCAGATGATGGTGCTTCTCTGTTAACTATATATGTATTGTCTTGGTCAGACAGTTGAATCTGTCTATCTGTGTTAATCTCTCAGACAGTTAGAAACCCAGTCTGTTGGTCTTTATTTCTCTGCTTGTATTTTTTCTATTTTCTTTGTTTGGATTATATCTGAAGTTCAGGGTGTGGACTTTTCCTCTGAACTAACGAATGTAATTTAAAAGATTGTTGACCCCTTAAACAGCTTTCTTTCCTAGTAAAGTAGACATAAGAACTTATGCTAACAGCCATCCTGGGTGTGCCAGTGTGTTTGGTGCTATACCAGGTACTGTGCTAAGTGCTGGGAATAAAAGAAAGACAAAAATAACCACTGCCATAATATTATAAGCAAATTAGATCAAGGCATAGTTTGCCTCTCAGATCTATGGTAAAGAGAAGAATTTATTAAAAATAAAACAAAAACAAAAAGGGGGAGGTGGCTAAGTGGCACAGTGAATAGAGCACCCACCCCGGAGTCAGGAGGACCTGAGTTCAAATTCGGCCTCAGACACTTAACACTTATTAGCCATGTGACCTTGGGCAAGTCATTTAACCCCAATTGCCCTGCCTTCCCCCCTCCAAAAAGCAAAAAACAAACACCCCTCAAAAAAAAAGAGAAGAATTTATGACCAAACAAGAGATAGAGAACATTGTGAAATGCAAAATGAATAATTTTTATTACATTAAATCAAAAAGGTTTTGCACAAACAAAGTCACTACAACCAAGATTAGAAAGGAGCAGAAATCTGGAGAACAATTTTTACAGCCAGTGTCTCTGATAAAGGCCTTATTTCTTTTTTTTTTTTTTTTGCCTTTTTTTGGTGGGCAGTTGGGGTTAAGTAACTTGCCCAAGGTCACACGGCTAGGTTTTTGTTTGTGTGTGCGTTAAGTGTCTGAGGCCGGATCCAAACTCAGGTCCTTCTGTCTCCAGGGCCGACGCTCTACTCACTGCGCCACCTAGCCACCCCTAAAGGCCCTCCAAAAAGCAAAAAAAAAAAAAGCTCGAAATCACTACCGATTAGAGAAATGCAAATTAGAACAACTCTAAGGTACCACATTACACTCATCAGATTGGCTAACATGACAAAACAGGAAAATGAGAAAAGTTGGAGAAGATGTGAGAAAATTGGAACATTAATGCATTGTTGGTGGAGTTGTGAGCTGATCCTGTCATTCTAGAGAGCAATTTGGAACTATGCCCAAGTGACTATAAAACTGTGAATACCCTTTGATCCAGCAATAGCACTACTAGGTCTGTATCCCAAAGAGATGATTTAAAAGGGAAAAGGATCCACATGTACAAAAATATTTACAGCAGCTCTTTCTGTGGTGGCAAAGAATTAGAAATTGAATGGATGCCCATCAATTGGGGAATGGCTCAACAAGTTATGGTAAACAAGTGTAATGTAATACTATTGTTCCATAAGAAATGATAAGCAGGTGGATTTCAGAAAAACCTGGAAAGACTTACATGAACTAATGCTGAGTGAAGTGAGAAGAACCAGGAGAACATTGTGCATGGTAACTGCCACATTGTGTGATGACCAACTTTGAGAGTCTTAGCTCTTCTCAGTAAGGCAATGATCTAAGACAATTACAAAAGACACATGATGGAAAATGCAATCCACATCCAGAGGAACAACTATGGAGTCTGAATGTAGCTTGAAGCACACTATTTTCTCTCTCTTTTTTCTCTTACGATTTTTTCACTTTTGTTCTGATTATTCTTTCACAAAATGACTAATGCAGAAATAAGTTTAATAAGATTGTACATGTATAGCCTATATCAGCTTGCATGCCATCTTGAGGAGGGGGAAGGGAAAGGAGGGGGAAAATTTAGAACTCAAAATCTTATAAAAGTGAATGTTGAAAACTATAAATAAATACATTTCTAAAAGAAGAACGAGGAACTAACTTTAAAAAAAATAGCACCTGCCCTCAGGGAACTTCCAGTATTGTGTCATCTACAAGTATGATAAGTATTACATCTATGACCTAATTTAAGTCACTGATTTAAAAAAAAATTAAAAAAGGAAAGTGAATGGAACATAACAGGACCAAGGACAGCAACCTAGATCATACCATTTCTGTTCAGGTTGACATTAGTCCATTAATGACCATTCTTTGGGTTCATACATTTAAACCATTCTGAGGCCAATTAACTGTCCTATCATCTAGCCCACATCTCTCCATTTTGTCTCTTGATGTGCCAATTTAGTAAATCTTTCTAAAACAGAGTAAAATGAGGTCAGATTAGCATGACATTCTTGATGGAGCTAGATTTTCAATTAGTGCTTTCTTTTCTAAATATTCAGAAGCCATCTTTTTATTATTATGTTACATTAGTAATATAATGAATGATTTTAATTTAGAAAATAATGTTTACTAGAATATTTCCAGGAAGTTACCTATAATTGAAGAATCCACCATTTTGAAAAAACAGGAAAACATTTCGTTATTCCTTCCCAGACATGTCACACCTCTTATGCTCTCCAACATTATTCAATGATCATTGATGGTGACTTAGAAAATCATATCATATTGCTTTTTTTTCCAATGCAAGAGGAGGACATTTTTTTCCAAAACTGGTGATTTGAATTTAAGTGCTCTCTGTTATCTTAGATTCCAAATCCCTATTTACCAATTTCTATTGCATCCTTAGTAGAGAAAACAAAAGCAAAGATAAAAATTGAGTAGTTCATCCTTCTAACAAGCATTATAATCATTCCATTTTTACCCCCTCCATCACCTCCAGGCCAGGAAGTGGGCCTTCCTCTTATTTGATCTTTTCCTGGCTCCCAACATTGTCGAATAAAAGACTCTTCCATTGTTTTCAGTATAGTATTCCTCAATAGTTTCAGATTATTCCAAGCCCTAATGTTCCAGATGGAATCATAGAATCTCAGAGTTGGAAGGCATCTCAGAAGCATCTAATCCAATTTTAACAGAATTCTCTCCATGACATTCCCAATAAGTGGTCATCCAAAAAATAGGGAACCTGCTACCTCCTAAGAGGCACATTGCACTTTGGGATAGCTCTAATTGTTAGGAATTGTTCTCTTGCAGGGAGCCAAACATGCTCTTTCTGTCATTGTTAGCCCATTTCCCCTCATTTTAATTTCTGGGGATCAACAGAACATGTCCAATCCCTTTTCCAGTGATAGCACTGGCATTTTAAAAGATTCCAACCACATTTCCCTCAAGCATTATCCTTTGTGTGCTAAACAATCTTAGTTTCTTAAAACTCAGTTCTTTATAGGGAATGATCTCAAGTTTTTCCCCATCCTGGCTGCCTTTCTCTATACACACTACAGTTTAACAATGTATTTTTTAAAATATTTTTCCAATCAATTTAAATCATTCTTTTCTCCCTCCTGCCTTGCCCCCTCCCCTATTGACAATGAAGAAAATATAACTTTTTTTTACAAGCATGTCTAGTGAAGCAAAACAAATTCCTGTATTGGGCAGGTCCAAATAAAATGTGTCTCAATCTTCCCTCTGGGTTCAGATGGATGTCTTTCTTAAAGCGTGGTGCCCAGAAGTGGACATAATATTTGAGATATAGTCTGGTCTGGGATGAGGACAGTGAAATTGCTGTCTCCCTTGTTCTGGACGCTATCTTCCTCTTAATACAACCTAAGAGATATTCTTGTGTGATTGTGCTACTGATTAACCCTTAATAAAAGGATTTGTTCTGGGGACTTTGGATTCAGTCAAAGGGCCACACTTGAAGACCAAGAGAGCCACATGTGGCCTTGAAGCTGCAGGTTCTCCACCCTGTGCTATTCTTTTGTATTTGTCCCATAGATTAGCTAGCTCTCTGTGCATCCCATCTGTCACTTTAGACATCTCTTCCTTTTCTTCCTCATTAGAATTTTTAATACCTTCATATTTCCACTAATTGGAGCTTAACTTCTCTTTTAGATTAATTTCTGCAAAAAAAATTTTAGGGTCTGTGATTCTATTTGCCCTTCTTCTGAGATCTTGAAATATTCTTTCTCAACATCTACATATTGTGTGTTGAACTATACCTGACTCTCCACTCTCATTCATCACAAACTGCAAGATGGAGCAACCACTTCTTCCAGAGGTTCCCATTGTATTTTCTTAATTAAATGGGGATTATCCTGGACTTTAAGAAAACTTGCTCTGCACAGTCCCATGGTGCCCCCATGCCTCATATTTCCACTTTTCCTCCTCAATTAATAAACATCCAACAATAATTCTAAGTTTGCAACACTTGAAAGTTCTCCAACCATTTTTGCACACATAGTCTCATGTGAATCTCATGACAGTTCAGTGAGGTGGGCAACAGAGGGATTCTTGTTATTTTCCAGAGACATGATGAGGTTCATGAGCCATCAGCCCTAGATTTGAATAAGGAACTCTGTAACTGACTATCTCATGGTACATGGAAAGAACACCAGACTTGAGTTTCAAGTCCTGGATTCAAACACTCCCCCTGCCACTTACTTACCTGTGTAAGTCTGGGCAACTCATTAGCCTCTCTGGGCCTCAGCTTCTTGTCCATAAAATGAAAGGGGCTGGATTAGATGCTCTTGAAGGACACTTTAAACTCTCGATCTATAATCCTGTGCATTTGGACACATCACCTCCCTTGGCTTCTGTGCCCTTCTCAGTAAAATGAATGTTGAACCAAATCTCTAAGGACCTGACTAGGTCTAAATCCATGATACAGTGAGATGAGGAAATGAAGAGGAAAGGCTGTGCACATAAAGACCAAGCAAATCCACAAAAGAGCCAAGGCTAGAAATGGCATCATCTATTGCTGAAGCTTAAAAGGATTTTGCAGAAGAATCAGATGGACCAGTGATACTCAAAGCAGCAGGACCCTTATTTGGCAAGTGAATACTCACAATCCAAGGCCATGTGATTGATTGAGGGCATGAGGAAGGGGGCAAGAAGAGAGAGGATAAAGATACAAGACTCTGGAGGTGTAGTGCCAACCACACCGGCATACCCAGGATGGCTGCTAGTATAGGTTCTTAGATCTGCTTTACTAGGAAAGGGGTCAACAATGTTTTTAAATTACATTCACTAGTTCAGGGGAAAAGTCAGCACCCTGAACTTCAGAGAAAATACAAGCAGAGAAATAAATACCAATATAACAGGGCTCTGACTGCCTGAATCAACTGTACACTTTACATACATCCCTGAATCAAGAAAGCCTTTACATCTGAGCAGTCGGGGAGCTCTAAACATATGGCCACTCAAAATCTTAACCAGGGAATCACAAGGTCCTTCTAATAAGCAAGCTCCCAAAGCAAAATACCAACTCAGAGTATATATACACTTCTCAGAGCCAGAAGGCATCACAACCCTGGTGACTCAGTGCCTAATTAGAAATTAGCAAAAGGTGTGAAAGCCTTCCTATAAGGAAGCCTCTCCTAAGCAAGCTTCCCTCTCCCAATAGGCTCCAGGTGAGACCTATTAATGGGTGGAGAAGATCTTATTATCCCATCAACATTATGGGAGGGGGAAGGATAGACAGGGCCCAGGTCTTGGATGTCATTAATTTCAAGAGAAGGTAGCTACCTTCTGGGCTTCACTGAAGACTTTGCATGGGGACTATTCCTTGATCTTCATCCATGAGTGTTCTGAAGTCAGTTCATGATTGTTAAATTTCCTGTGTAAGTATTTTTATCTCAGAAATTGGCAATCCCTACAAACCAGGGCTTTATTGTTTTGTTCATTGTCTAGATTTAAGAAAGTGTTAATAAAGCATATTAAACTTAACAGTATGTGTGTGCATACAATTTCCCTCCTCAGAACCTGGTTGTTAAACATATACCAGCATACCCCTGTAGCTCTCTATAAACATTGCTTGAGCTCAGCAGGAGTTCAGTAGAAGACTCAGAGAATTAAATAGTCACTAGAATGGAGGCCTTGTGAGTGTAGCATAATAATAATAGTGTGGTAATATAATAACAGCAATATGACAGCAACAACAACTGGCATTTTTTTTGTTTTTTTTTTTGTTGTTCTTTTTTTTTTTTAAGCAATTGGGGTTAAGTAACTTGCTCAAGGTTACACGGCTAGTCATTATTTATGCGTGGGTGCTCATTTTCTGAGGCCGGATCTGATCTCGGGTCATCTCAACTCCGAGGCCGGTGCTCTTACTCACTGCGCCTCCTAGCCGCCCCTTTAGGGCAATTGGGGTTAAGTAACTTGCCCAAGGTTACACGGCTAGGTTTTTGTTTGTGCGGATTAAGTGTCAGAGGCCGGCTCCAAACTCAGGTCCTTCTGATTCCAGGGCCGGCGCTCTATTCACTGCGCCACCTAGCCGCCCCCACAACTGGCATTTTTATAGTGCTTTAGATTCATTCATTCTTTTGGATCTTATAATATCCCTGGTCTTGGAACTCACCACTCTAGCTCTCTGGCTACCCTCATGATCAGTGTCAGAGATGGCTCAAGTCTTATTCCTACCAGGGCAGCAAGCCAAGCCCCAACACTGGGGTTGCCCCATATATTAGGAAAGTTAATCTACTGAGTGACCTGGGGTAGCTCACTTCTTGGTGAAGCAACAGTAAAACCAAAGGAGGGCTGATGTTTCACAGGAGGGTTGGGGTCTCCCCCACTTGTCAAGAATGCTGGAAGCTCATAAGATGGAAAAGGAAAGGGTACTTGACAGAAGACAGCATATAGAGAGCGAAGTCACATACAAGGAAGGATGGAAGGAAGGAAGGAAGGAAGGAAGGAAGGAAGGAAGGAAGGAAGATTTATTAAGCTTTTACTATGTGCCAAGCACTGTGCAAAGTTCTGGGGACAGAAATACACAGATGAAGGCAGTCCCTACTCTCAAGAAGTGAACATTCTTTTTTTTTTAAATCCTTTCTTTTCTTTTTTTTAAATTAACAATCACTTATTTTTAAACACTTTCAACTCTACACTTCAATGAGAAAAAAAGTAAGAAAAAACCCCAAACCTTTATAATAAATCTTCATCTTCAAACAAAACAAATTCCCCCATTGATCATGTGTAAAAATGTGCTAATAAAACAACAACAACTCATAAAGGAGAATGATGGCCAGAAGGTAGATTCTTTTGGTTTGGAGAGTTCCTGGGATGGTGAATGAATCCATAGATAACTACCTCCATCCCCATCACTAAACTAGAGGACTTTTCCTCCCCAATCCTCACAAGAAGGTAGGTGTCCTGACTCCCAAATTGCATGAAATCTGCTATACACACAGCCCCTTTTCTTTACTCTGCTTAACTTGGAAGTCTGTCTGTCAGTGGTATATCCTCCCCAAAGTCAGAGGAAGAAAGATGGAATTTAGCAAGGGCAGGCTGGCTCCCCTGGCTTATTCTATAGATTTGGCTTAATAGAGAAAGGGGAAAATAATGATGCAAATCAGCCTTCACTTTAAAGATAGGGAGGCATGAAGGCCTATCCCTAGGCTTCCCTTTCCATCAGGGCCACTACAGAACCAGGGTTCCAATGTCTATCTCCTGAACCTAAATCTGAAATATCCCCACCAAGTCCAATGCTCTGCCCAGTAGAACATGTTCCTTCCCAGGGCAAAGCTTTCAAGACCAACACTACAATCCCAGCCCCCAGACCTGGAGCTACCCCACATCCCAAACAACCCTCTCTCCATGTATGTGGATTTCGGCTCAGGGGATGTGTGACACAGCAATGAAGCAGATGATGAACAACTGCCCAGAAGAGATAATCCACTATTAAAACACGCCTGCTGTTCTAATTATAAAGGAGACAAAATTGGGTTTAAATTGGAATTAATTGGATGCCCCCTTATCCTCGCCATCTATCTTGCACTCGCCAGCCTTTCTGGACAAGTCTGATGGAAGAAAGAAGAATTCCATCTTCTCCCCCACTGAGCACACATCCCTGAAGACGACCACCCCCAACCCCCAGCCCCCAGCCTTTAATCCCTTTAAAATGTTCCAAGGAGCACAGACAATCAGGACTGAGGGGACCCCCATCTCAGGCCTCACAAACCACCCCCCCCTTCTACCTTGCAACCATATTCTGGATGCTTGCCTCTGGGGTAGGATGAAAAGAGATTAGTTTATTCAGGGAGGCTGAGTGTCCAGGGGACAACCCCCCCCACCCACCCACCCAAGGCCTGGGGAAGGGAGATGGGATTCAACAAGGAGGAGCTGGGGCTGGCTCCACTGGAGTGTTCTAATAGGTTTAGATGACAATTTTCACATCCATACACAAATCGGGTGCCCCATATGGAAGGAGGGAGGGTTCAGACAGAGGGTAGGAGGGGGTCCTGGAAAATAAATTCAGGGCTATGATTGCTTTATCTAGAGGCATCTGCTAGTTTAGTAGCCTGGAGAAAGTAGCAAAATATGATGGAACCTGTCCACTATGAGCTGGTACAAAATAGCAATGTTCATCATTACTCCTGAACAAACATATCATCTCCTAAAAGATCATGATCCCCATACTGTCAGAGCCTAATTTAAAAATAAATACAAATTAAAACCACCCTGAGATATACCAGCTCACACCCACAAAGCTAGCAAACATGCCAAGAAATGGGGACACTCGTGGTTGGAAGGCCTGTGGGAAGATGGACACACTAACTTTCTGTGGATGGAGCTGTGAATTGGTCCAACTATTCCTCAAGTCATTTTGGAATTATGTGGGGAAAGTGTCTAAATTATCCTTAATGTCTGATCCTGAATTTCACTGCTGAGACTATACACTAAGGAAGTGTATAGTACAAGGAGGCAGAGAAAGAAAGAAGGATAGGAAAGAAAGAAGAAAGAAAGGAGGGAAGGAAGGAAGGGAGGAGGAAGGAAGGAAGGAAGGAAGGAAGGAAGGAAGGAAGGAAGGAACAAAGGAAGGAAAGAAGGAAGGTTGAGAGGAAGGGAAAGAGAGGAGAGAAGTAAGAAAGGAGAGGAGAGAAGTGAAGAAGTAGAGAAGGGAAGAAGGAATGAAGGAAAAAAGGAAAGAAGGAAGGAAGGAAGGAAAGAAGGAAGAAGGAAGGGAGGGAGAAAGGAAGAGAGGAAGGGAAGGAGGGAGGGAGGGTGGGAGGGAGGGAGGGAAAGGAAGTGAAAGACAGGTCTACCCAGTTTGCCTTAGAGCAAGTGTGATTACTGACCAAAGGACAGTGTTAGATCAGAGCTCTGCCTTTAATATGGCATTAAGGAGAATCCACAATCTGCCCCCATCCCATCTTCTAGTTTTATGTCACAAGATTCACCTGAACTACAGGTTTTGTCTAGGCTAGGCTGCTCATTGTCTCATTAACACATTTGTGCTTTGTGATGGTCTATCTTTGTGACTGCTCCTTCTCTGCTTCATTGACCAACTGTCTATTAATTCAATTCAATTCACCTTAAGTATCTCCTACAGGGAAGAAATGACATTCAGCCCTGGTTCTATTATAAAAACAAAGCTGGAAGAGGACCTGTCCTAAAGTTGCTTCCAGAGCAGTATAGTGATTGCCCAAAATTCTGCCTGCTTGTTTTACTAGACTCTCCCTCTTGGCTGTTCTACCCACAGTGATCACTCCAGTGCACACACGGTAATATGTGGCCCCAATCTCCCTTCGGAGGACTACAGTCTTGCATGACCGCCAGCCTCCTAGATATCTCCTGGATGGCCTATGGGCATCTCACACTCAGGTCATGCAAAGGGAGAATCATCATCTTCTCATACCCCAAATCTTTTAATTTCCCTCTAGATATTGAAGGTACCACCATCATCTTGGTCATCAAGGCTTCAAACTGCAGAGCCATCTTTTACTTTGTACTCTCCTTCACTCCCATCCCACCCGTTATCCAATTAGCTCCCAAATCCTGTTGATTTTACCTCCTCCATGTTGCCTTTGTTTAGCCCCTCTATCACTTATTACCACTCTCCTAAATTTGAGTCCATTTGTCTCTAGACACTGACCTCTCAAACCATCTTTCTTTTTTTTTCTCCAGAATTTATTTATTTTTAGTTTTCAACATTCATTTCCTCAAAATTTTGAGTTCCAAAATTTTCCCCATCTCTCCCCTACCCACCACCCCAAGATGTCAAGCATGCCGATTACTCTTTCCCCCAGTCTGCCCTCTCATATATCCCCTCATACCTCTCCTTCCCCCCTTCCCCCTTACAGCCTTGTAGGGCAAGATGGATTTCTATACCCCATTGCCTGTATATCTTCAAACCATCTTTCACACAGCCAATAAGATAGTCTTTAGAAACAGGTGCGACAATGATAGTCCTCTATCCAAAAAAAATTCAGTGGCTCCCTACTCCCTCTAAACTTAAATATAAACTATGCAGTCTGATATAAAAGCCTTCTGGAAACTGGATCCCACCCCTTCATTTTAAAGATGAGAAGTTGATACTCAAGAAGTTGTCTTGGCGATCCTAAGGGGCTGGGGTAGATCCCCAATCCCTGCCTTTGTCTCTAAACCCAGGCTATAACACCAGACTTTCACCCTCTGCTCTCCTCTCAGGACACTCTTCCCAGACCCACCTGGATTCCTAACCTAATTCTAGAAGTGCAGTCCCCTCCTTTTAAGATCCTTCTCCCTCCCCCCAACTGAAACTCTGCCAGTCCCCTGAAAGCCTTCTCCTCCACTGCTGGCTCCACCTCCCTCCATTCAGCATCACCCCCACTCCCCACCTCCACTTATTGGGAGATATGGCTCCTCAAAGGCTTTGTTTCCCAAACCTCCTCCCCATTTGCCCTCAGGCATCCCTTGGCCTGGAATGGAGTCCAAGCCTCTTCCCTGCTTGCTCCTAGGTCTGCTGATTCACTGGGCTGTGTAGTTTATAACCAGAAGACAAAGCTGGGCACCTGCAGGGAGAAATAAGTCATCATTTCCCACTCAAGGGAGATTTTCATCTCCTGTGTGCATGTGTGTGTGTTGTAAATATTGGGTCATTTCCTAATTCTGAGGTTGAGTCATAGCTTGGTCAGTGGCTAAGGGGAGTTCAGCGTCTGCCTGATAGAAGAATGGAGGTGGGGGATGGGACGCTGTCTAGCTATTCTGAACAGTTCTAGCTATAACTACCATGTTTGCTGTGTGACCTTCCCGAAGTCCTCTTGTTCTCTGGATCACAGACCAATAGGTGTGGGGTAGGGTAGGGTAGGAAACAGGGAATGGAGCTGTCATCAAAGTAATTCTTCAAATTTACTGACACACAAAAAAATAAATTTGCTAACATGCTGCTTGTACAACCTTGAGCAAGTCACTTAACATCTCAGAGCTCTGGGCAACTCTTTAAGACTGTAAATTGTACTTACATTGGTGGAGAAACTTTCCTCATCTGGGAGTTCACTGCACCAATAAAACCTTTAATCAACTCTTTTAACTCAATACGGCAAGGATCTGTCATTTTTTCTAGTCATTTAGGGGATGGTCTCTGAAAGCTGCTGTGCTTCTTTCCTCCCTCCCACTTCCTCCAAAAACACAAAACACAAACAAAACATGACACTACCCACAAGCTGGTAATGAGGCTCTCTGAGCTCACCCTGGTTATTGATCCAAGGACAATAGACATATACTCATACCACTCGCTATAAGGCAAACACCTGAGGAGATTATCTCCCTCTTTTAGTGCCTTCCCTCTGGAATTATCCTCAATTTACCCTATATTTATTTTATTTGTATATGGGTGTTTGCATGTTTTCTCCCTCCACTAGGCTGTGAACTCCTTGAGACTGTTCATTTTTGTTTGTTTGTTTGTTTTGCCTTTCTTTATATCTTTATCACTTAGCACAATGCCTGGCACATAACCAGCACCTAATAAATGCATTGTTGACTTGTATTTACTTGACTTGTCTTCCTTGGGCAAAACCTTGAGGACTCTATGGATCACCCCCGCCCCCCCATGAGGCACCAGAGGAAGATTTTAAAGAGGGATTAAAGAGATTGGAATCTTTCTGTCCAGAAAGAAAAGTCAGAAAGGGTGGTGGGGCAGATTACCTAAAGTCTCCAGGCTTTGAAAGATCCTAAGATAGGAAGCAGAGAATGCTCCAACCCTGCCCTTGTTTGAGCAACCAAATAAGCACAATCACTGAAGTTTATATAAGGGGTCCCAAGAGTTGTAGCTTAAGTCGTGTCAAAACTGCACTGAGACATCTTATATAGAGCTTTATACCCCTTAGCTTATGGGAGCCTCACAAGGGCCCTGAGAACAGGCATGAAAAAATATTATCTCCATTTGCAGAAACTGAGACTCAGGGAGTTTATAAAACTGACCAAGGTGAACAGCAGTCAAGATTTGAACATAGTTCTTTAATGGCAGCACCTATGACTTTCTATGTCACTATAGCATTCTCTCTAAGCTGTGGTACATGGGATTGATATCACAATGAGTTCTCAAATAGCAAGTAAGGCTGCTCGGTGATACTCAGGAGAGGAAGCAGAATGTCTCTCTAGATGGGGGCTCTTAGGGTCTGTGAACTACATATCTCTATCTATATCTCTACACACACGTATAGCTAGTTAGCTAGCTAGAGATAGAGATATATAGATACATAGATATAGATCTGCAGATCTAGATATATACATATACACACTCTTACACACAGACATATATGTGTATGTATACATACATGTGTACACATTCCTTTGTATTCCTTTGAAAAAGGAGTCCCTAGGTTTCACCAGACTACCAATGTCTATGATGCTATTATACATACATTCATATATACATATGTGTAGGACACACACACACACACACACACACACACACGAATTCTTGTCCTACAGAGCTCTAAAACTTGAGCTAATGCCCCATGATCAGAGGTGGGGGAATGTGAGAGCAGGATTCAAGAAGTAAATGCTTGAGATGCTGAATTATACCTATCAATCATACAAGAAGAATTGATGGGGTGCTTACTATGGACAAGACTCTAAAACAGTATATGCCCCCTAGAACTTTACAGTCTAGCAGAAGAAACAGGTACATATACATCACAGTGTATGGTAAATCCCAAATGAAGGGTACAGAAATCCTATGTGGGGGTGGGGAGGGCATCTCAAAGAAGACTTCCTAGAGGAGATGAGGCTGGAATGCTGAGGGCTCAGTATTCCCTAGGCCTCAATAGTAGTTTCTTTATTGAGCTAGGTGGAGGCTGGCTAATCCCAGGAGACAATAATTGGGAGAGGAAGAGAAGGCTTTCTAATGAAGTGCCATCTATTTCCATACATTGGGGCTTTTCCCTATAGGCTTTTCACCCCACTCTGCTCAGTGTGCTTATGAACCTATGGACACAGCATCCTGAACACACACACACACACACACACACACACACACACACACACACACACCAGCAAATAAACCAATTCACCTGCCTTAAAGACTGAAAAGGAGAAAAGACAAAGAGAAGTCTCCATTCATACCCCCACTACCACCAGAGTGGACCATCAAGTCCTCCATGAATGATACTGTGGAATTCCTGAACACCCAATGTGAGAATTACTGCCATAGTGACCCCACCAATAAAGGTCAAAAAGGTATTTCTCTCCTAGAAACCTTGTGAAATTAGTGTAAGAGTTAGTTCCATTTTATAGATGAGGAAACTTAAACCCAGCTAGTAAGAGGTCAAAAACCAGGACTCCAGCCCCTATCACCTGACTCTAGTTCACTGAATGCTACCTCAGTGCTCTTTCCACCATGCTCATCTTCATATACTATATGAGTTGAGATAAAAAAAAAATTATGTATTACCTCCCCAAGGTCTGGCTACTTACTCTCTGGAACGCGATCCCAAAGAGACAGAGACAGAAACAAAAAGACAGGGAGAGACAGAGAAAGACAGAGGGAAACAGAAAGAGACAAAAAGAGAGACAGAGAGAGGTAGAGGGACACAGAATATGTGGTGTGTGTGTGAGATAGACAGAGACAGATAGGGAGAGACACAGAGTATATGGTGTGTATGTGTGTGTGTGTGTGTATGAGAGACAGACAGAGACAGAGAGAGAGAGTGTGTTACTATGTATCCCTTTGGAATAACATCTGCCAGAAGTGCAACAATGGATCCTTTCAAAGTAACCATGTCTGCATTGCCAACAACAATGTATAGGAGGAGAGTAACAATGTTATGCTTCCAGAGTAACAATATCTGGTCTGGAGCAGTAACAATGCCTGCTTTCATAGTAACAATGCTTGCTTTGTGAGTAGCAGCATGTGCCAGGAGTAACAATGCGCTCTCCGGAAATAGCAGCATCGGCCAAGGGACGAACACAGAATGTGCCCAGGCAGTAGCAGCGTGTTTTTGTTGTTATTCCTGTTGTCGTTGTTGTGTTGTCGTTGTTGTGTTGCCGGCTCACAGGCAGCCCTGGAAGGGCCCCCAAAGGTCCCCGGGGAAGGCTTCAGAGGCAGAGGATTCTCCAGGTTCCGATTCAGGCTCTGCTCCTCACTGCCTGAGTGACTGGGGCTCTTGCCATTTCTGAGCCTCAGCTTCCATATTTGTAAAATGAAGGGCTCTATTAGGTCTTCTCTGAATTCCCTTCCAGCTTGAAGTCTCCAGGCCAACCACACCTTTTTTAAAGAGAAAGAAACTGAGGCCCAGAGAACCAGAGGGGGCTTCCCTACACCATGGTGGAGCTAGGATTTTGGTGACCTATGCATGTGGGCAGGAGGGACAAGATGAGGGCTTGTCAAGGCTTTGGCGTCCAGGGGATCTCTAATAATGTTCCTTCCCAGGCCCAGACTGTAGAGGAATGAAGAGGACGCCTCATCCAACAACCTCATTTTACAGATGAGGAAACTGAGGTCCAGAAGGTTAAGTGACTTGCTGAAGGTCACACCAGTAGGAAGCATCTGAGGTAGGAGTGAGGTGGGTGATTGTGGGGCACCCAGTCTGATCCCTCTGTCCTCATCATGCCTCCAGTTCCCCCCAAAACCCTTGCAACCCCTTCACATCCTATCTCACTATGGGAGCCCAGCCCTTATTTCCCCACCCTGAAAGCCCCCTTTCTTCAAGGGGCCCCTGGAGTTTCTGGAGTTCCTTAGCTAAAAGCCCCATCTTCACTCTTGGTTGATCTTTTTCATCCCTGACCCTCAATGGCTTCTCTAATCCTCTGGAGGAACAATCTCTGAGCTTTAAGCCCAAAGGATTTCAGGTAGCCACACACACACAAAGAAATGTCTGGCAGAGATGTCTGTGAAACAGCAGGATGGGTAACCAACTGTACCCAGAGATTGTTGAGAGTAGAGGAGGATGGGCTGGCTGGCTGGTTGGTTGTTGTTAAAGAGAGCACCAAGGTTGCTTGGAGGCAGGGGGATGAAAATAATGACCTCCTCACATCCCCCAAGCCTTACCCTTTATCAGTTCTCTCCCCTAGCCTTTGAAATGATTGAAGAAGGAAAAGGGGAAGTGTTTAGGGTGACTTCCATTCCTACATACACCTTCATACATGCTTATGTGTGGCACCTCTCTCATACACAGACTTAATCATAATCTATATTATCATTGACCAAACCTAAGTGGGTTATTTCAGAAGGCTCCATATCAGTCTACTGGATCAGGCTCATAGAAACTAGCTTCAGAGTCTCAAGTGTCCTTAGAGACAATTTACACCAACCCCTCCATTTTACATATGGGGAAACTGAGGCATATAAATGTTAAATAACTTGCTTAAGATCAAATATAATAAGCACGAGAACCAAGATTTGTACACAAGCCCTCTAACCCCAGAACCTAAAGCTTTTCCTATTCTATCACTTTACGCAAAGGTTGGCTAGAATATTACAGAAAGGATTCTGGCTTCCCAGATGGATTGGATTGGTTGAACTCCCTTCTGACTTGGAGATTCTGTTGTTCTCTTAGCTCTATGGTTTCCCATCTACCCTGTAGAGTGTGTGGCCTTCAGGGATACCATTCTATAAGCAGATGCTGCAAGGACCAAGGGACATCTTAGATTTGGAGTTGTAAGGTAGTTTAGAGAGAATGAATTTAGCCCTCTCATTTTACAGATGAGGAAACTGAGGCCAAGGATGCTAAGTGATTGTCCAGGGTCACAGAGGGAGTAAGCAGTCAGACTGGGATCTGAATACTGGGTCCTCTGATTCCAGAGCCAATGCCCCCTTGACTAGGTACCATTCTGTGTCTCCTGAATAGCTCAGGCTATGTTTGACCCTTGTTAATGAGAAGAGAGAGAGAGACAGAAAGACAGAGAGAGACAGAGACAGAGGGATAAGGGAGAGAGGGAGACAGAGAGACAGAGAGAGAGACAGGGAGAGACAGAGAAAAAGACAGAGAGAGAGAGAGAAAGAGAGAGACAGACAGACAGAGAGACAGAGAGACAGGGAGAGAGAGATAGAGAGACAGAGAGAGGGGGAGAGAGAGGGGGGAGAGAGAGAGAGAGAGAGAGAGAGAGAGAGAGAGAGAGAGAGAGAGAGAGAGAGAGAGGTCCAGGCTGGAGAGGAGTAAATGAAGGGAAGGATGTGGGGAGCAGGACAGTGGATTCTGCCCAGCAGTGACCAGCACAGAGCTGACCTGTAAATGAACTGGCCAGAAGGGGGAAGAGAAAGGAAATAGCTTTGATTCTTTTTAAGGCCTGGTTTCCTTGGCCTGCTGCCTGGCTCCTTTATGGCCCTGGTCCCAGGCTGCCTCCTTTAGTTATTCCCACAGATTCCTTAGGTCCCTGAACCTCCGACTTCACAGTCATTGCTCTGGGTTGGAGAAAGAAGGGCATGCACTTTGAGAGGAGACCACACATTAACTATGAAAGGACCATCTTCTCCTCAGCCTCCTCCAAGAATAGCCAGGATAGTATTTCATGCAGCAGAGAGAGCTCTGGGCCTGGAGTCTAGAAGACATGAATTCAAATCCAGTTTCAGATATTTATTAACTGTGTGATCCTGGGCAAGTCACTTAATCTGCTTGCCTCAGTTTCCTCACCTGTAAAATGGGGATAATAATAGCACCTACAGATTTGTAAAGCACACAGCATATCTGTCACCTAGTAGGGGTCCTGGAGACTTGCTTTGATCCTTACCTTTCCCTTGGGAAAACTCAGAAGGGAAATGGAAGGGGAGAGGTGATTTTTGTCCTCAGGACTTGGACCCAGGAATGAGGCAATGTCCAGGAATTTAGACCTGGTTGTCCTCTCCTCTCTGAGGACTCACAGGGCAGGACCACCCTCCTCCCCTCAAGTTTCTAATGCTCTTTGAGGAAAAAATACTGGATCCACTCTGACCATCTTCTTCTCCCCTTTCTTCTCCCATCCTTACAGAACCAAAGATGTGCCTTATCTCTCTTCTAAGCAGCTTTAGCTAAATGACTGGACTGCAATGAATTCCCATTGTTTTCAACTTTACATTTTACTTCCCCAACACCTACCTTGGCAGGAAAATAGAATATCTGTCACTGTTCCCACTTTATAAGTGAGGAAACCAAAACTCACCCAAAGTCACACTGCTATTAAATACCAGGGAGGATTTGAACCCAGCCCTCTTGACTTATGGCCCAGTACTCTTTCCACTACACTACAATCCCTCTGGAGGTGCAATCACTGTATACTTTGCCACAGCCTAGGATTCTTACACTGTATCCCTTGCCCAGCACATAAAGGCAGGTGGAGGGAGGGCAGGTCAGCTCATTCCCCACCTCCATTCCCACATTCACTTTGCTCCATCTCAGCTCCAGATGCTATGAAGAGAAATGTTTATCTATACTTTCCCCCTCCCCTCTCCTAGCTCCCCGAAGATCCAGAAAACCAACTCTGTTGCCACGGAGACAGCACAGTCAAAGCCAGGCTTGATTGGGGTGGGAATGGGGGGGGGGGGATTGGGAAGCCTAAATTTTCACAGAGGCTCTGGGGGTAGGGGTGGGAGGATAGGCAAATGGGCAAAGAAGGGGGGAGACAGATAAGGGTCCAAATCAGAAGATGGGAACATATCTATGCCAAGCTCTGGCCCATCCTGAGCTCCTTTCTATGATGTCACCAAGAGCTCAGAGATGTTAGGTGACTTGTCCCAGGTCACACAGTTAGGCTGAGAGGCTTAGGGAGAGATCTAAGCTCTGATTTCTGGGCAACTATTTCAGTTAGGGCAGAAGGGCCATAGCTGCCTGCCCTCCCTCTCTAGTTGTCCTTCCTTTCAAGAGGCCTTCAATGAGGCTGTAATAGGCATGGGGGTTCCCTTGGAAACAGAGCACTGTCTTACCCTTTTGTTAGTTGCTCAGGCATTGAGCATTGAGGAGGGTGGAGCCTGAACCAAGGAATAAGAGTGACAGAGGGGAGCCCCACAGCTGGGTTTCTGGTCCCAGACCACTAACCCAAATTAAAGGGGGAGGGATCTATGGCTCTAGGTAGCTCAGGAGAAAGGTCCCCGGAGCTTCTTTGCCTGGTACTTTCCCTCAGAAGAATATTATCTCAGACCCAGGGAAAGGGTTAAGCTCAGATCGATGTGCCAAGGGGTGGAAGAAGGGTCTCTAGACTTCTTCGAGCTCTGTGTAGAACCACCCATATGTGTGGGCAGACTACTCCATCCACACTCACTGACACACATCTCCTCCCACACACACACATAGCCCCTCATCATTACAACTTTTTCTAGACACATGCACACACCGTACACTCCCTTCCATTCATTTAGTCATTCATTCAACTAACTTATTAAAAGATTTTAGAGCATTCTATTTGGCACTGGGGAGACATAAAGTTGAGATATTTAGGTAAAATAGATAAAAAGATCTCTTTTGGAGCCGGGGGTGGGGAGACAAACACAGAAAACAGTTATTATTATAAATTCATTGTGGAGTTGAGGTCCCAGGGAGGGTTGTTTCCCAGTCAAGGGGAATCAGAAAAGGCTTCTTGGAGGAGGTGGCATTTGAATGATGCCTTGAAGAACTGGTGGGAATCACCAAATTTCAGAGTTGGGAGGCACATCCATGACCACACACTTAGCAGGAGGTCATGCAGTCTTTCCTTGGAATCATCTGGTGAGGGAGAAACTTCCCCACTCCCCCTATCCCCCTCCCCACTTCTGAGGCAGCCCATTCCATTGGTGAAAGCTCTAGTTGTAGGAAAAGGTTCCTGATCTCAAGACTTGATTTCCCTCCTTTCAACTTCTAGCTATAGCTCCTGGCTCTCCTACCTTGGTCCAAGAAAGAACAAATCTAACCTCTCTCCCTCACAGCCCTTTAAATATCTTCCGCCAAATGGTCAACCTGATATCCCTAAAGCATGGTTCTGACCTGACCGTGTCACTCACTGGCTCCCTATTGTCTCTGATGTTGGTGTTATTCATTCTTTGTGTCTCCAGGATAAAATATAAACTCTAAAGTCTGGCATTTAAAGACATTCACAGTCTGCCCCAACCTACTTTTCCATACTGACCTCATATCATTCCCCTTCTTATATTCTATGTTCCAAACTGACCTAATTACTTTTTTCAGACTTGGCCTTTTCTCTCCCACCTCTACACTTTTGCCCCCTCCTACCTCTCTTCTTGCCTCCCCTGCTTATAATTCATAGCTTCATCCTAGGTACAGTATGTGCCTTCATGAGACCTTTCCCAGTCTCAGATGTTAGTGACCTATCTCCTCAAAATTATTTTGCATATACAAAATGTTCTAAGTCTTGGTGAGGGTTTAAGATACCAAATGCTTTGGTGGCTGCACTAAAATTTTAGGGACACCCTGTATTCTGCCTTGGCTTCTCTGTCATCATAGTGTCCACCCTGTCCTCTGAGCTCTATCCTTGTCTTTGCCTTTGTATCCCTAGACTAGCTAAATGTCTCACACTAGTTGCTTAATAAATGCTGGCAGAATCAGAGAATGACAGCTGTTATGGCCCCAAGCCTGCTCTTTAGATTAGACCTCTCCAGTTCCTTCAGTTGATCCCCATTTATCATGGACTTGAGGTCATCCTATGAATGCTCTGTAGCTTATCAATGATTTCTTAAACTATGATGCCCAGAACTAAGCACTATATTCCAGATGTGATTTGATTAGGACACAGTACAGAGAAGACTATCACTTCCTTGTTTCCCCAGCCTAGGCCTCTCTTAATTGCAGCCCAACCTAGAACTTTGCCATTTCCTTTTCCAGCTCATTTTATAGATGAGGAAACTGAGGCAGAGCCAAGTGACTTGCTCAGGGTCACACAATTAGCATATGCCTGAGGCCAGATTTGAATTCAGGTGCTCGAGCTGCTAGGTCCAGCACTCTATTTGTTAAACCATTCTAGCTGCCCATGCTTGACACATAGTGAGATCTTAATAAATGATAACCAAATAACTGAGTAAATGAGGACAGTTCATTTAAATGCTCTGGTTCTCAAATTTCTAATCTGTAAAATAAAGAAATTGTACTAGATCTGGGAAGTCTCTTTCAGCTCTAAAGCTATGATTCAATGGAGGGTTTATGCTTGTTATCTATTTTAGTGCTGACATCCTGGATTCGTGAAAAAATTAAGCCTATGTGACCTTGGATCAGTCACTTAACTTTTCTAGATCATTTCCTCACCTGTGAATTTAAGAGGTTGACCCAGATGACTTCTAAGGTCTCTTCCATCATCAGTTCTATAAATCTAATCCCTTTTCCATTCTTTCAAGGAACAGATAATTTTCTCTGATAAACTGGAAGAGAGAGCGAGTTAGTATGCTCTAGTGGGTAGAGAAATGCCTCTGAAATCAGGAAGACTTGGGTTAAAATCCTGCCTCTGACATACTGGCTATGTGGTCCTGGGCAAGGTCACTCATCTTCTCTTAACCTCAATTTCTTCATCTGGGAAATAGAGATAAAAACAACAGGCCCTACTTAATTCCAAGGTTCCAATGAGGTAATGTAGGTAAAATGTTTTTCAAATCTCAAAGGTGCTACTAGGATTATCATTGCTATCCAAAGGAAGTACCCAGGAAGGGATTATCATTCATTCCTGAGGCTGGAGTTCTGCCTAGACTCAGTGGGAAAGAAAGAGGGAAGAGAGGGGAGATTGAGGTCCATCGTCCTCTGTGATAAATATTTTGACAATGTACAGACAGGATCAGTGACAGAAATGAGAAGGGGGAGGATGGTTCAGGACTGCTGTTCACCTTGTTGGTTTGGAGAGGGACCTCTCCTTTTAACAAGCAGTGCTCCCTCCCAGCCCTAGCAAACATCCTGCTGTCTCTGGGACACTGCTCATTTCCTGCCCAGTCAGGGCTTCGATGCTTCCACGACTGGGCCTGGAGCACTGGCCTCTGCCTATGATTCAGATGAGAGCAGATGCCAAACTGTTCCAGGCTGGGCAGGAGTTGTGGTCAGACAGGCTGAACTCTAGTTCCTGCAGCCAGACTCAGCCAGGTCTTCAATCAGCCACTCATCAGGAAGCTGCCTGACTGCCGATGGCATTTTCGAAGTCCACCAGGAAAACAGGAAAGACCTCATGACAATGACAATCATAATTCAATACTTTAGAGATATGTGTCCATGCAGGTCCTTTCTCCATGAAAAACTACAATCTGGAAAAAATAAAATTGATGATTGCCCAAAGGGCAATGGAGAGGCTCATGGCCTCGGCAATTATGCCACTAAACAATATTTCTCCACTCTTATGACCACCTCTCTGGGACTAAAGCCTCTTGACTGGTTTCCCTACATCTGCTCTCCCCCTTCCAATCCAACCTTCACACAGCTGCCAAATTGGTATTCCTAAGACATTGATTATGCCACTCTACCACTCAAAAGCCTTCAATGGCTCTCTATTATTTCTAGAACTACAGATTTCTCAGTCTGGTATTTACACTCTCCACATGCTGGCTCCCACATACCTTTCCATCTCATTGCATCTAACTCCCCTTTATTCATTCTACATTCCAGCCAAACTGGTAGGTGCCATGTTCCTGGACCATATTGATGTTGCCTTTGAAGAAACTGTTCCCAGTGTCTGGCATGCTCTCCTCCCTCACCTCTGCCTCTCCCTTCAAGGCTCACAGCTCAAATGTCTCTTGCTACTAGAAGCCTTTTCTGATCCCTATTCTTTAGTGATCTCTCTCTTTCCTCAAATTATCTTGTGTTTACTTATCTGAGCACATATTGGATATCCCCAATAGAACACAAACTCCTTGAAGGCAGGGCTTTGTTCATTTGGGTTATCTTTTTAATACTCATTGACCTGGCATGCTGCCTTGCATAGGACATGATTTAAAAAAAATGTTTGTTCAATGTGTTGAATGACAGTATATGCAGGCTGTAACACCACAGATAAGAAATTATGCAGGTCAGGGATGGATTCCATCAGAGAAATGGATGACTTTAACATGGACCAGTCATAGTAAGAGGGAGGAAAAATGGATGGATAGCTTGTATGCTCCGTTGGCATCCTCAGAATGTCAAGAGGATGGGAGGAAGGGCCCTAGACCATAGGTTGGGCTCTCTGGGGTGGGTTTGGGCAAGAATCCCACAGAGAGGACAGACATGCCTGGCTTGTGAGCTATCCTGATGGAGGGAGTGTCCACAATGCCTGCCTTGGTCATCAGTTCTAGCATGTTTCTCTCCATCCCCACCCCTGTCCTATACCCATGTTCCCTCCCATCAAATCAAATCCCCACTAATAGAATGAAAGTTCAGCTTCTCTAGTCTTTGGGGGACATGAGTGAGCCAGAGGCTTGAGTACTGATCCTTCATTTATTAAGGCTTTCTATGGAGTATTCTTCCTAGCAACATTGAATTGCAACCCCTCCCTCTGCCCTCAGTGACATGCTCCTATCAGTCTTTGTAACCACCAGGGCATTCAGAGCAGATTCTGGGAGGTCTAGGAAGGGGACAATGTCAGCAAGAATTCCTTTGGTTTTTACAGGAGCCAAGGTCTGATTACCATATTGAGCCATATATGATTAGGACTAGAAGGGGCCTTAAAGAGCATTCACTCTAATGGCCCTCATTATCCAGAGGAGAAAACTGAGCCACTGTGGTTTCTCCTGCCCCTGCCTGCTCTTTCACTGTCTTTCCTGTCTTTCTTGCTCTTATCTCCCCTGCTTGTCTCATTTCTCCTGTTCTTGGTCTTCCTCTGTCTCCCTCATCTCTTCTGCCTCTGACAACTTTGGTCTCTCCTGTCTCCCTTGTCCTTGTCTTCCTTCTCCACATCTTTCTGCCTCTTCCATCTCTGTCTCTCTTTCACCTGGCCCTTTTTGTCTTATTTCCATTCCTACTGTTCCTATAACTGCTGCCTGTTTTTCTGGTTTGTCCTGTCCCTGCCCCGGTCTCTCTTGTTTGTCCTGTCCCTGCCTCTTTGGTCTGTTGTGTTTCTCCCATAACTACCTTTGCCTCTCTTTGCTGGGTCCACTGAGGAGGTGGAATGTGGCCTCAGGGCTATGAGTTGGGATGGGAGGGACCTCAAGCTGGGAAGAGGCCAGGAAGCAGGAAACAGATGCCAGGAAAGAGAGAAGTGGAGGCAGAACAGTGGGGTGACCATGGTGGAAAAGGATGATCTCTGCATCAGTGGCCAAAAGGATAGGAGGCAGAGGGCAGATAGAGGAAGTGAAATGTGGAGCTAATGAGGTGTACTGTGCTCATTGGAAATGTTTCCTCTCCCCTTGAAACTCTCTGACCCTATTGTGGGGTAGGAGGGAAGGGGAGAGGGCCACCCAGATGTGTCCAGATGCAGTAACTAGGCAGAACATGCAGGTTTTGTCTGAACTTGGAGACACCACTGCCCTTCCCTTCCTCTAAAATAACCTTCTGTCTATTTTGTGTATGCCTATAGTGTTTTGGCTTGATGATAGAATGTAAGTATGCTCCTGGAGGGGAGAGAATATTTCACTTTTGTATTTGTATCCCTTCTCCTCCTATACCTAGTACAATGCCTGGTGGGACACGTAATAATAAATATTTAATAATTTCTCCCTTCATTACAGGCTTATTAAAGAGGCAAGAGAGGCATCTCTGAAATGGCCTGTAATAGGTCAAGCAGGTCCATGATTGGGAAGGATCACAGCAGGGACCACCCCAGTGAAGCGGAGACTGGGAAATCCTAGGATCTGCTCACCTACTGTTTCCTCTCCCCCACCCAGAATCCTGGGTTCATCCAGAAAGATGCACATTAGGAGAGCTCAGCCAGATCCCAAGAAGCTTCCATCACAACCCAGAATGATATTTTTTTCTCCCTCAATGACTTGAGGCAGAAAGGAGAGAGACAGAGACAGATAGAGAGATGGGAGATATTGGAGAGAGGGAGAGAGAGAGAGAAAATAAAGGTCCAGAGGAAAATCTGAGTGAAAGGTGAAAAGAATGATAGAGATAAGGATTTTGATAGCATAGACAGATAAGTTTAGAATTTGTCTAATTACCAGCCCCCACATATAGTCAGTTGATGGTACAAATAATACCTATAGTACCTAGCTCATGGGGCTACTATCCCATCAGATAATGTATATAAAGGACTTTACAAATTTCTAGACACATTATGACTGTCATCATTATCATTTGTGTCATTTTGTAGATGAGAAAACTGAGGTCAAAGAAGTGTCTTGTTCAAGGTTACATAACTAGTACTATACGTGGAATTTAGACAGGTCTTTCTGAGTCCAAGTTCATTGCCATGTTGATAGAGCCCATCATTTGCCTTTGGCCATTTTGGGGGATCTATATTGGTAAAGCACCGGCAGTATACTCCATCTGATCCTTTGGTCCATAATAAATTCTCATAGCAATGTTGGCTTTGTTTCTCCTTTCATCACTGTGCAAATACTGTTAACTGCACTTCTGCTCTTGTGATCATGGATTGGAGCCTCGATTCCTCATTCAGCAGAGCTCATAGATCCTATGGACGCTGTGAGGATGAATGAGGTGGTCTATGTTTAATGCTTACAGTTATTTGGGACCAAAGAAAGGAAAGCCTCCAAAAGAATGATGTGATTATGGCTGTTGGATTAGGAAAGGAGAGGAGTGCAATGAAATTTGTCTTTAGGGTTGTGTTTAAGTGAATGAGTAGGCACTACATTCCTATAAATGTGTAGATATATACAAGATGAGGCACATATATTAGGAGGAAGGAGTGGGTATGTGGGGTTGTGTGTATATGCATGCATATGGTCATGAACTTGAGTAGGTATCTCTGGGCAGCGGAGTAGCCAACCAGTCAACATGATCAATTCAACTGTGAATCCACATAAATGTACTATTGCCCAGCCCTCATCTCTACATCTTTTCCACAAGCCATAAAATATTTTATTGAATGCTTTGCTAATATCTAGGTACACTATTTCTGTAGCATTCTTTTAATCTACTACATTAGTAACTTTGTCCAAAAAAAGGTCTAGTCAGGCATGACATTTCCTTGAAATAGCCACATTGCTTTTTAAAAAAGAAAATGATCACTGCTACCCTTTCTTTGCATTCACAAACCATTACGTTAATAATGCAGGAATTTAATAATTGTCAGGAATGAAACAGGAGAAGAATTCCCCTACAATTCCATCTCTGACACATCTCTCACATTCGTCCCCTAGTATAGGCCTTTATTACCACTCACCTGGATTATTGCAGCAGTTTCTTTATAGGTCTTCTTGCCTTCAGTCTCTGCCTCTTCAAATCTACATTTTACACTTCTGCCAGAATAATCCTTCTTATACATAAATCTTGTAGTGATGTTTCCCTAATCAAAAATCTTCAATGGCTCCCTATGGCCTCCCCAGTGAAGTCCAAACATTCAAGTCTCTCTATAAGCTGGAATCAAGCTATCTTTTCAAGCCTTATATTACTCCCCTCTACTTGATCCAAACTGGACTGCCCTTTCCCACCCTACCCTTGAAACAGTATTTCACATCCTCTTGCTTCTGTAAATTTGCTCTGTCTATTAAATATCCCCAGAATATTATTTTCCCCACTCTTCTTCTGTTTAATTCCTGGTGAAATTCTAAAAAAGTATTATTAAAGTGATGGTTAGTGAACCCAAAGGAAAGGTAGCAATGATCACTTTTAAAAAGCAGTATGTCTATTTCAAGGAAATGTCATGCCTGACTAGACCTTTTTCTAAAGTTTCTAAAATAGTAGTTTAAAGAAATGTTACAGAAACAGTGTCCCAAGATTTTAGCAAAGCATTTGACAAAATATTTCATGGTATCCTTGTAGAAAAGATAGGGATATAAAGGCTAGACAATAATGAATTTACATAGATTCATGGTTGAATGACTAGACACAAAGAGTAGCCATTGATGATGGGATAGTAACTTAGTCTCCAGTGAATTACCACAGAGATCTGTACTTGGTTATATGGCATTTAAGATTTTTATCAAAGACTTGACTAAAAATACACATGGCATGCTTGTCACATTTGCAAGTAGTACAAAACTGGGAGGGAGAAATTCAGCTGTATGACAGTAAGACTCCAAAAAAGATCTTGATAAACCAAAACAATGGGCTTAATCTAATAAAGTGATAGGAATGAATGTAGATCCTTCCACCTGGGTTCCAAAACAAAAGGGAGGGAGAGAGACAGAGACAGAGACAGAGACAGAGACAGAGAGAGACAGAGACAGAGAGAGACAGAGAGAGAGACAGAGAGACAGAGACAGAGACAGAGAGAGAGACAGACAGAGACAGAGACAGAGAGACAGAGACAGACAGAGACAGAGAGACACAGAGAGAGAGAGACAGAGAGACAGACAGAGACAGAGAGACAGGGAGAGAGACAGAGAGACAGAAAGAGAGAGAGGGAGGGAGGGAGGGAGGGAGAAAGAGGGAGAAAGAGGGAGAGAGAGGGAGAGGACAAGAAGCATTGCTAGATGGTGATGTGTGAGGCATTGTGCTAAGCATTTGCAAATATCTTGTTTGGTTATCATTACAATCCTATGAGTTAGGTGTTATTATTACTTCAATTTTACATTTGAGAAAATTGAGGCAGACAGAGGTTAAGTAACTTGAAGCCAGTAAATAAATGAGTCTGGATTTCAACTTAGGTCTTCTCGGGCTCTAAAGTCAGTCTTCTAACCGGGATACTCCAATATCTTCGACAAAGAACAAAATACCCAAATGGGGTCATGAAGAATTGGGCATGACTAAAAAACAACTGAACCACAGAGTATGTTAGGCACTGGGTTATGGGATGAAGATATAAAGAAAGCCCAGAACACAGTGCCTGCCCTCAAGGAGCTTACATTCTAATTCAGGAGCTAACAGGCAAATAAATGTCTATAGACATACCAGATAAAGAGAATAAAGGGGAGGCCTAGCAGATGGGGTGGAGTGGAGGGCTGGGGAGAGACTTCTTGCTAAAGGTGGGATTTGAGCTGCTTCTTGAAGGAAGGCTGGTATGGGAGGTAAGGAGGGAGAGCATTTCAGGCACTGTGAGAATGCATGGAACCAGGAGATGGGGTGTCATGGGGGAGTAACATTAAGAGGCCAGTGTTAATGCAGCAAAGGGTCTGTGAAGGAGAGGAGAGTAAGAAGACTGGAAGGATTGGAAGGGCCCAAGTCTGAAAGCCTTTAAAAGTCAAAGAGAAGATTCTATATTGATCCTGAGTTACTGGGAGCCCCTGGAGTTAATTGGATAAGGTGTGTGTGTCGGGGGGGGGGGGGGGGAACATGTCCAAATTCAGGGATTAGAGATCTTTACTTGGCAGCTGAGTGGTGGATGGACTGGGGTGGGGAGACATGTAAGACTGGAAGACCAATGAGCAACTATAGCAATGGTCAAGGTAGGCTTGAACAAGGGCACAGGAGCTGTATTTGTTCAGAGGAGGGGCATGTTGTGAAGGAGGAGATTTCAAGACTTGGCAGCAGCTTGGATATGCTCAGTGAGTGGGAGGGGGGAGGTGAGGACACTGAGGTTAAGAGGATGCTGCAGATAGAAAGTGGGAGAGACAGGATTCAAACCCAGGTCCTTTGACTCAAAAACCAATGCTCCCTACACTGTTCCAAGACCACGAGAATGAAAAGTAGAGGGGAATCTTACCTTGTTTCAGGAGATTAGAATTGGGAGAATGAGATGCAAAAAGAAAGGGAGAGAAGGAGGATGGAAGGTCTGGAACCAGGTAGTAGCTAAGGTAGCTAGGGGGTGACAATGGATAGTGTTCAACTCGGAATCAGAAAGGACTCAGTTTGAATCCAGCCTCAGTCACTTACTAGATGTGTGACCCTGGACAAATCACTTAATCCTATTCACCTCAGTTTCCTCATCTGTAAAATGAATGAAAGGAAAATGGCAAATCTCTCCAGTATCTCTGCCAAGAACACTCCTGGGGGTGGCTAGGTGGTGCAGTGAATAGAGCACCAGCCCTGGAGTCAGGAGGACCTGAGTTCAAATTCGGCCTCAGACACTTAACACTTATTAGCCATGTGACCTTGGGCAAGTCACTTAGCCCCAATTGCCCTGACTTCCCCCCTCCAAAATGAAAAAGAAAAAAGAAAACCCCAAAAAGAGTCAGACATGACAGAAACCACTGGATAACAATAGAAATTAGTGTGAAGATCTCTGAGGAGAAGCCAGCTTCTTGGGCTCCAGCCAATACTAATATGGCTTCTATAAGCATGATCAGCACAGAGGTCATTCAGAGCTGGTCAGGATATGAAAAGACAAGTACTGGTGGGTGCTGCCTATAATCATTCATGCATGTATCTTTCATACCACCATGGCTCAAGAATTCCATGGCCACTGGTGATGTTCCCTCTGCTTTCCATGGAAGCAGCTTCCGTAGCTCCTTTCTCTCCAGTTCCTCTTCCTGCTTCTTTGGACTTTCAGCCTCAAGATTAGGGCAAAAACCCTCAAGGGAGGGAAGGTTGAGAGGGGAATGTTGGGAAATCTTTCCTTGAAATCACAGATATGTGAATGAGGAGTTTGAACTCCTACTTCCACCATTTTCTTGACCAAGTCTTTGAGATGAAAGCTAAGTATAGACTGATGTGTACTGGGGATTATTGGAAGAACAGGTTTCAATGAGGTTAGGATGGATTGGTTACCAAGGTCAGAAATCAGAGGTATCAGGCCCGACTAAAAGGGGTGGGAAACTTTGAAGGATCTCACTGCTCAACAACAATCCTTTTGCACATCCGTGATTACTGATTCTCTGTTGTGATCCTAGGGTGTGCTTCCAAACCTTCTCTGTTTTCTTTTAATCTTTGATATTCTCTCATCCCCCACCTCCAAATAGAAGACAGCACCTCCTATTTTACTGAGAAAATCAAGGCCATCCATGATTTTTTTCTAAGATCTTATCCCATTGACCATTCTCACCAGATATGACTTCTGAATCTATCCATCCCTAATCTCTCTCTCTCTCTCTCTCTCTCTCTCTCTCTCTCTCTCTCTCTCTCTCTCTCTCTCTCTTCCTGTCTCCTCCCTTTTCTCTCTTTCTGTTTCTTTACTCTCATCCTTTCTCTCTTTCCCTTTCTCCTTTCCTCCTTGTTTGTCCCTCTCCCTCCTCTCCCCATCCTCCTCCTCCTTTCTACCTCCTCCTCCTTCTTCTTCTCCTTCTCCTCCTCCTCCTCCTCCTCCTCCTCCTCCTCCTCCTCCTTCTTCTTCTTCTTCTCCTCCTCCTCCTCCTCCTTCATCTGTCTCTCTCTGTCTGTCTCTGTCTCTTTGTCTCTGTCTCTGTCTCCCTCTGCCCCTCTCTGTCTCTGTCTTTCTGTCTCTGTCTCCCTCTGTCTGTCTCCCTCTGTCTCTGTCTGTCTCTATCTCTCTGTCTCTCTCTGTCTCAGTCTCCATCTGTCTGTCTGTCTCTCTCCCCTATCTACTGATATACCAAATCTTTCCTTGCCTGGAATGTAATAGGCACCTAATAAATACTTGTTCTTTTCCTCTCTCCCATATCATTCAAAACTTTCATTTGATCCTGCCCTTCCCTCAAGCTGGTCTCCTATATGTCTCCTCTCAAGTCCTGCTCCCTTACAGTATGGTTTCCTATCCCACCACTCTATTGTGACTGCTCTCTTCTCTCTATATACAATCTTTTAATTATCAAATTCAATGACTTTCCCTCAGTCCTCATCCTCATTTACTTCTCTGTATATCATGGCATCACTGACTCCTCTTCCCTCCCCCTTCCCACTTGATATAGGTCTTTCCTGGTTCTCCCCATCTTTGTCTGACTGCTCTATCTCAAATTTGGTGGCTTGTCATCCATCTCTGACTTCTTAAATCTAAGTAACTCCCAAGGTGATGTGTTGACTCTACCTCTGTCTATACTTTCTCTCTGGTTAAACTCATCTACTTATATTGGTTCAGTTACCATCTCTTCAGAGATGACTTCTGAATCTATTTATCCATCCCTAATCTCTCTAATCAGCTCCAGGCCCTTCTATAACTGCCTCCCGGACACCCATCTGCACCTCATACTCCATGTATTCCAAACTGAAAAATCACCCTTCCTCCCTCCCCTCTTCCCATCTTCTATCAAACTTCCTACTTCTGTTGATTAAATCATCATCTTCCTAGACCCTCAATTTCAGCACCTCAGACTCAGCTTCAACTCTTCACTTTCCCTTAGCCATTCCATTGACAAATCTTGGCAAGCTGACCTCCTCAACATCTCCTGCATCTGTTCCCTTTCCCCACTCACAAGACAACCATCATTATCACTTTCCTTCTGATTACTGTAATAGTCTCTCAATTGGTCTCCTAGCTTCCAATCTCTTTCTCTTCCATTCCATCCTCCACATGACGGCAAAAATAATCCTCCTACAGCACAGATTTGGTCATGTTGCCCCCTAATTAAAAAAAAAACTTTATATGGCTCCCTATCATCTATAGGAAAAAGCACACCCTCCTCAGCTTGACATTTAAAGCCTAGACAGTCTGGCTCTACTCTATATTTCCAGTCTTGAGTAACATCACTCCCTTTAATATACTCTAAGTTTCAGCCTGACTAGACTGCTAGTTTTTCCCAAAACTCCACATTCCATTTCTTGCAACTGTATATTTCTTTTCTATTATGACCACAGTGCCCTTTTCCTTCAGCTTTGAATCTCAGAATCCCTCTCTTCCTTTGGAACACAGTTCAGCTGCCGCCTACTTGATGAAGCTTCTCTAGCCCCCCCCCCCCAATTATTGCTGTTTCTTGCCTCAGTTTTTCCTGCAGTATTTTATCTGTTCTCTCTTCCATCTTTTTTACTTCCTACCTATAGATAACAAGTCTATCTGTATATGGCAAGCCCCTCAATCCTTGAAGTTCCTTGAAGGTAGAGGTTGTTTCATTCTTTTTGTTGGATCCCCACTGTGCCTATCACAGTGCCTGGCATACAGTAGGTGATTAATAAATATTTGTTGAATTGAATAGCATTAGGATTACTAGAACTAAGAATTATCTGAGGCTGACTGAAGAATGAAGACATCAGAAGGAACTTTTAAAGTAACTATCAGGTCAAGAAGCAGATTAAAGAAGGTATAGCCCAGAGCTTGGGGTAAATGATATGATGAAACAAATTAGCAGAGAGAAGGCAGAAAAACTCAACATCTTTTCTGCTTCTCTTATCACCAAAAAGAAGGATAGTTTTTGGATTAGGATGAAAAGAACCAAAAGAGATTGAGGAGGAGATGGCAGAACACTCAGCTGCCCTCAGTGAGATCACTGAAGGGACTAGCTGCTGGGATTACAAAGCCTCACTTGCTTCCAAGTGAAGAGATGATTTTGGAGCATTTTTCTTTTTTACTTTCCAGGTCATGGAGAGATATTGAAGGAGAGTAAATGGACAGGCAGTGTGCTATATCAATACCCATGGAATTTTAAGTGATCTGCTGTGTGCCAGCCACTGGGGATCCAAAGGGGATAATGAAAGCAGCCCCTGCCCTCAAGGAGCTTCCAATCTACTGAAGAGGGGCATGACACTATGCAGATGTGTGTGCTCCAGATCTAATGTTCTAGCAATATTTGTGAGATTAGGAGAAACCCTGGTAGAAGAGAGAGCTCTAAGGCTGCTCTCTGAAGGAAGAGAAGAAAGTTTATGAAAGGTGGAGATGAAGAGAGAGGCATTCCATGACTGTGGAATGGCCCATGGCACTCCATGGAAGTAGGATGCAGACATAGATATGGTAAATTAGGTCCAGGGAATAGTGTGTGATCCAGTTTGGCCAAAAAGTGGGATCCCTGAGGGGAACAACACTAAATAAGGCAGGAAAGGTGGGCTGGGGCTAGATTCCTAGGTCTTTAAATGCCAGACTCAAGTATCTATACTTTGTCTTAGAGGTAATAGGAACCACTGAAAGTTTTTGAGATCAATGGCATGGTCATACCATACTAGTTGAATGATCCTGGGCAAGTCACCCCCTCAGAGCCTTGGTTTCCTCATCTATAAAATGGAAGAGTTGGACTCAATGACCTCTAAGGCCCCTTCCAGTTTTAAAATCTATGATGCTACAACTGTATCTCAGGAAGATGACTTCAAATTCTCTGTGCCTCAGTTTCCTAATATTGTGGGTAAAGGATGGGAGACATACTCTATTTCCTCACAGAGATAAGAGAGGGAATGATTCACAATTTCAGACAGCAAGATTAAAATGGAAACCTCAGACATCTGTATATCTCCAAACAAGTTAATGGGCATCAGAGATAGGCAAAACATCTGTGCTGTGATGTGAATTCTTCTCCCCATGACTCTGTTCTGCCTCCATATTGCCCCATCCTTACTGAGGATGTTCTTGGGAAAGTAGGTCTAGACTTAGGAGAGATCTAGTCTGCTTCACTCATGTTACAGGTGAGGAAACTGAGGCTCAGAGAAGAGAAGTTACTTGCCAAGCATCACAGTAAGTAGAGGATGCAGGAATTGAAGCTGTGCTTTCTGACTCCAAGTACTGAAGTCCCCTTTCCTCTTTATTCTCCCACAAAGATCTCTACCCTATTCCATTTTCAAATAAGCAATCGATTCTAGCTTGTCTCAGCTACAGGCATAGTCTGCTATGATGACTTATGTGTCAGAGTAAGATGAGGAGCAGGACCCATGGAGAGGACTGGCCCGTGTGCAGACGTGAGTGAGGAGGGGCCCCTAGAAGGAGGAAGGAGGAACCTGCCACATTTAAATCACAAGGTCCTGAGCCCCTGGACACCCTGCTCTGTGACTTGGTCTCCTGGATCTGACCCAGCTGGATGCAGAAAACATCCTGCCTATTTGTCCAAAAAACATCAAATCTATGGAAGGGAATTTTTGCTATCCCCCCTCTTCTATCTCTTGCCCCTCACTCCTTCTCCTCCTCCTCCTCCCTTTCCCCAGCAGCTCCAAACATGCTCACCAACCAGAACCCCAGGGA
The DNA here is from genome assembly GCA_011680675.1 of Gymnobelideus leadbeateri. Lineage (NCBI taxonomy): Eukaryota > Metazoa > Chordata > Mammalia > Diprotodontia > Petauridae > Gymnobelideus > Gymnobelideus leadbeateri. The sequence goes on along the minus strand of WOXC01000021.1, from coordinate 215,789 downwards.
GCAACATCAAATTCATCCTGAGGGTCAAGGACAGGGGCCAGGGTATGTGTTAAAACAAGAAAACCAATCAGAGCTGAAAATGAATGAGAGAGGAGGTGTGAAACAGGGATGAAAGACTGCCAGACAGGGTGGCTGGCAGGCACTCCACTTCAGCTGCCTCCCACACCTGCCTTGGAGTCCCCCAGCATGGGGCCCCCAACCCTGAGGGGGAAGGGAAGGCCGCATCTGAAGTCAATATTCAGCTCCCTTCCACCCCAAGGAGCATGGCCAATGAATGGCAGCTACCTGTCTAGGGGAAGGCTTCATCTTTGGGATTTGGCCAAAGGGAAAGAGATCTCAGCCATAGGAACAGGATAGTAGGGGGTATGGCCCAGGAGGGCTATGGCCTGGAAGGAGGGGGAGAACACAGCAAGGTCCAAGCTCCCATTGCCTCTGCTCCCTGACCGATTGAAGGGGTCTTTGCCTTTGCTGCTACCACTCAAGGCCTTGGGAACATTGCTTTCCCACCTCCCTGAACTCTCATTACTGTAGTAAGGGATAGAAATCTGCTTTCAGATCTATAAGAAATGTGAAACACCTGTCTTCCAGGTGAGGGCAGATGAAGGGATACCTTCATCTAAGCCACTGATAGAAATGGGGTAGAGAAACAACCTAGCTTGAATCCCAACTTCTTGACCTAGTCAATTATAATCTCATTCATCTTCTTTATCTGTATAACAGGGGAGGGGTAGTGCTGGCATTGGAGTCAGGAAGGCCTGGGTTCTAATCCCAGTTCAGATACTAGCTGTGTGACCTTGGGTAAATTCGTTGATTTCATTCAGACTCTATTTTCTCATCTATAAAATGAAGGGGAATAGATTTGATCACCTCTAAGGTCCTTTTCAATCCTAAATCTCTGACCTTGAACTCCATGTAGAGACCTCTGCCCTGAGCCTGGCCCATCCCTGGTTATCACCATCTCCTCTTAAATCCTGGAGATGCCCGTGTTTTGCTCCTACCCCCACGCTAATCTGAGGACTAGTTCCCCAAGTCCCACCACTGGCTCAGACAGAAGGACCTTGATTTAATCCCACTTTTACTCTGAGCTTCTGGTCAGACTTAGTGTTTTTATAGAACTCATTCAGTCATTCTCCTCTAGCCCAAAGGCCCTGGGTTATTTTCATCATGCCAGGACCTGGGGTAGCATATATAAGCAGAGCCATAGAACAGGGAAATGCAAAGGACGATATGGCCATCACCCCTTGGGGAACTTTCTATAGACAGCAAGGATTAGGGGAGGGGGAAAGAATTCTTCCCAAGCTCTAACACTTCCCAAATGGATGTCCTTGGTCCCAAGTGCAATTGACCCAGTGGGTCCCGCCGCATTCTCAGATCAGGGTCTGGATGCCGGGTGACTCAGGAGGGGTGTCTCTGTAGGTGGATCTCTGTTCTGCAGATGACAAACTTCCCTGGAAAATCTGGGGCTTCCAGATATTCTGATAGTCCTTCACTGCCAAGCCCAGGCATTGGTTAGAAGCAGACCAAGAATACACACTTCTCCACAAGCCATTTTCTGATGTAAGCTTCCCAACTGCCCTGTGTGGTATGTAGGCACACAGTATAGGCAATATTCTTCCTATTTTTACTGATAGGGAAAAAGGCAGAGAGAGATGAAGCTAGCTGACCAGGGTCAGATGGCTGGTCAATGGGAAACTGGGAGCAATGGAACATCCTGAACCCTTCCTGCCTGTAAGTGTTGGTATCAGGTGGCACATAAACCCACTGTCAGAGAGGACAGATTTGGAGGCAGGAAGTTGTGGGTGGATTTGGTGACACATGGGAAAGATAGCAAAGCACACTGTCAAGAGCTTCAGTAAGGACAAAGGGATTTTTGCTGGGTTCAATGAAGGCCCAAAGGAAGGAAGTGTCCCTAGAGGCCAGGAGGCCAATGATAAGAACCTGCCTTTCCAGGCCACATGGAAGAACCAGTGCAGGCTTTGTGGATGGGCTTGCTAGGGAGGACAAACCCACAAGGTCCCCCAGAAAAGTCAGGAGAAGGCAAGGAGGCGTATGCTAGCTTGAGAGTCAGGAGACTTGACCCTGATTCCTATTTGTGACATTGGGCAAACAATTCCACCCCCCCACCCCCACTGGGTTTTAGTTTTCTTACCTATAAAATATAAAGCTTGGTTTAGATGCCAGCCAGAGATTTGGGATCCTGTGTTCCTGGTTCTGTAAAAACAGCAACAGATGGATGAATGGATGGATGGATGGATGGATGGAGGGATGGATAGACAGATGGACAGATGGATAGAAAGACAGAGATGGATGGATAGAAAATAAGAGATAGGTGTACATATATGTATATATGGCTTCTGGCAGCTGAGTGAATTCAGCTCTGTAAATAAAGAAGTAAAGATACTCCCCAATGTCTTGACTTCAGAGCCATAAATAATGGAGAATACCAAGCTATTGAGACAATGTGATGCCTCCTACTGATATATGTTCACTTCCTCCCGTTACATCTCCCTGTACCTAGTTTTATGTGTGTGGAGTTATATGTAAGGCTACTACTCCAAGAAAAGAACTGAGATCAGAGAAAGGGAGCATATTGTAAACACATGTTTGTATCTCTACTAGAGCTTTGCACAACTTCACAGACCAATCAACACAAGGTCAATTGACTTTGCTTCCTTGCCATGAGATAGCTGGCTGGTGAAATGAATAGAGCACTGGACTTGGAGTCAGGAAGACCTGAGTTCAAATCTAACCTCAGACACTCAGACACAGCTGAGTCACTCAGGCAAGCCCCTTCATGTCTGTCTGCCTTAGTTTCCTCTTCCTTAAAATGGGACTAGCAACCACACTTATTTTCCAGGGTTGTTGTAAGGATTCACAACATTTGTAAAAAGCACTTAACATGTTGCAGTTCATTTGGTAGGCACTTAATAAAGGTTTATTTCCTTCCTTCCCTGCCACAATTGAGCAGACTTTCTATCAGTGCACACTGTATGTCTTTTGAGAGTTTTATTCTATTTAATTGAATGAACATCATTTAATCACCTATTATTTATCTAGCCCTTCAGTGTGTCTTGACAATACAAAGATGAAAAATGATAGACAAGCCCTGCCCTCAAACATCTTGCATTTTGCCACCTGAGCTGAGTCGGATTATAATTCCCATGGGGTTTGAAGGGAGATATGGAGGGAACCCATTCAAGGCATGGGAGCAGGAATGGAAGCAGGAGAGCAATGGGGAAGGGCAGCAAACACCTAGCAAGCCCAGAGCACTCACAAGGGAAATAAGACTTGCATAGTGGAGCAGCACATTAGTGCTAGAACAAGGACATTAAGCCAGGCTCAAGAGTTTGTACTTTGTCCTGAAAGCAGTAAGAGGCTGTGAGGTACCACAGAAAGAGGGATGGGTTTGGAGTCAGAGAATCTGGGCTCAAGTTCAAGCTCTTCTACTTACTACCTGGGATTCCATAAGCAGATTACTTAATCTCTCTGGTCCTCAGTTTCCTCATTTATAAAATAAGAAGGTTGAATTAGATGGCCTCTAAGGTCCCCCCTTAGGGAGAGCTAGGTACCATAGTGCACAGAGCACTGGGAGTCAAGAAGACTCATCTTCCTGGGTTCAAATCTGGCCCCACACATTTACTGTGTTACTATGTGACCCTGTACAAGTCACTTAACCCAGTTTGCCTCAGTTTCCTCATCTGTAAAATGAACTGGAGAAAGAAATGGCAAGCCTCTCTTGTATCTTTGCCATGAAAACTCCAAATAGGGTCATGGAGAATCAGACAAGACTGAAAAGTTTCCCCTTCTATAAAATGAGCTGGAGAAGGAAATGGCAAACTCCTCTAGTATCTTTGCCAAGAAAACCCCAAATGGGGTCATAGTCAGACAACTACTAATATTATTGAACACACACACACACACACACACACACACACACACACACACACACACACAGAGTCCCTTCCAACTCCAAACCTACAATCTAATTAAAAGCTAGCTACCAAAGGCCAATCACAATGAGATCTTGTCCAGTTAATTGGGTTAAGGAAGGTTCTGCAGAAAGGGCACCTGAGCCAGGTCTTGAAGGATAGAGAGGGCATTACCCCTACAAATGCCCTGGACAACGGACATCAGTGCTGGTCACCTAGGCACACCCACACACACTATACGCAGACAGAGTAGGAGTCATTGTGATGTCTCTTGGGTCTGAGATTCTTCATCGTTCCCAGCTCAGAAAACATCAAGACATTTGTGGCTCTATCTTTACTCTGTTATTTATGGATGGTTCATGGGAATGTCAGTTTCAGAAAAATTAGAATTCCCAAGATATTTTGGCAGCTTAGGGTATTTGAAATGGTGACTGTGTGTGGGTGTAGGACCACCATATATGTTATTATAAAAGGGTCTTAGTAGCCAATGTAAGTTCAACTCCTGCCAAAGGAGTTAAACAGAGTTGTATTGACCACCGTGTTCTCTGTGCTAGAAGGGAATGGAACACATCCAGAAAGAGGGGGCCTGAGGTGGGGCAGGGGATGGAGTTCATGCCATAGCCAAGAAGGATCAACTGGAAGAACCTGGGATATGTAGACTGGAGTAAACCTGTGGAGAGGATGTGATCACTATCTTCAAGCCTTAATTTTCTTATCTGTAAAATGAGGCTGCTGGTGGAGGGTTACAGTTCCTCCCACTTCTAATCTTATAGTTCAACATATTTGCCACTTGGAAGAGGCATTAGACAAACTCTGATTTGTCATGTAGGGCAGACTGGCATCAGAGAGGCAGATCTAGGTTCACTTGTGAAGAAACAGTTCCTGCTAATCTGAGCCATCCAATAATGCAGTGGGGGAGAGGGAGCAGTTAATGAATGGATTTTGCCCTCTCTAAAGGTCCTTTCAAGCTGAGGCTGCATGGCCATTTGTTGTCTGCATGGTATAGGGCATTGGGGGTGGCTTTCATCTCTTTGATTCTGTGATTTTGAATGGAGACTCCTACTCTCTGTGTGTGAAGTTCCAAATTGTTGATTTTGCCTTAGAGATACCCAAGAGACTGGTTATGGAGGGGACAAGAGAGCAGAGAAAACATTTTTCATCAGGATCAGGCAGTCCAGGTTTCTTTGTCCTCGTGAATGTGAGTTTAGACGCTGTGGCCTAGGCAACATGGCTCAGTGGAAAGATGGATTTGTGGTCAGAGGACTTGAGGTCAAATTTCAGTTACTACCTGTTTGAACTTAGGTAGCTAGGTAGCGCCATAGTGCACAGAGCACCAGGCCTCATCTTCCTGAGTTCAAATCTGACCTCAGACACTTATTAGCTGTGTGACCCTGGGCAAGTCACTTCACCCTGTTTGCCTCAGTTTCCTCATCTGAAAAATGAGCTAGAGAAGGCAATGGCAAAACCACTCCAGTATCTCTGCCAAGAAAACCCCAACTGGAGTCAGGAAAAGTTAGACACATTACTCAGCCTATCTGAGCCTCAGTTTCCTCATATGGAAAGTAAAGGGAGGGGCCCAAACCAGATGAGTTCTGAAGTCCTTCCATCTTTTAATCTTGGTTAAAATAAGATAGGCAGGTAGGCACTGGACTGTGGAAGGCCTGGATTGCCAGGCAACAGGGAGCAGTTGTAGGTTCCTGAGCCCTTCTCTCCTTGATTGTCACTGATTAGGTGAGCGCTCAGGTCCTGTGAAGGCAAGTGGAGAAAGGCAGGGGCCCAACTGGGTTAGTAGAAACTGGCACCTTCCTCGGGAAGTGCCGCTGATGGAGAGAATTACTCTGCTGGCCTCAGGCTTCCCAGCAGAGCTCAGGAGAGGGTCCCAGCCGAGGCAGCTGCTGACACGGGGTTAATTAAATCTACCTCCCCATCAATTCTTATTCAACTATTATCGACGTCCATTAGATGGGTGACAGAAGGACAAGGAAACAGTAATAGATTGGTCTTAACCCTGTGGGGAGGAGGTGTTGGGGAGAGGCTCTTGCAGCAGGCTCTGAGTCCTTCTAATGCCTCTAGCCTTACAGGCCATTTCCAAAAGAAGTCCCTGATTTCCTCCCAGACCCTGTTGTGCATCACATACCTTATAATCACAGGGTCATACGTTTAAAGCTGCAGGGGACTCAGAGCCCACATTTTACAGGTAAGGAAACTGAGAACCATCAAGGCCTTGCCTAATGTCTCGTGGTTCGTCAGTAATGGAAGCAGGAATGTAACTCATCTTCCTGGCTCTACCTTAGACACCTTACGATGAACAGTTCCTGGTATATAGTAGGTGCCTAATAAACCCTTGTTTGTTGTAAGTAGCAGAGCCTCATCTGAACCTATGTGGGGTCACAGAGTTAGAGACAGAAGGAAGCCATTGAATCTGACCCCTTTCATCTTACAGACAAGGAAACTGAGGCACAAAGACTCTAAGAGCTTATCTAATAAGTGTCTGTGGTGGGATTTTTACCCAGGGTTTCCTAATTTTAAGCCCAGTGCTCTGCCCACTACACCGCCCAGCTGTCCCCCTCCAGCTCCAGACCTGTCCAGTTTCCATTCCTCTACAGTTTCCAGCACCTCTCTACTGCCCTCGGCCTTGTCCAGTCTGCTGACTCCCATGTTTGTTACAACCATGGGGAGGAGGGTGTTTCAAGGTGACAGTTACCACTTTGAGTAAGCAAGGACAAGACTGAATCCTGGGAAGACATAGGAATTTCCCTTAGGGGGCAACTTCTGGCACCAGGACCCCCAAACTACTGCCCCTGTATGGTGCCATCAGCCCACCCCTGTGGAGCCCCAGTCAGCCACCCTTGTTCCCCGGTAAGCGTCAACAGATCCTTCTTCCCTTAACTCACTTGGGACAAGGTAAAGGTCAAAAAGTACATAGACAGCTAGGTGCTGCAGTGCTGGGCCTGGACTCAGGGAAACCCGAGTTCAAATCCAGCTGTAGACGTTTAAAAGCTCTGTGGCCTTGGGCAAATCACTTAGCCCGTCTTTGCCTCAGTTTCCTTATCTGTAAAATAAGGATAATAATAACCCTTACCTCCCAATGTTGTGGTAAGGATAAACTGAGGCAACACACATAAAAGACATCTGAAACTGAAAGCACTTTTAAAGTATTAGGATTTAAAAATTGTTGGGGGGCGGCGGGGCACACATGACAATCAGGGTTAAGTGACTTGCCCAAGGTCACATAGCTAGTGCTTGATATCAGATTAGAACTCAGCTCCTCCTGCTTTCAGGGCCAGTGCCCTATCCACTGCACCAGCTAGCTGTCCCAATACTACTTATGAATATAAGACTGTAAGTAAAGAACAGAAGGAAATGCTAATAATAGCTCACATCCATACAATGTTTTAAGTTAATAATAACTTACATCCATACTAACTTTCCCTCTAACAACTCTGATTTAGGTGATACAAATATTATTACCCCATTTTACAGCTAAGGAAACTGAGGCTGACAGACATTAAACCATTTGTCTATGGTCACACAGTTAGTATCTGAGGCAGGATTCCAACCCCAGACCCTTGTCTCCAGGTCCAGTATCCTACAAATACCAGAGTGTTGTGAATGTTGGGGTAACTTGAGTGAATTAGGATTTTCAAGATAGTAGGAACACAGCTTCCTTGACCTTTGACTGAAAAAAAAAAAAAGAAAGTTAATTAGCTGCCTAAAGTGAGCTGACTGCCAAAAGTTCACCAAATTCTTAAGAGGCTTTCTGATGGAAAAAAAAAAAGTGAATCTATGTGGGTAAAATAATTCCTCCAGTTATATCCAAGGAGCCCAGTTTGACCACTTTCAAAAATCATACTTGGGATGGTTCTGGGGAAGGAGGAAGTTGTTCTTAGAGGGTACTAGAGGCCACAGCTTAGTGCAGAGGCTCTTAAAACCTGGTGTTCATAGATTCCTGAGGGAGTCTTTAGAGATTGAAGTTGGGTGGGGGGAAATTACATCTTTATTTTCATTAATCTCTAACTGAAATTTAGCATGTCTTGTAATTTTGAACATAGGCAAGAAATGTTATTCTAAGAAGGAGTTCATAGGTTTCATCAGACTTCCAAAGGGATCTATAATTCAAGGAAGGTCAGGACCCTGGCCTAGAGGGGATTCCAGATGGACCAGGTCAAGTAAGGCCTGGAGAATCTGGACTAAAGATTAGGTTAGGAAGCTCAGGTGCCATTCAGTCTTGGTCTGACTGGATTTCTTCTGCTTGGACCTTACCCTGCTGTGTTATTTTTGAATTTGTATATTTTTTATTTTCTTTTGTAAATAATCTCAGGAAACAAAAATGTACTTTTGTGGCTTGGAGTGAACAGAGACAGAGATTAGATAGGGAAGGGGAAAGACAGGACTGGACCTGGGCTCCTGGGTATGGTGACAATAGCTAGAGGGAGAGATGATTGGGAATTGACTGCCACAAGTCTCTGAATCCAAGGATCCAAACCAGCTCAGGGGCTCAGGAAGACCTAGGAGTTTCCTTGCCTTGAGTGAAGTCCAAGGGAAATTTAGGACATAATGAAAGTTAAACATCTTGCCACCCTGAACCAGTCACCAGAAGAGGACCTGGTACCCTAAGGCTTTGACTGAGGGTTAATGGTCCTATCCTTTAAAAACTCATGAACTGATGCAAAGTGAAGTGAGCAGAACCAGAAGGACATTGTACACTGTAACAGCAATATTGTAACAATTATCAGCTGGAACAATTTAGCTATTTTCAGCAACACAGTGATCCAAGACAATTCCAAAGAACTCATGATGAAAAATGTGACACGCTTCCAGAGAAAGAACTGATGGAATCTGAATGCAGATTGAAGCAGACTGTTTTTCCCTTTCTTTTTTTTTAATTTTTTTTCTTTTGCCCTGTTTCTTCTTTTACAACATGATTAATATGGAAATATGTTTTACATGATTGCACATACATAACCTTTATCAAATTGCTTACTGTCTTGGGAGGGGAACTAAGGGGAAAAGTTTTAGAATTCAATTTTTAAAAAATGAATGTTTAAAATTATCTTTAAAAGTAATTGGGAAAAATAAAATGTTATTAAAAATGTCCCCATCCTTTTCTCCTCTCCATCTAAAGGGCTCACCATATTGATAACACATTTAGCTCCAACACACAATCAGCTTAGACCACCCCAGTTCAGAATTCCAGAGCTCAAGAAAACCACCAGCCTCAGTATCCCTGGTAGCAGGGATTCCATTTCCTCTGCAGAATGGGACTAAAGGTATTTGACTAACAGGCTAAGGATAAAGGATAAAATAAATAAGCCTTGTAAGATTTTTTGCAAACTTTAAAGTGCTTTATAAAGGTGAGCTATTATTATTGAAGAGATTCCAAGAACGCAAGTTAGGAGAGAGAGTGTTCTAGGTCCAGGGAATCTCAGAGTTGATCTAGTCTACCCCCCTCATTTTAGAGATAAGGAAACTGAGGCACAAGGAAATTAAAAGATTTGCCCAAGATCACACAGCTAATAAGTGGCAGAGCCCCATGTCCTTTGGCTTGAAATCCATTGTACCATGCTGCCATTTAGTTCACCCCAAAGAAATGTAGAAAACGAGGCGCAGATTCACTTGCAAAAGCTCACATTATCACAACAATGGCAAAGCCAGGTCTACAGACTCCCAGGACAATGCTCTTTCTTTCCTATCAAGTTTACTAGGCACTTACCAAAGGTCCTACAAATAGCATGTGGAAAGACTCAAATTCAAACCCATACCTTGAGGTTAACTCCAGAGTTCAATAACAAGAGAAAGAGGGGAATGGAAGCAGTTCGTTTATCATAGATTTATTCCTTGGTTTCAAGAAAGTGGCTTACAATTGTGATTCTGCATAGGTAGGAAGGGGAGCAGTCACAAGAGGTTATGGGATGGAGAAAAACCCTTAGAGATTCCAAAATCATCGATTTAGAGCAGGAAAGGACCTTGGCGGTCATCTAGTCCAACCAGTCCATCCAGTCCAACCATCTAGTCCAAAACATATTATTTTCTAGATCAGATCCAGAGAAGTTAAGGTCCCATAGGTAGTAAGAGGGAGAGCTGGGATCTCATCCAGGATCTTCTGACTCCACATTCAGGGCTCTTTCCATGACCTCTCTAATCATCAAGGCCAGCCTCCTGATTTTGCAGTCAAGCAAAACCAGGCTCAAAGGACTTATCCAAGGTTATACAAGTAACAAATAACAGAGTTAGGATTTGAATCCACTACTTTGACTGCGACATTGCACCAGCTGGAATGCGACTGGCAGGAGAAGTGAAAAACCACCCAGAGGAATAAAGGGGTTGGGGGTCAGTCTACTACCCTGGAGATTTTCCTAAGGTATGGTACCTTTAAAATCACAAATGAAAATGACTTTAGGCTGTAGTTGGGGCTCCTGGGGCTGATGGCCCCAAACAATTATGGGAAAGACTAGCAAATAGGAAAAAAAATCCATTGACTTTTCTGGAGGGAGCTGACCTCCTAATAGGAAAGGGGGATAGGGGTTGCTTACCCGGGGCAAGGGGAAAGTGTCCTTGAGTAGTCAGCCTCCTGGAGAACCCCGTGTGCTCTCATTTGTTAGAGTCAAGCCCCTGATAAGATGAAAGGTCTTTCCCTAAGCAGGGGGCTACTTGCAAGCAGGAAACTGCTATGGGACGGGTGGGGGGGGTGGCGGAACGACACCCTCCAGCAGGCTGAGATTGTGTCTCCTCATTCTTTCCTGCAGTCTGAAGGCCTATGTCTAATCAAGGATGGAGATCTTCCCCCTCAGGCCCACCTAGAGCACAAATAATGTTTATATTGGTTAGCAACAGAGCCAAACACACATAGAAACTGGACAAGCTCAGCGGACGGGAGATGTTTCCTTAGCAATACCCTTCATGACTATTGGCAGCAGCTACGCAGGACAGAGAGAGCCTAGGCAGTGTCCTTTGATTGCTCTTGAGTGGGGTTCTGCATTCTGGCATCCCCAGCAACTCAGCCAATCATAAACAGGTCCCATGCACAGAGAGAGATAGAGAGAGGATAGTTCTAGGTACCAGCGTCCTCTGTAAGGTTCCATCTGTAAGCCCCACAGGGGACAAGCAACCCAAAAGAGGGGCAAAGCAGTTACTTGCAGGGATTTCAGACTTGAACATGGTTAGATTGGCCATGAAGGAACTGGTAGGAGACAAGTTGAGATGATCCATTCAGAAAAAAAAAAGCTAGATATGTTTTAGGGGGTAGGGTGGGTCAAAGGGGGTGAGGTAGGGAGGGCTGTACTATTGGGAAACCTGAAATCAGGACAGCTTCCTAATAACCCAGGATGGTAACTCTAGGGCTGAATGGCATCTCAGGGGCAAGCTAATCCAACCCACTCATCTTAGAAGTCTCGGATGGTGAGATGACTTCCCAAGCAAGTTTTGCTCAGTCCCAGAAAGAGCCTTAGATAGCTCCCTAGGGCTCTATGCATTGGAAACACTCAAGGAAGCCACCAGAAAGAACACTGGTACAGGAGTGGGATAAGGAGAGAACAGCTGTGTCTCAAAACACCATATGATCAGAAAGGTGCCACTTCCTGACACCCTGGGAAGACTGATCAATCAGCCCTTGCCTCACTCTCCTCCTTTAGGAGTATACCACATCCAAAGAGATAAATAAGGCAAGTAATTTCTATGGGCCAATCAATCAACAAACATTGATTAAATACCTACTATATGTCAAAACCCATGAAATAATAATAATAATAATAAATAATAAGTTTCTGCCCTTATTTTTTGGTGGGGGGGGGGGGAGTGTATTCTAGGAACTGCCACCAAACTACCATTACTTCATCCAAAGACTGAAAAGATGGGTAAACCCTGAGGGAATCCCTGTGATGGCCTGCAGGGGATATCCTATGCTTGCATCCCTGCCTGAGGCATCCCTAATTAAAGCTTGCTGTGAAAGCTGGCCTTACTGTTATAGAAAATTTGACAGTGCTTCAGACTATGATTTGTTAGAAAACACGAAATGTTCTCGAACTAAATTTTTTAAAAATTCAAGAGAGAAGCCAGAAGAAACACAAACAGAAGAGAGGCGGGGAAAGGTAATTTTGTGTCATGTGAACAGAAACCCTGACAGCAGAGAAGAAAAAAACCTCGGTATAGCATTAGATTCCATACCACAAGGACTCGGAGTCCTCCATGCCCAGCTTCTGCCAGCTCCATGACTTCAGGATACTTGTTCTTTGAAATAAAAGCTAATTACTGCTTTCTCTGAGTCTCTTCTCATTTACTCAGCTTTAGCACCAACACTGGGGGCAGCTATGGAGAGGCTGGCATCTATGAGCTCTCTCTAGGAGAACTGAACTAGAAAACCTCCACCCACCCCCACCTTCCACAATCAACAATCTTATGCTGCTTTGTAAAACACTTTAGATTTCAGAAAAGGTGATTGCAGGGATTTCGGACTCCAATGTGAGTAGGGTAGCCATGGAAGAACCAGTAATGGGCAGATTTGAGTGATCCATCCAGAAAAAAATGATGCCTATTAGTGGAAAGTCTTAGGAAGAAGGGGAGGTGCTATTAAAAAACATGAAAGCATGTCTACATTCCAGTATCCAAGGATGGCAGCTATGGAGCTGGAAGGGACCTCAGAGGCTAGTCATTCCAACTCCCATCTTAGAGTTGGAGAAATTGAAGTACAGTTACGTGGAAGGTAGTAAATGGCAGGGCTGGGGTTGTGGAGGAGAAGTCAACTAACTTAGGAAATGTCCTCACATCATTGTATATTTGGGGCCCCCAAGTTACTCGTTAACTTAATAAACCACATAAGTGATGTCACCCAACATCATGACTGCTCCCGAGGACACATCTTGCACTAGAGTCTTCCATCAGTCACTGGAGGTCCCATATAGATAAGTAAGCTCGGCCACTAATTCTCCCATCATTCTACCTTCCAGAGGGTCATGGGGTTAGGGCCACTCAGGTTTGTGGGATGGCTGGGAAGTAGTCAGGATCAAAGAGAGGAACCGGCACATTCTGGGGTCCCAAGGACATTCTCCAACTAGACTGTCCACTATCTATGTCATTTCTACACTTGAAATCTTCAACTATAGCTTGCACTGTGTTCTACACAAATGGGCCACTCAGAGAATGTTTGCTGTATTGAATTTAACAAACTGAATGAAATCTATAAACCCAGGAGCCAGTAAATGAGTCCTTGAGTTCACTCCCTGTTTCTATAAAGCAGTCTCCAGCTTTGTTCTCTAACTTCCCTTCCATCTTCATCTTTTTTTAATATTTTATAAGATTTTAATTTATTTTGTTAAATATCTCTTTTTTTAAAAGTTGTTTTTATTTATTTTTCCAAATGCTTTATTAACTTCTGTTTTACTTCATTTCCGCCAGTTTTTGTGTTACGAATTTTCTCCCTGTTTTTCCCCTACCCACCGCCCCAAAAGAGCAGTACCCCAGGATATCCCCTCCTCTTATTTCCCAATTATATGTAAAATAGTATTAATAATAGTATACATATATATTTTTAAACATTTGGTTTTAAAACTTTGAATTCCAAATTCATTCTCTTCCTCCCTTGTCACCCACCCTTACTGGAAAGATAAACAATTCAACGTAGGTTGTACATGTGTAGCTAATGCAAAACATTACCACAGTATATTGTAGAAGACTGATTATATTTCCCTCCCTCCTATCCCACCTCGCACTTGTTCTATTCTCTACTTTGGTCCTGCCCCTTTTCAGAAATGTGTGCTTCCTACTTCACTCCCACCCAGCCTGCCCTCTCTTCCATCATTCCCCCTCTCATGCCCTTCCTCCTCTGCTCTCCTGTATCTCCTTAGATACCCTATTTCATGTGTATGTCATTCCCTCCCTGAGCCAAATTCAATGATTATAAGGGTGACCCTTATGCCTTCCTGTTCTTCCCCTCCACTGTACCCATTTCCCCTTGCCTCTTTTATATGACACAGTTTGCCCCTTTCTGTCTCTCCCCATCTCCTCTCATTATATTCCTCTCTCACCTCTTCATTTCACCTTTTAAGTATCATCCCTTCCTATTAAATTGGTCCTGTGCCCTCTATCTATGTATACCTGTAAACATATATATATATATATACACATTCACATATGTATTCTTATGCCTATATACCCTCTGATAAAGACTATATATAAATATATATCAATATACATGTATATACCAATATACATACATACATACATACATACATACATACATACTATTCCCTTCAACTATTTTCATACTGAGAAAAGTTTCATCAGTTACAATCATCATTTTTCCATATAGGAATGTAAATAGTTCAACTTTGATAAGTTCCTTATGATTTCTTTTCCCTGTTTACCTTCTCATGCTTCTCTTGCTTTTGTCTAAATGTCAAATTTTCTACTCAAGTCTGGTTTTTTTCTTTAAGAATGCTTGAAAGGGTGGCTAGGTGGTGCAGTGAGTAGATCACCGGCCCTGGAGTCAGAAGGACCTGAGTTCAGATCCGGCCTCAGACAACCCACACAAACAAAAAAAAAAACCTAGCCGTGTGACCTTGGGCAAGTTACTTAACCCCAATTGCCCTAAAAGGGGCATCTAGGTGGCACAGTGAGTAAGAGCGCCGGCCTCGGAGTTGGGATGACCCAAGATTGAATCCGGCCTCAGAAAATGAGCACCCACACATAAATAATGACTAGCCGTGTAACCTTGAGCAAGTTACTTAACCCCAATTGCTTAAAAAAAAAAAAAAAGAATGCTTGAAAGTCCTCTAATCCACTGAATGACCGTATTTTCCCCTGAAACATGATACTCAGCTTTGCTGGGTAGGTGATTCATGGTTTTAATCCTAGGTCCTTTGACCTCCAGAATATCATATTCCAGGCCCTTCAGTCCCTCAGTGTAGAAGCTGCCAGATCCTGTGTTATTTGAACATTTCACAATATTCAAATTGTTTCTTTCTGGCTACTTGTAATATTCTCTCCTTGATCTGGTAATCCTGGAACCTGGCTATAATATTCCTAGGAGTTTTCTTTTTGGAATCTTTTTCAGGAGGTGATGGGTAGATTCTTTCAACCTCTATTTTGCCTTCTGGTTCTAAAACATCAGGGCAGTTTTCCTTGAGAATTTCTTAGAGGATGATTTCTAGGTTCTTTCTTTGATCATCACTTTCAGGTAGTCCAATAATTTTTAAATTATCTCTCCTGGATCTATTTTCCAGGTCAGTGGTTTTTCCCATGAGATATTCCACATTGCCTTCTATTCTTTCCTTTGTTTGGATCTGTTTAACACCATCTTGATTTCTCACAAAGTCACTAGCTTCCCTTTGATCCATTCTAAATCCAAAGGAAAGATTCTCCTCAGTGAGCTTTTGAGATTCTTTTTCCATCTGGCAAATTCAGCTTTTTAAGGCATTCCTCTCCTCATTGCCTTTTTGAGCCTCTTTTGCCATTTGAGTTAGTCTATTTTTTAGGGCATTATTTTCCTCAGTCAGGCTGTTGACTCTCATTTCATACTTTTTCTGCATCCCTCTCATTTCTCTTCCCAATTTTTCCTCCACTTCTCTTATCTGCTTCTTAAAGTCCTCTATGGCTTGCAACCAGCTCGTATTTTCATTTGAAGCTTTTGGTGCAGGAATTCTGACCTCACAGTCCTCCTTCTGTTCCATGCTTTGAACCTCTTTTCCCCCAAAATAGGAGTCCAATGTTGAATTTTTCTGTTTATTTTGTTTCCTTTGCCTAGTCATGTTGCTACTCAATTATTTGACTTTTGGGTTTGTTGCCCCACAGTAGGACTCTGCCACCAGCCAGGGGAGCTTCTGTCCCAAACACTGGGGTTTTCTCAGCTGCCAGAGCTATTAGTTGGGTGCCCTCTCTGAGGCCTCCACATGCTCTGGCAAGCTGGTCACACACCCCAGGATCTCCACCCCAGACCACAATCCAGAACCAAGAAGGTTAAAGCAAGAGAGATTACCCCCCAGACTGGTCACTGGGTCCCCCTACAGTCTGCAGGCCAGGAGCTGAAGCTGCAACACAGCGGGCTGCACTGAAGCATCTCAGCAGCTTCTTGCCCTGGTGGGAAGAGGATGACACGCTCTCTCAACTAGTGGGTCCCAAAGTCCATACTGCACTGACCTCTCACTTTACCCTTGGCATGTATGTGTTGATAATTCTCGAAACACCATAGCTGTTGGTGTTCTGGAGTCCCTCCAGCCAGCTGCTGGTCAGGCCGCCCTGGGGCTAAAACCTCTAGCTCACAGGGTGCTGGGGTTGGCTCCCAGAGCCCTGTGCCGGCTGCTCCCTGCCAGGCTGCTGGGCTGTTCTCAGCAGGAGGTTAGCTTCTCTGTGTCATTTTGTGGGTTCTGTAGCTCCAGAGGTTGTTCAGAGTCCCCTTTTACATGGATTGGTGAAAGTGGGACCTGGAGCCACTTGGAAGTCCTCCCACCTTCATCTTTTTATACTGTTCCCTGGGCCTTAGTGTACTCCTTCTACATTGCTTCTTGTTGAAAGTTTTTCCTGACTTCAAAGCCCCTTCTTGAAGGACTCTCTGACCTGACCTAAAAGTGACCTCTCCCTCCTGTTATCTCCAAATCTCTCACCCCACCCCTGTGTTCAACTTCTTCAATTCACTCACCATATTTTACATGTAGCATAGTTATTTATCTATCTCTCTCTATATACATATATACACATATATGACTCATCTTTAGATTGTATCTAAAGAGACCAGATTTCGCTACTATCAGATGTGTGTAATGAAGGCAGGAATGTGGACCTGGTGGAAGGAGATAGCTTTGACTTTTTCACCTAATTTTTCTTCTTGCCCCAACTTTATCTGCATACCAGAGAGGACTTTGGAAACTCTCTACACTCAGCCTCCACACAACTCCTGTAGCATTTTTCCCCTCGTTATTCTCCGAATAGTTTTTTGGGGGACACTTTTCCAATCAGGGATATAGCAGAAGTTATAAGGAATTTTCTAACCCTAAATCATACATCTTATGTCTGGGATATGGACTTTGAATCAGCACCAGACATAGGTATTTATAAGAACAGACAATCTCATCCCAGGTATTTTACTTGCTTTTACTGGCCACTGTCTATCTGGGTGTGGAAGAGTGGGGCTTATAGCTCTTGAATATGCATTAAAAGAACTGTAGCCCTCCCTGTCACAGAGAGGCTTTTAAACCATTGCATCCCAGCAGATGATAGTAGGTGAAACAAGAAACTGACACCAAATAGACTATATAGTTGAAGAGTTGTTTGGTAACCATAAGACCATTGGAGGTGCATAGCAGAGATGATGGGATAGGAAGTAGAGGCATGATGCCTAGTATAGAGACAACATGTCTAGCAGAAATGACATGTCCAGTCTAGAGCAGCAATGTGGTACTTTCAGAGAAGATTTGCAGTTCTGCATAATGAGGAGTTTGAGTTCTTCTGTGTGTGTATATATAAATATAATGGGTGCCCTCTGTGCATGTGCCCTGGTCGCCAGTTTCCTGGCATACCTATTCATACATGAGCTCCTTCATGTATATTTCCTAGATGCACATTTTTCCTATATATGTATCTTTTATATATGTTTCCCTGGCATACATGTTCATTACATGTGTGTCTTTCCCCGCTTATGGTAGAGTAACCTATGAGGGGCTTTTGAATTCATGGAAACCTTTTCTTTTGAATTTATTTGCTGTAGTGTTTGATTAAATTACTTTTACTTTGAATTAATGTGTTTTCTGTCTTGCTTGTAAACTTAAGCATGCTGGTGGGGGCTTGTGAACTATAGTTGTGAGTAGATGCTGACTCACACAATGTCTCGAATTAGTAATAGTTTTTCATTTAAAAATTAGATTTCTATTAAAGTATTTTGTTTCTGTATCACCTAAATTTCCTCAGGAGTCTGCAGAGGAATGAAGACATGTATGGCTTGAGCACTATCCTTACTATGGAGGTCCTTAGAGAAACTGACCAACCAAAGGGGCCACAGGGACAGAGTGAACTTCCAAGGTGATAAGATTGCTGTGGCATGGGGGAGAAAGTCCTGTGAGAGTCAGGAATGAAAACCAGAAAGAATATTTTTTTATTTCTTATAAGAAAAAAAGAAAGAAAAGAACAATTCAGTAAAACTGATCAATACACTAAAAACAAAGTGACATTCTATGCACTATTCCATACCTATGGATCATGACTTCTTGTGGGTGGTGCGGGCAGTCTCTTTAAGGGAGGGGACATTTTTCACCTCTGTATCTCCAATGTCTAGCACAATACATGGAAAGACCTTAATAAATAGGCTGAACTGTATGAAATTAAACTGAATGGAAACAAGAGAGTGTAGCATGGTGGCTGCAATATTGGACAAAGAAGCAAAGGATTTTAGGCTCTGGTCCTGACTCTGTCTCTATCATTTCCTTCCCTTATGACCCAGTCTCCTCCTCTGTAAAATGAAGGGTTGGATTAAGGTCCCTTTCCCTCTCTATGTCTAACCTTGAAACAAGGAAGTCTTTCCCCTTTGGCCTTGTAGGCCTCTGAGCAGAGGGGAGGGTGAGAGAGATGCCCCCCATCCCCAGCCAGAGTTATTCAGTGGGTATCCTCAGGGGTCCAGTCTCCTGAACAGGATGTCTAAACCTCAGGCCTTTGCTATCTTCTCCAAAGAAAATACCAACTGGGTACATCCCCTTACTCTATCCACTCCCAGGCTGCCCCAAGGGGCCTCCTGCTCAGGAAGATAATAACTAACTAACCCTACCTGAGTGACCTTGGGCACATTATTTATACCCTAACTGGTAAGTGATCAAGAATTATCCGTAATCAAGGAAAAACTGCTGGAAATTAAGGAGGATCAAAGTAAATTGAGAAATGGGAAGGATACATCCTTACCAGCAGGTATAATGGCCTGCTCATCTCCCCATCCCAGGTCTGAGATGGGCCTAACCTTGACTTCTCCCTTCCTGGGTCTCAAGCTAGAGAAGAGAAACCTTGGGGGTGGAGAGGTGGGGAATGGGATTACTGTTTTCCAAGTATCTAAGGGCTGGCATGGGGCAGAGGAATCACCTTCATCCTGATTGATCCAAGAGGCCAGAACTAGGAACTAGGAGAAAGGGGGAGAGGGACCGATTTCCCCTCTATAGAAGGAAGAGCACCCTGACAGTAAACGGTATTCCCAAGAAGACTAGGCACTTTTGTAAGGTAATGATCTCCCTGTCCTTGGAATCTTCAAAGTGCAAAGTAGCAGCCTGTCTATTGGGCATGCTGGAGGGGAGTTACAGGTTTGACTCTATGGTCTCTAAGGCCCCTCCCAGCTCTGAGATTCTGGGATTCCCCATCTAGAAAACTGGGATGCTAATAGCTTCCCTCCCTCTCAAAGTTACTGCTTGAGAATATTTGTGAAAGTGCTTTGAAAAGCCACACACTCATCACAAAGGGTTTTCCCCCCAAGGTTGTGACAGTCATCAATAATAATTATAAAATAGAATCTTGGTGATAGGCTTAGAAGGGCCTGGCCTGAACACAAGCTACTCTGTGCAGGGAAGGTGAAGGTGGGGGAGGAGCCAAGGGGTTGAGAAGGTTACATTTGAACAGGAAAATTTCCTATTTATTTCTGAACCCAGAAAGGCAATGGGGGGGGGGGGTTGGTAAACACATCTATTTTTCATGATCCAAGACCAACCCCAGTGATTGAAGTCAATGGCAGGGGTGACGGGGATAGAAGGCAGGTGAAACATTGATAGGGGTGGAATGAATATTTCAGGAGAGGCCATGACGAATAGAGAAGGGAGTTGGGAAAGGGAGGGAGGAGGACAAGACTCCCGTAGATCCCGCCCCCCCAAGTATCAGGTTGCCCAGGGAAGCACATTTATAGGTATTTCTTTCCAGAAAACTACCTGAGAATGAGCAGAGGACCCCCAGGGACCTGAGACGTCAAGCCGGAAGGGACTTTCCCTAGGAGGTCATAGAGTGCAGCCCCCTCAATTTTCACATGAGGAGACTGAGGCCCATAGAGACTAAGAACTCCCCCAAGGACATCCAGGTGACCAAGGAGAGAGTGCTCTGGGCCCAAATCTGTACTCTTTTCATGTTTCTTTGCTCACCGTGTCCAACCCCTTCTCTGACAGGTGAGGAAACTGACTCTGCCAAAAGCAGAGGGACTTGGTCTGAGGTCAGCAGCAAACTAATCACGGAATTGGGGTAGGACCCCATCGATTCAGCTCCTGAGTGCAGGGACTGTCTACCCAGTGAGAGCCCGACTCCCCCATGCTGTCCACGGCTGTGCATTCGCTGGACAGAGAATGTTCCCAGACTGGAGGCCGCCAGAACAAAGGGCTGGGGGTGCAATTATTAGTTGTGCTTTGTAAAGTGGAGCAAACGACCTCAGCCTCTTTGAATATCTGGCACGCCCAGCTCCGTGCCCCCCCCAGACCAGGGTCACACCCCTGATGACGCTAGGCAGGGGCTCCCAATCTTTTCTGGGTCATGGTGCCTTTTGGCAATCTTGAAACCTCGGGACTCCATCTCAGAATAATGTCTGTAAATGCATAAAGTGCCTAGGGTAACAAAGGAAAATGATCATACTGAAATGGCTCTCAAAATGGGTTTTACAAAGCAAGCTCCTGGACTCCAGGTTATATTCAATCGTTTCCAGTTGTACTGACTCTCTGTGACCCCATTTGTGTTTTTCTTGGCAGAGATCCTGGAGTGGCTTGCCGTTTTCTTCTCTAGCTCATTTTACAGATGAGGAAACTGAGGCAAGCAGTAAGTGTCTGAGGCTGGACTTGAACTAAGGTTCTCTGGACTCCAGGGACAGCACTCTATTCACTGTGCCACTTTAGCTGCCCTGAGTTCTAGGGTGAGGAAAGAACAAATATTTATTAAGAGCCTGATACAGGCAAGGCATTGTGATTATCATTTTATAAATATCTCATTTGATCCTCACAAAGACCCTGACAGGTAAGTTCTAAAATAGAGGAAACTGAGGCAGTCAAAAGTTTAATCACTCGCTCGGGGTCGCACAACTAGTAAGTCTGAAGCTGGATTTGAACTCAAGTCTTCCTGATGTCAAACCCAACCTTTTTTTTCCACTTTGCTATAGTTGCTCTGTTAAAACACTTAGAAAATGGTTGTTACATTTCCCTTGTCTGCTCTGCAGACACAGAGTCCCCCAAGAGCCATTAAAGGACAGCAACCACACCTCTGTTCCCCCAGCATCCTGGATATCTACTTATTAGCTGTGACTTTAGGCACTTTAATTCCAAAGCCTCAGTTTCTTTATCTGTGAAATGGGTGAGTTGGAGTAAATGACCTTGAAGGTCGCTTCTGGTCCTAGATAGATCTATGAGCTGCCTATGCCCCATCCCACGGCTTATGTGAGTAACACAAACGCTAACAATTCTGGAGGTACTTATCCCAGTGGAGCCTCCCACGTGGCTCAGTGAAAAGATACATGGGCTTGTCCTGAGAAGCACCCAAGTGTAGGTCCCAGCTCAGCTGCTGGAATCTGCAGGTTAGTTGTCTCTGACCTTCTTCCCTGATATCTATGTCCTCAGACAATAGAGAGTCACAATCACAATTCCTTTATCTAGAAAATGGGGATAACAGAGCTTTCCCTGTCTTCCTCACCAGACAATCGTGGGAAACAAAAATAAAGAGTGCAGCTGTAAAGGGTGCAAAGATGAGACAAGTTCTCATGCTTCTGGCAGCCCTCAGTTGCCAGATCCCAGCACTAAATCTCTGCTTAGTCCTTTGAGAGGAGAGACTGTGGCTCCTTCTCATTTCCCTCCCCACCAATGCCAAGCACATGCACAAAAATGAAACCTGAAGGGATCTCATCTGACTTCCTCATTTTACAGACAAGGAGACTGAGCCCCAGAGAGGTTGTGATTTGTCCAAGGTTGTCAAGGTTGTAAGTGACAGTGGAGATTCAAGCCCAAGTCCTCTGTCTCCAAACCCAGCTCTTTACATAGCAAGGACAATCTCTAAAGACTTTTCTGATGGATTGTTGAGTCTTACTGTCAGAGGAATAATTACCTCTAATTTACAGACAAGGGAGCAGAGGTGAGGGACTTGCCTGTGGTCACAAAGCTAGGAAGCTTCAGAGGTGGGATTCAAATCCAGTTCCAGCCCTCTAGTTAATACACCATATTGGTGCCAACTGTGGGAGCTGGTTGGGGGTGGACTGGGCTTTGGCTAGGCTTTGTAGGGTAGGACAAGGTGGAGGGGGTCAAGGAGGCAGTCATGAACATTGGCTGGGATGAGTAAGAGTATTCAGAGGTGAGATCAAGACGAGGATCCAAGTGCCCTCCAGAGCAGAACCCGGAGGGGCCTGTGGTTCCTTAGAGATCTGGGTGGGCTGCTGGTGAATGTCTTCTGGGGCTGGGTGTGGGGAGGGGCAGCTTCGGGGAGAGAATCCTGCCTGATGTCTGCTACCTCAGGAATAACACAATCGTGAATTTGAGCGTGTAGAACATTATTGCCTGTGCATTATTGATGGTTATTGTACCCTCTGGGTGATGAATTATTGAGGGGCCATAGTGGATACAGAGAGTCTGCAGTCTGGTTATAGGAGATGGGCTGGGTGTGCACGTGAGTGCACCGTCATGTATGAGAGAATCTACTTCCTTATTCAAAGGATCGTAGATTTAGAGCCTGAAGAAACTGTGGAGATCATCTATCCTTTCAACCCCTCATTTTACAGATGAGAAAGCTGAGGACCAAAGAGAATGCATGACTTGACTAAGGTCACACAGAATTACTTGCCTAAGCCCAGAACCTCAGAATCAAAATGAAAACAATAACTGACATCTGTTTAGCTCTTTGATGTTCACAAAGTGATTCACATACCTCATCTCCATGTAATAGGTGGCTGCCTTGGAACCCAGATGACCCGGGTTCAGATCTCCCTTCTGAAACATTCGGTGGATCCTGAACATTTGATATAACATCTCGATGTTCAAGGCAATTCTCCAAGACTACATGTCAGAGAAGGTGCCAGCCTGCATCTATAGAAGTTTTCTCATCCACAAGGTCCCTACAACAATTAAACCACAGGTCAAGTCCCTATTCTATGTCAGATAATATGAGGTAGGAAATATGGGTCTTTTTATTATCCCCATTTTACAGATGAGGAAACTGAGTCTATCCACTATCATACTGCCTCTCATCACAAATGTAAATATAATTTAAGGATGTAAAGAAATGGCCCAGGGAGAAAGGGGACAGTTGAGCCAGGAATCCTCTTTGTGAAGGTTTCCTTACTTTTCAACTGACTAATCACTAGCTGCCCCTTTCTGTACTCTAGGTTCCTCTAGCTCCTCTTCTTTTCTTAAGCCCACTGAGTTAAAAAAAAGAAAGAAAGAAAGAAAAAGAACTTTGTAAATGAATATTAGAGGTAGTGTGGTGATGTTGTGGGAAAAGCACAGGATCTTCTGGGATTCTGCCTCTGTCATTCAATCCCTTGGCTCTCCCTACTGACTTTGTCTCCTCTGCAAGTCTGATCCAAATGGACTCTATACCTTTCTCCAAGTCAATAAAAATGTTGAATGGCATAGACTCAAGGACAGATCCCTGAGGCATTCTGTGAATGACATTTCTCCAATGCTGAAAGTAGATACCCATTCACCAATGGCTAATCTTGGGGTCTAGTCTTTAAGGAAGTTTGAAATGCATCTCCCCCCAGAGCACAGTCCAATGAAAAGAGCCCAGGGGTTTAAACCAGAGGAATCTGGGTTAAAACCCTGACTCAGTTACCTAGAAGATACAACTTGGGACAAGTTTTTTGGACAGTTTCTCCATCTGTTCCTCAGTGATGGGAGGAGCCCTTTCTCTCTAGAATTAGCTCATTTTCCTTTTTGTTGTGACCCTGCAGTTTCGATGGTGGAGGGAACTCCCACTCTTGACCAGTGCAGACTGTGATTCTTTAGTAATTTACTGTTTTAGAAAGTTGTCTGAGGTAATGAGAGCTTAAATGGTGGTGATCTTCTAGCTGGTATCTGAGGCAGGATTTGTACCTAAGCCTTCCTGATTTTGAAGGGGATTCTCTAAGTAAGTCCCTTAATCTCTTCATGCCTCAGTTTCCATATCTGCAAAAGGAAGAGGTTGGAATTGGTGGACTAAGCTCTAAATCTTCAGCCCTTCGATCCTAGTGAAGGTTTGACTGGATACTATTTGGGAAAAATAACTGGGTCCTCTGGGAATCAGAGGACCTGAGTTCAAATCCTAAGTCTGACACTTATTGACTGTGTAACCATGGGAATGCCATTTAACCTCTATGGTCTCTAAGGTGCCTGACAACCTCAGGATGCTATGGTTTCTCCTTCCCTTGAGGACAAGGATGAGAGACTGTGTGAGAGTCCTGGGAAATGGAGATCCAGTGAAATACAGGGGATTCTGAGTCCTTTACTGGGTCGGAGGTATTTTGGTAATTGTTTAACAGCCAGCTCTTTCAAAAAAGTATATATATATATACTCCAATACACTTTTTAAGTTTAATGCACATTATCAACATTTTTCTCCTTCACTTTCTTAAATATAGACAACCAACCAAACAAATCAAGACCTGATCTGTAGTATCTGCTGATTTCCAAGGTGTAATGCTCACACTGAAAATTTAATGATGGGCTCTCAAACTGGCTCCAGCCCACCCCTGTCATTGTGGTTCCTTATTTCTAGAGCATGATTCTATGTTCTTCAGCCCAGCCTGACTCCAGAGCAACAATCCAACTAAGGGCTGACATTTCTATAATACTTCACAGTGGATGAATTGCTTTCTTTGCAACAATCCTCCAAGGTAGTAGCATAGTTCTTACTACCCCCATTTTATAGATAAGCAAACTGAGTCTCCAGATAGGGTTTAGCCATCCTTTTGTTGTTCAGTCATGCTTGACTCTCTGTGACACCATTTGGGGTTTTCTTGGCAAAGACACTGGAATGGTTTACTATTTTCTTCTCCGGATCATTTTAAAAATGGGGAAACTGAGGCAAACAGGGTTAAGTGACTTACTCAGGGTCACACAGACACATTTGAACTCAGGAAGAGGAGTCTTCCCGATTCTAAGCCCAGGGCTCTATCCACTTTGCCACCCAGCTCCCTCATAGCTTAGAGTAATATACTGAGAGATGGATGGTGTGACCTTGAACAAGTCTTGACCTCTCAGGGATTCAGTTACCAAGTCTTTAAAATAATGAGTCAAGTTTCTTGTTTTTGTTTTTTACTGAATATTTGTTATGAGGGTTATGTTTATCTTTTTTTCTTTTTCTAACAGGGAGGGGTAGAAGGGAGAGAAGATGGATTTGGGGGAAGTGAAAAGTTTATATTTTATAGTTTAAGTTTATATTTTAAAAAATGAGGGGCCAGGCTGACCTGCATGATTCCAGAGGATCTTATCAGTTCTGAACCCCCTAGTTCTAAGTCTTGAAGTTAGGATTCGAATTCAGGTTTTCTGATCAAAGACCTCTAGCTGGAAGGTACCTTGGAGGTTATTTTGTCCAGTCCTCTGGTCTGAAATAGAGGTGTTAAACAGAGAAGTTAATTCACTTTACCAAGGTTCTGACTTTAGGTGCAGGACTCTTTCTACTACCTACATTATCACCTGGGGGACTTTCTGGGGTGGTGGAAAGAGCACCCAGGGGAGTCAGGAGACTCAAGGACTACTTCTAGCCCAGCCACCAACTTCTTAGGTGACCTTGGGTAAATCATTTCACTCCTCTAGACTCAGTTTCCCCACTTGTAAAATGAGAGGCAGAGTGGTACCTCAGAAAGAGGACTCTCTCATTTTAGAGTCCCAGGACCTGGGTTCAGATTCTGCCTCTTACACACTACTTGTATGACCTTAGGTAGATCATTTCAAATCTTGAACTGAAGTTTCCTCTTCTGTATAATAAAGGGATGCCAGGAGCCAAACTTTAAAGTCCCTTTCCCATCCTCTTAAGTCAGTCCCTAAGCCAGGGATTCTTAACTTGGGATCCAGGAACATTTTTAGAAAAATATTTTGATAACTATTTCAATGTCTTCCTGTATAATCAGGTAGATTATTTATTTTATGCATTTAAAAGCATCATTTTGTAAGGGGCCCAAAGTCTTTGCCGAACTGTTGTCATATGGGATCTAGGCATGAAATAGGGGAGCCCCTGGCCTGGACAGTGACAATAGGTCCCTTAATCTTTTTGTGCTTTCATTGTCCCTTCCCCCACAGCCCCCCTCCCCCCTCTGGAGTGTGGAGCTCCAGTCCTTGGTCTAGTCAGGGAAGAACCAGCCCCTTCTCCCATTCCCCACCCCTCTTTTCCACCCTGGGGCCATTCTCCTTGCCTAATCTACCCAGCACAAACAGGTCTGGGGATAATGATCAGAAGCCAAACCAGCCTCCTGCTGACAAGCAGGCCCTGGTGTGGGGAGTGGGGGGGAGGGGGAGAGCAGGAGGAGGGGCAAGCAAAAGCTGGGGGATTTCTCAAATATAAATATAATAAACAATGGTATTTCATCAGTTCTGTCTGGGCTGACAGGGCAAAAAGAGGGCTAAGTGGAGGGAAGATTCAATTGAAGGAAACATGTCCCGAGGCAGCCACCTCCAGGCTGCCCATCTCTCCCCTTTGTGTGGGAGGGGGTGGGGGGACTGCATACGGGTACTTGGAGAGAAGGGCCGGGTGCTGTGGGGGCTGGCGACTGGGAGAAGAAAACCGGTCTGGACGGCTCTGGCCCCAGTGACTCTGTTTCCTGGATGTTTATGAGTCTTTCAGCTGGGTTGGCCTGGGCTCACTCCCGGAAGTTATCTCTTAGCTTTATCTCGGTGGGAGGGGGCAGAGATGGGAGGGGGAGATTAGAGAGGTGGCCTGAGCCAGTGCAAAGACCATTGGACGGGGAACCAGGATGCCTGGGTCTTCTCACGAACTTGTTGGGTGACTTTGGACAAGTTGGGGGAGAGGGGTGGGGAGAACGGGCTCTGCTCTAGCTGTCTCAAAGGTATTTTTTTGAGGATTGGATGAGTTGAAGCACTTTGATAATTAAGCAACTTATTGGAGTAGAGTAGAAAGAACCTTGAATGTGGAGCCAGAGGATCTAGGTTCCAATTATTTGGTACCTGTATGACCTCGGGCAGACAGACCTCAGTGTCCTCTCTGTAAAGTAAGGATTATGGGTTAGATCAGTGAATCTTGTGAGTGTGTGTGTCATAGACCCCTTTGGTAGCCTGGTGAAGTCTATAAAATATATTGGATTCCTTTGTAGGGAAACCAATTATATTGAAATACAGTTAAGAAGCCCTGAGATGATCTCCAAGGACTTCTTTTGATCTTTGAAATAGAAATTTCTAGAAGAGGATAAGATGATATTAGTGTGGGGTGTGTGAGGGGAGGGTGTGAGCAGGCCATGTCCCAGAGACAGATTGGATTCTAGATACAGAGCTGAAAAGGGCCTTGGAGGCCACCCAGCCACCATCCTGGAAGCTGGGTGGCACCCGGGATATCTCGCTGGGCTGAGAGTCAAATCTCAGCTCAGAGACTTAGCATCTAGGCAGTCGTTTAGCTTCTGTTTGCCTCAGTTTCCTCATCTGTAAAATGGGGACAATTATTAGTACCTACTTCCCAAGGTTGCTGGAAGGATCAAATGAGATAATTATAAAGTGTTTAGTGCAGTGCCGGACACACTCTAAGTGATCTATAAATGTCAGTTATTATTATCCAGTGTAAGCCCCTTATACAGGTAGGGAAACTAAGGTCTCTGTCAGAGGTGGGATTTGAATTCAAATAGACAGAGGAGCAGGGTAAAGATCCTCCCTTTTTTGCCCCCCCCCCCCTTTATAGTAAGTCTACCATTTTCTCACAGCCAGCCTCCATAGCTGAAAAGACCTTAAATCTCTCACATCCTGGCTTGGACCCCTGAGGGAAGACTGCAAGGGGTCAAGCATGGCCAGGATCTTCCATCTACCCCAATCTTTGCCAGGAGGAGACAACCAACTTCCACTCCTTATTGCCAGCCCAATTTTCCAATGGGAATGTGGAGAAGCTCAAGGGTAAAGAAGAGCAAGCTAAAGTCTGATGAAGACCTCCCATCTCTTGCTGCACCCTTCCCTTGAGAGAAGAGGAAAGTTGGTGGAGAATGGAATTTCCTTTTCTTCCTGTGTAGACTCAAATTCCATCTCAAGCTACATCCTTTTTCTGTCCAATCTCCAGTTTCTGGAGGGCAGAGGACTTGCAAAACAGGACAGATGACCATGTGCCTCCAATCTCATTAATTCCCTGCCCTTCAGGAGTGACGCCTTCTACTCAATGATGAGCATTCTTATAACTGGGCGTACCCTTCACATCCCAGTGACTCTGAACTCCTGCGGGTCATCCAGACCTCACTGCCTGCCCTGCACCTCTGCATTCATCACTCTTATCCCCCCTCAACCCTTTTACCCCAAAGATCGATTCAAATATCATACTACCGCTGTGCCCTCTGCAATGCCTGTTCCATAAGCAACAGACTCCCCTTCATCTTCATCTTTTGCTTTTCTACTCCAACCATCTACTAGCCCTTCCAGAAACCTGTTTCTCTCCCTTCCCCAATGACACAGCCCCCCTTCCAGTACTGCTTTGCACTTTCACTAATTCTCTTCAGTTCACTGGCAAAGGAGCATGAAAATACTCCTTGCTCCACATTGCCACTTCCAAGTTCTCTCCCTTCCTCCTTTTCCATTGAGGTTCATGCTATTCATGTCAACCACCCAATCAAAATCCTGGTAACTGTTGTCCATAGACTCCCAGCTCACTCCCTTTCTTTCCTCAATTAACTCAGTGCCTGGCTTATAATTTTTCTCTCCTCCTTAATTCTTGCTGTCATACTTCAACATACAAATTGACTCTCCTTCAAACACCCTAATCACTCATTTCCTCAACCTACTTATGACCCATGACCTACTCTTCCACCCAACCTCAGTCACACACAAAGATGGTCATAGCCTTGATCTTGCCATCACCCACAAATATACCACCTCTCTGTTCAAGAATTCTGAAATCACTTTATCTGACCACAATCCATTGTCTTTTCACCATTCACTCTGCCTTCCCTTACAAAATCCTATTCTTTATCCATACCATGAACTTCAGTCCCTTGACCCCTCAATTCCCTCCCAGGTTATCTCCTCTGTACTAACTACTCACTCGTCTTTTCCTTATCTTGACTCCTTAGTGAACCAATTCAACTCTACACTGTCCTCCTCTCTTAAATTTCAGGCCCCCTTATCATACTTCCAATAATGCCTAGCTAAATTTCAGCTTAGCTCCCACCATTACTGCCTTCACTCCTGCACAGGCGAAGCTGAACAAAGATAAAGAAAATTACACAGTCCTTTTGAATGGATTCATGACAAATTTATGTTATACACCATCATCCAGGTCCTCACTGCTGCTAGGCAATCCTATTAAATCCCTTTTACAACCCACTATTCTGTTATCCACAGTGGTCCTTCAGATCTTGTCATCCCTCCTTGAACCTCCCATGGCTCCCTCTCCCCTGACTCTCTCAACCAAGAATCTTTATATTTTACAGAAAAAAAGTTGAGGCCATTCATCATGAGCACCCTTTTCTCCCCTCTTCCTCGTCTTCTATCACTCAGGTGCCTTCTACCATTCTCTCCTTTTCACCCCTGCCTCACGAGATGAAGTGGCCTTACTCTTCAACAAGGCTAACCCCTCTACTTATCCAGGTGATCTCATTCTATCCCATCTCCTCCAACAGATTTCCCCTCCATCATTCCCATGTTATCGCTTAATTTCAAACATTCCCTGTCTCCTGGTTCATTCTCTTTTGATTATAAACATGCCAATGTCAGGGGAAAAAAAAACAAAAAGCAAAAATCCTCCTCTACTTCAATAAAGTTCCAACTAATACCCCTTCTTTTACTGGAATCCTACCTCAACCCCTCTTAATTCTAGTGCCTTTCCTCTGTTAATTACTTCCTATTTAATTACACTGTATCTAATAGCTTGCTCTGTATAGATTTGTTTGCATGTTGTCTACCCCCATTAGACTGTAAGCTCCTTGAGGGCAAGGACTATCTTTTGACTCTTTTTGTATCGTTGGTGCTTAGTTCATTGCCTGGCACACAATAGGTGATTAATAAGGGTTTATTGATTGAACGGTACCTTGACAACCAATACTCAATCTGTACTTTTCTAAGGGTCAGCCTCAGTACTAGCAGTGAAAAGTATCTACTTATGGAAACGGTTTTGTGGGTCCCTAGAAGAGAGACTAGTCCATTGTGCCTGGAAATTCACCATTAGTGCTTCATTCCTTTAGACCTGTAAGATTTGGGGGTCCTCAAACCTCATGAAGTTGCACATACTCCCTAGGTATATACCTTGTCAGCCAAGTACCTTAACAGGCATTAGTTGACATTTGCTGGGAGCAAGATAGGCCCCAGGCTTGGAAGGAGAAAAAAGCAAGGAAAGGTTTCAGACATACTTCTCCTGTTGCATAATTTTTTGGGAGTTACTCAGGCCGCCTGGAGGAACCCTCCCTCCCCCAACACTCCTGCCTTGGAACAATAAATAGGGCAGTGGAACTTCCTAAGCATTACAAGACCTTGAGAATTCAGTTTAATCCTTAATCAGGAAGAAGAAAACTGCAGCCACTTAGGGTGTACCTGTACTGAATAATGTAAGGGCATATAAATTAAGGGGTTCAAACAGAAATCTTGTGTTTCTAAATCAATAGTCTTTCCATGACAACACACTGTCCCTTGTGCTTTCATCATCAGAGCATCACTTAGGAATCATCCTGGTCAGTCTCTTAATGCTGCAGATGAGGAAACTGAAGCCCAAAGACAAATGACTTGCCCAAGGTCACAAAGAAGCTAATGCCAGAGCCAGGACTAGAACATGGGACTCTTGGTTCTAAGTTTGAAACCCTTCCCCCACTGTTACAATTGTTGGCATCATTTATTTGTAGGTGATAGCCTGGTTTGGATGGTAGAGGGAAAAAAAAACAATTAGGGAGAGCTA
Organism: Gymnobelideus leadbeateri; assembly: GCA_011680675.1. Taxonomy (NCBI): domain Eukaryota; kingdom Metazoa; phylum Chordata; class Mammalia; order Diprotodontia; family Petauridae; genus Gymnobelideus; species Gymnobelideus leadbeateri. The sequence goes on along the minus strand of WOXC01000021.1, from coordinate 184,893 downwards.
AACAATTGACTAATATTAGACTCAGTGAGTATTAAAACAAAGGGGAAAGAGATAAAGAATGAGGAAGGAAGAAGGAAGAAAGGAACAGAGAAAAGGGTGAAGGAGGGGAGGGAAGAAAGGAGAAAGAGAGGGAGGGAGGAAAGAAGGAAGAAAGGGATGGAGGACAAGGGTGAGGAAGGGAGGGTGAAAGAAGGGAGGGGGAAAGAAGGAAGGGAGGGAGGAAAGAAGGAAAAAGTGAAGGAGGGAGGAAGAAAAGAAGGAAGGAATAAAAGAAGGAGAGAAGAAGGGAAGGGAGGAAGGGGGAAGGAAGAAGGAAGGTAGAAAGGAAGGGAGGGAGGGAAAAAAGAAGGAAGGGAAGGAGGTAGGGAGGGAGAAATAAGACAGGAAGGAAGAAAAGAAACAAAGAATGAAAGGAGAAGGAGGAGGAGGGAATAATAAGGCAAAACAGATTGAAGAAGAATACAAAAGAAAAGAAGAATAAAAATGAGGAAGGAAGGAAAAGAAACAAAGGAGGAAGAGAGATAGAAGATAAACTGTCTTCACAGGCTGCAAACCTATTATTTCCCTTGTGCTTTTGCTGGAGGTAAATACTGGACTGGGTGGGCTTGGAGGGTGAGTTGGAACTCAATAGGAAAAGACACCCCCAAGCTGTCAGGGAGGCTACTGGCTTGACTGGAGCATCCAGGAGGGGAAGAAGCTGATATTTTTGTAGAAATGGGAGTGGGCTGAAAGAAGCACTGGGGGGTTCATCACTTGAAGGTTCTGAGAGGTCATCTCAGACATTCCTCTGGGCTTCAGGTAGGGACTTGACCGAAGGTCGGCCCTTACTAGTTCTAGATCACATGATACTGAGCCAATCACCCTACTTTGTCTTTGTTGAGGGGGGAGCCCCAATATCCAGTCTCTCGGCTCTAAGCCTCCCCATCCCCAATCAGGGGGGGCTGTTTGCTCAGACTGAGAAACCCCTCAGCCCCAGTTCCTGGTGAGAGAATGTCAGAAATGGAAAGAACCTTAAAGACTGATAGTCTGAGAAAACCGAAGCCCAATTTGACCTTCAAGGTCACACAACAAATTAGTGGCAGATTCAGGGCTAGAGTCTTGGTCTTCTGATTCTTGCTGATAATAAGAACAGCTCACATTATCTAGCACGTCAAAGTCTACAAAGGGCTTTCCTGACAACACCTCTGAGGGATAAGTAGTACAAGTTATATTGTCCCCATTATACAGATCAGCTGGGACCCGGTGGGTAGAGGGCTGATCTTGTAGTCAGTATGAGTCTGAATCCAGCTTCAGGCACTTACCAGTTGTATGACTCTGGATTGTCACCTCTATTTCCCTTAGTTTGTTCAACTATAAAATAGGGATATAACAGTTCCTACTTCACGGGGTGGCTGAGAGGATTAAATGAGATGATATTTGTAAAAACCAGTTAGGGCAATGCTTGGCACATAGTAGGAAACTTATTATGTTTCCTTCCCCATATAACTCTGGATAATAGTAGTAATAGATATAGACCACACATTGATAGCACTTCGAGGTTCACAAAGCCTGAGACTGAGAATTCAAGTCCTACAGATGAGAAAAATGAGGGACTTGCCCAGGGACACAAAGCTAATGCCTGTTAGAATCTCCTGAATGTCCTTTCTAAAATAGCTCATCACTTTTGTCTAGGCATCTCGTCGAAAATGATACCAAAGCTGTTTCCGGGAGGAAGGAGAGAGACTGGGGAGGGGGTGAACTCAATGCCTGTTCTTTGTTTGCCTGGTGGGGGTGGTACCAGGTCTAGTATTGGGGGTGTTTGCACGTGTATGTGGGGGGCGGGGGCTCAGGGCTCAGTCCCCTTCTATTAAGAAAGGTGTGGTCAGTCTAGGTGGGTTTGCAGGAGGGTGTGGCTAGTTTTAGGGCCACGTTTTTTTTTATCTCTTGGAAAGAGATTTCAGATGGCTGCTCTACCCAGAATTCATAAATCTGTGTTCAAGTCTGGACTCCCTGACACTTGCTAACTATGGGACCACAGACAAGTCACTTGCCTCTCTGTTTTTTCATCTGTAAAGAATGAGGATAATAACAGGCATACTACCTACCTAACAGGCTTCTAGGAAAGTGCCTTGTAAATACTGAAAAAACAGTTCATGCTAATGGGTGTCCCAAAAGTGTTTGTGCAGTCCTCAGTGTTTAAAGCTTAGAGCTTTTGGAATACACTGTGTAGAGGAGGTAAGTTAACAAGTTTGGGTGTATATGTGTGAGGTGGGAAGAAGTAATGAAGAAATTTACCCAGGCGACCCCTAAGAACTCTAAAGATTTTTTCTGCTCTGTTTTCATGTCATAGGATGATAGTTGGAAGGGACCTTGGGGGTCATTTAGTCCAAACTCTTCATTTTACAGATGGGGAAACTGAGGCCAGGGTCGTTAAGTGACTTGACCAAGATAAGTAACCTCCCCGCAAGTCCACCCCCACCTTACTAGACCACGTCCACTAACTGCTTCAGCTGAGCTCTTCCCCTAGGAGTTTGAAAAACCAAGTCTGCACCTGGGAAAATAGAACTGAGTGATGTTCCAAACTGCCCAGTTAGAATTAAAATGTCAGAGCTGAAAGAGCCCTTCAGTGAAAATAGTGGCGTCTAGCTCCCTTAATCTGCAGATTGGGGAAACTGAGTCACAGATTCCAAAAAGAAACTTGTGCAAGATCAGACTGCTGGAGTTTGGAGTCCTAGCTATAGAGCCAGAACTCAAACCCTAGCAGTAATTTGAAGCTCTACCTTTTCCCAAGGTCTGTACTTAGAACCTGGGGAGAGACGTGTGTGAGCACCCCTCCATGTGTGTATGCAACACAGACTGTTTTAGCTTGAAATCTTCTGCCTCTAAGGTCTCAGGCGTGTATCTGTCTGTCTGTCTGTCCGTGCGCAGTGGGGTGGGAGGTAGAAGGGACTTCACCTCCCAGCCTTGTTCGACTCCAAACTCTGACCATAGAGGTTAAAGCTTCAGGACGCCGCCTAGTGGTGTCTTCTGGAATCACACTTCAGCGTCAGTGGGGATTTCTTCTCTAGCTTATTTTTGGCAGCAGACTAGCTTTATCATGATTATTAATATTAATATCAGGAGAGATGCTTTTATTGTTATTTAAAGACACAGTTCGCAGACAACTGCTATTGCCTCTGGTTGAAGCTTTTCAAGATTCCAGTCCATCCAGGGAGACAGAGTGATGAACTGGGGTGGGGTGGGGGACATTAAAAACTATTCTAGGCTAGCAGTCCTCGATCTGCCATTCCCTAACTGTGTGACCTTGGCCAACTCACATTCCTTCTCTGGAGAGGATTCAACTGTACAGTTCATGGTTTCCAACTCTGGCATTATGGGTTTCATAACTTGCCTGCAGAGAAAAAGTTGGAAATGGGGAAAATTTCTTAAACCTTTCAAAAGGTTTTGAGTTGTATAGTTAGGTGAGCACAGTGAATAGTGCTGGGTCTTGAGTTCCAATCCAGCCTCAGACACTTATGAATTACATGGTGCTGGGCAGGTCACTTTGGGGATATGCCTCTGAGGGTTCTTGTGAAAATCAAGTTAGATGTCTGTAAAAGGTGCTTAGCACAACGTCTAGCACAGTCAGTGCTTAATAAATTTTCATTCCCATCCTTCTTCCTCTAAAAAAAAGTCTCCCAAATCCAGTTGAACTCACTAGATCACTCTTTGCCCTGAAACAGGGTAGTGCTTGGGTCCCCTCCCTTCAGGACCTGTTATGTTAGTTATGTTAGTGCTATGGAGTTAGCCTTTGTGGCTCTTTGGACCAGGCAGGCTTTATGTATGTATATGGGGAAGGAGGTAGAGAAAGGGACAGAGAGCATCCCTGGGTCCCATAACCTAAGGTGGGAGAAGAGAGAGCTACTCAGGAGGCATAGGGTGGGGGCCAAGAATGGGCATTGAGTGAAGAGATGGATTCCCGCCCCCCCCCCCCCCAGCCTTTTTCACTCCTGGCTTAAAATAAAGGGAGCCTAGAGTGGGGGAGATTGGGAAATTCCTAATCCTTGTGGGCATGTAGTAAGCAGAGTGGAGGTTAGTTCTCTCTGTCTCACTAGGCTTACATGAGTGGAAGAGGGCAGAAAACTTGGACCACCACATCTCAAAGTTGAATTTTAAAGAATTATAAACTTGAGAGAAAAATCCCTAGTCTGAGGAAGGGAGGGGAGGAGGAAGAGAACCAGCTCATCCTCAGTCTGTCCAACTCCCTCCCCCACTCCCAGTCACAGGAATTAAACAAAGCACTGAAATTTGAAACTCCAGATAGAAGAGCACTTTGGTATAATTGCTACCTAGTCTGCATAATCTTTTCAAATAAACACCCCCCCCAACCCCCAACCTGGAGATCTCTGGTTTCTAAAGCATGTGTGTCCTGGTAGATACTGAGTCTCTGATGTGTGTCCTTGAGAGAAAAAGCAGCTGGTGGGATGGGTATAGCCCTGGGCTTGTATTCAGGAGACCTGGTCTATAATCCTACCTCACTCAGACATTCACTGGCCATGTGATAGTGAATTAACAAGTCGAAACAGCTCCCAGACTCAGTTTCTGCATCTGTAAAGTAAACAATAATGTGTGTGAAATGGATCTCACTGGATTGTTGGGAGGAAAGCTAAGAACCGGTACAGAGGATTTCTTTACTGTCCCCTCCTTCACCAGGATCCTGATCAGTGGGTGGCATGTTCATATGTGGCCATACAAGAGTTTATGGATTTGTCTTGCAAGAAAGCTTACCTGTGTCTAAAAGGTGGTCAGCTTATTTCTAGTTGGATTGAGTTTGGGAGGGGTTTTTCCTACCCATCTTTGTATCTCCAAGGCCTGACTTCTTGTCGTGTACTCAAAAGGCACTTAATAAATGCTTGTTTATTCCAAATGAGCATCCCAGACTGAAATGACATGTGGGTCTTTGTAGCTGCCTTCTCGGTATCGGTCTTTGGAGTTACAGGGAGGTGTTACTTTGTAGTGGTGTCTGCCTTTACAGGTGGAGGTGTGTGTCTTTGTAGTTGTGTCTTTCTTGGGTTTCATCTACAGTATGTGTGTGTGTGTGTGTGTGTGTGTGTGTGTGTGTGTGTGTAGTTGTGTGCCTATGTGGAGAATGAATCAATGATGCCACACCTCATTTTCTTTTGGGGTTTGACTACATATTCTCCAACTTTTCTTTGGGCCTCTCATTGGGCAGCCAGGACACCCATCCAGCTTCTCCAGGACCACCACACTCCCTCCTCCCAGCGGGAAGCCAGACAGTCTCCAGGGAGAGGACTAGGCCCCTGATCTCCTGGGTGCTTCTGCAGACCCTGAGCCAGCTAATTTGGCCGGTGCCAGAACAGTAGTTTGCCTTATCCCCTGGAGCTCCCATCGGGAAACAGACTGACCAGATCAGAGATAGTGGCAGACACTGGGGGACTATGAGCCCCATGGGGGTATGGGGTTGTTTCAAGGAGGACTGGTTTTCTTCCTCCTAAAGACCAGACACAATGGGGGCAGGATTAGGGGAGTGGTCTCAGAGCTTCCCCCTCTCCATCCCCTCCCCCAATCCTTCCACTGAGCCCAGCACTTGCCCTGGTGGGCTCTGGGGGCTGTGGAATAATAGGCCTCCCCTACCAAGTGGAATCCTTTCCCTTTCAGCACACAAGCACACACAAGGACCCCAGTTTCGGGAAGGGGCGGTGGCTCTGGATCGCACTTAGCTTGCTCCATTGTCTGTGCGCACTCAAATTAGTGGCCAAGTTTGGAGCAGGGCTGCTGGAGATAAGGGGTTATGGGGGGTTGGGGAGGGCTCCTGGGTATCCTTCTCCATCCCTGCCAGACCAGAACACAGCCCTGGAGCCCACTCTCTGGGTGAGGCCAGGGAGAACTGGATGGGAAAAGTCCAAGGTTAAAAAATCCTAACCTGCTTCCTTGGCCAGGCACCTTCTCTTAGTTAAAGGTCCTATTTCTTTCCTTATCTCCCCTTTTCTAAGCCCCCAACCCCAACTTCCAGCCCCCCTGAAGGAGGCCTTTTCAAACTTTTCCACCCAAATTAGACAAGAGAGGGAGTTAGCCACTATGAACCTACTGTATGTCAGACATCAGGCTATGTGCTGGGGATACAAAGGCAGAAGTCAGTCTGCTCTCAAAGAGCTTATAGTCTAATGGGGGGGGAGGGACAGGCACACAACTATGGACAAAAATGACAGATGGGATAAATTAAGCAGCAGTCTGAGAGGGAAGTCACTAAGATTAAGGAGGAAAGGGAAAGACTGATGGTCCCTCTCCTCACCAGGCCCACAAACTTGGGCAACTACTTCCAATCCACCTTGCCCCCTTCCAGAAACACTTCTGGTTATAGGGACATGGGGGGGGGGGTGACAAATGAGTCACGAAATGTGACTCCCTCCTCTCATCATCTGCAGCTTCCATCTGGGCTGTTCCATGATATTTGTCAGCTGGGGAGGGGGCTGGATTTTCCCTTGGGGAAGTGGTCAAATTCTAGGAAGGTAAAAGGGCAAAAGGCCATCTTTTGGCCTAAGCACTGAATCCAGTGCTTGTGTGTTTGAATTCTGGCCCTCTCTTCTATTACCTGCACCACCTTGGTCCAATGGTCTCCCTTTTCTGGACCTTGGATTTCTCAGTAATATGGGGGAGGGGGTAGAAGAAATGTCAATTTCACCTCTAAATCTGTGGTCTTACAAACCTTTTCCAATCCCCCTAGCCTTTTCTTCTTCACGGCCTTCTCTCTCCCATCCCATGTTAGTGTTTCATCCCCATGGCCCAGCCTTTCTTTCTCCCTTCTTTCTAGTGGAAACTGGAAATTTGAAAACACAAAGATATACATACACACCCAACAATTCTCTGCTCCCCACAAATTCCACACTTCAATGAATCCATGAGTTAATAAAATCATAGGAAGTTTGGTCTGGAAAGGATCGCAGACAGACCACGGTCCTCTCATGTAGCAGATGAAGAAATTCAGGCTAGACCTTGACTTGTGCAGCAAGTTACTGTCAGAACCAGGACCAGATCCAAGGTTCCTCCCTCATTACACCATTAACATTACACACCTGACTACCATCCCCAGGGGAAATCCCAGCTAAGTATTTCCCCCAAAGGGTCCCAAAGGATTTTAAGAATAAAAGAGGCAAAGGGGCTTCAAGAAGATGAGCTGATTCTGGAGAATCTAGACCGTACAATCCCTTTGACTCTGAAAAGAGGAAAGAAGGTCTTGGGGAATAGTATCTCTACCCCCACCCCCTTAAACTCACTAGAACAGCAGTTAATTTGTGTGTTTGTTTGTTTCCCAGAATCCTTTGGAAGCCTGGTGAAGTCTTTGGACCCCTTCTCAGAATTATGGTTTAAAATACTTGAAAGAAATGTTAACTCTCAAGTAGAGATTAGTGAAAATAAAGATGTCGTTTATTTTTTCACCATCCAGTTTCCAGACCCCTTGAAATCTATCCAGGACCTCAGGTTAAGCCCAGCTACATTAGAGGAAATCCTCAAGAGTCTGAAGCCGAGCTTCTGCACCCATTCCGCCGCTGCCGCAGCTCCCCAGCCCTATACGCTCGGGTCTCTGGCTCTTAAGGGGGGAGCTGTAGAGAGAGGGCCCAGATGAAGGGTGTAGGAGAGGAAATATGGGTGACAATCAGAGAAGGTACTCAGGACAAGATACCAAGGAAGGGGCAGGCACTACCCAAAGGAGGAAGCTAAGGGTTATGGGAAACTGGGGCGGGGGGGGGGGGAACGGGGGAAATCATCCGGGAGGGTAGTGAGGAAGGTGAAGAGGAAGGTGAAGTCCAGTACCATCCGGGAGTTTGTGCCAAACTGCCGGGTTTTCCGTAGAACCAGGTCCTGCGCTTCGCGAGTCCCCCCATGAGGGGCCCCTACCTTTCCGAGCCGCAGCGCCTGGGCGGATGTCGGATCCCCCCTAGTGCCCACCCCCTCTTCACCAGGCCCCTCCTTCTTTCCCTCCCTCCTCTCTAGTCTCCCCTAAGCTCCAGGACTCAAGCGAGCAAGCGGGACACCTCGGCATTGTGGCTGGCGGCCTGGGCAGGGGAGGATGTCGGAGCCCAGCTGAGTGGCCGCTGGAGGAGAGCGCGGGCGGGCGGGCTGCCAGCCAGGAGGAGGAGGAGGAAGAGGAGGAGGAGGAGCCGTGGGCTGAGCTGCGCTGCGCTGACCGCACTCACTCGCAGCTCAACTTCGGAGAGAGCGGAGGGAGCCTCTGGAGCCCGCAGGCAAGGAGGGGCACAAAGTAGCCTGGCACCAGAGAGGGCACCGGGCGCCGCTGCGTTCCCATCCCTTGCGCGGCGCAGCAGCGGCGACCGCCTCCTCCACACCGCTCCGCGCCCGGGCTCCAGTGCCCCTTTGCCTCCCTCCTCAAAGCGTGGCTGGCAGTGCCCCCAGGGTGGGCACGGGCTGGCGCGGCCGGGCGGCCGGGGGCCGGAGGTTGGAGGTACTCGGGAGGACGAGGACGAGAAGGAAGAGGCGGCGGCGGCGGCGGCGGCGAGGCTGGGGCCAGGGAGAGATCCCCGGGGGAGAGGCGCCAGAGCCTGGCCGGGGAACGATGTTAGCTCGGAGCTCGGCGGCTGCGGCGGCGGCTCCGGCAGCTCGGGGGACGCGCCTCCTGGCCTTGCTACTGCTCTGGAACTTGAGGCTGTGCGGAGCAGGTACGGAGATCGGGGATCAGGATTGGGGAGTCCGAGGTGTGGGACGACCGTCGCCTGGGGGGGGGGTGTCTTGGTCGCCTCCACAGGGGTCCTCCCCGCTCAAAAAAAAAAATCCCGCAAACACTAATAGCCCTCCAGCCCTTGATCATCCTCTAGCCAGAGGTCATTGCTAGCCTGCGGCGGCTCCCCCCCGGGGGGGGGGAGCCCATTACTGCCCTTTGGGGCGAGGAGAGAGTTAGGAGGCCGAAAGTTCGGTGCCAAGAGACCCCAGTTGGGTGATGGGAATTTCCTTTTTGGTAGAAAAGTGGAAAATGTGGCCAGCAGATCAATGTGAGGGGAGGGGATGAAGGGGTGGTGTCTTAGACGGCTCTGGCTTGGGTTCGGGCTCCCGCTCGGGGGAGGTTAGTTTGGATGACAAGGTCTGTCTAAAAGGGCTTCCCACGGCGGCCCGGGCTCTCCTGATCCTAAGTCTTCCTCCTGGGTGCTTGAGCGTACCCCCAGGTAGTGAGAGCATCGGCTCCAGGGTCCTCCCGGATCCCCAGGAACCTGGGAGGGACCGGGGAAGGGTGGGCGCGGTGCACGCAAGATGCGCGGCGGTACTTCGGTCCTTCACGGGCAACTTCCCAGGCGGCTGTAGCAGGTCCTGTCTCCTTCGCCTCAGTCGCACCCTTCTCGGGCTGGAATAAGCTAGGAAGCCTGGACACGGAGCAGGGGAGCTGCGGAGCCCAGGCCAGCGCTCCGACCCTTCTGAGTCTGCAGCCGCGCCGAGCTCTGGGCTCTGGTACCGAAGGGCGAAATGCCTCAGCGGGGCTCGAGCTGGGACGAGCCCGCGTTGGGCAGGGGCTGCCGAGGGCTGGACGGGTGGGGCAGGGTGGGGTAGGTGCAGATCAGGCCCAGCTCCCCTTTAAGTAGGTCACTCATTCGCTCCGCTCTCCGTCGGCCGCCTGGCCCGGGAGGGCTGCGCCCAAGACGCTCAGGGCCCTAGCTCTTGCCCTAGGGAAGGAAGAAATCCCCCAGCGGGACGTGTGTCTCTGTTTTTGAGTAGGTAGGGGGCTGAGGGAGGTGTGGGCTCTTCGACTGGGATACCGCGCCTTCCCACCCACCCCCACCCACTAATCCAAGCATCTACCGATTCCCCATGTGACCATAAGTCTGCTGGGCCCAAGGAAAGGTGGGAAAAGGAGCAGAGAAACCCTCTCCTGCTCCTGGAGCCCAGGCAGGTAAGACTGGGACCCGAGCTGAGCGCCGGTCGCTTGGCAGCGTGCGTATGTCTGTTTCTTGTTTATGTATGTGAGTGTGGATATGCTATTATGAAGTTCCTTCTTCGAGTTCAGGCCCAAAGCATGTGTGCCTTGGGGGGAGGGGCCGGAGGAGGGTGGTAGTTATCTACATTACTTTTCCCTCCTCCTTTTCACTATAACAAATGGTTGTCACCTTGGGGGCTGATAATTTGCTAGTCCACTCACTGGGCCCGGTAGCACTGGATTTGGTCTTAAACAATCCCCCCTCTTCCCCGCCTAGTCATTTCATCTCCTAGGCGGCCTTTGGGGGTTAAACATGAATCCTGAAGTTGGAAATGAGTACCCATTGATGGAAGGAGGACTGGGGAATGGTATAGGACTCTGAGGTTTGCAAGGAACTTTACCATATTATCTCATTTGATCCTCATAACAACCCTTGGAATGGGGAAATTAAGGCTGAGATAGTCTGGGGCAGCATTTGTAGTGAGATCGATCCACTAAGCCACCTAGGAATGTAGGCTTTGGGGGGGGGGGGTGCTGAGACTGTTTTCATGGAGCTGAAAATCAAGGTACTGGTAATCCATGCTGGTGATCCTGGACCAGGGAGTCGGAGAGGAGTTTGGGGTTTGGACTATCAGGAGAGGGTGGGTATTTTGAAGAGTGCTAGGCCAGCTTTTCATTGTTGCATGTTTTGGGGCTAGCAGGGTTATCTTGGACCATCTCTCTTCTAAGAAGGGCTAGCCCAAAGGAATCAACTGTCTCAGTGGGCCTGTTTAATAAAGTGCCTGGTCCCCACCCTGCCTGGAAAGGAAAGTGCCCAGTGAGAGCTGGCTTTGATTTCTCTCTCTGGTGTTTGAACCTGGGTTTTAAATGATGCTCATCACTGACTGCACCCGGGTGTTGAATGCCTACCACCTTGGAGAGGCTGCTAACTAGTGCAGCTTCCTGGGGCTTCTTCCTTTTAGGTCCCCCAAGTTTGGAGTTTAACCCTTCAATTTGTGGGCTGGAGGGTTTTTTGTCGTCCTCCAATGCACAAGAACACACTTGTGCACCTCAGTTGCACAAAGGGTTTTCTCTTCTCCCATTAGCTAGTCCCATTTTAGGGATAGAGGGTGGGCATAGAGTCCTGATGACCCTAATTCAAATCCAGACTCAGACACTTAGTAGCTGTATGACCCTGAGTAAGTCACTTCACCTCTGTTGCCTCAGTTTCCCTAAGTGTAAAATGGGGATAATAACAGCACTTACCTCCCAGGATTGGGAAAACCAAATGAGATAATAATTATAAAGCACTTAGCAAAGTTCCTGGCGCATAATGGTTCTTTAAAAATATTTTTCCAATTACATGTAAAGGCAATTTTTAATATATTTTTTTTAAATGTTGAGTTCCAAATCCTCTCCCTCCTTCCCTCCCTAACTCCCCATCCCCTCATTGAGAAGGTAAGCAATTTGATATAGGTTATAAAACTCAGTGTTTAATAAATGTTGGTAATTATTATTATTTCAAAGCTCAGAGTGTTTCACTTTACAGATATAGAAACAGAGGCTAAAAGAATTTGCTTTCCCTGGGGCTTAGTCTGTCAGGGCAGAATCTGTTCTGGAATTTTGGATTCCCTGTTATTTAATAGTAATACTAGCTAGCATTTAAAGTTTACAAATTGCTTTACAAACATTATCTCACAATGTCTCTGGGAGGTAAGAGTATTATTCTCTTGATACAGTATTTCTTTATTATTGATTACTATATTATTTTTATTATGTTATTGTTACATTATTTATTATCTCTTTATACAGATGAGGAAACTGAGGCACAGAGAGTTTAAATGAAGTTTTTAATCAGACAGCTAGTGAGGGTCTGAGGCTGGATTGGATCTCAGGTCTTGCTTCCAGGTCCAGTGTCCTAACCACTGTGATGCCTAGCTGCCTTAGTTTCTTTTTCCATCCCAAGAGATTCCTGGGCAGAGGGTCTTTGCAGCTTCCACCTAGCAGAAGAACATAAGAGCTAGAGACAGAAAGAACTTCAGAAGCCATACAGGCCAATTAATCTATCCAATGCTCATTTTACAGATAAGGAAACAGTCTCTGGGTTACATAGGTGGTAAATGTTAGATGTAGGATCTGAACTCAGCTCTTCTGACTTAAGAGCCTTTGCCCCTTCAGCTGTACTGGCCTCCTCCTTTGATGCACTACACCAAGCTTCTCAAAGTTTGATGGTGAGAGAAGACACCCCCGCCCAACCTCCTCTCCACCTCTGCCTAGCCTTCATTTCCTGAGCCCTCAGTGAAATGGACTCTCTCTGAGAGTGCCGCTCAGCTTGGGACACCCTCCCTGCTGGCCTTTCCTTCCTCTCTCCTGACTTCTGGGGAGAGGGCAGAAGAGGGGAGAGTGCAAGAGGAAAATAACCACAGGGACAACATAAAGTTTGATGGCTTCTGAATTTGGAGAATGAGATCAAGTTATAAAATCTTTAGCCCCAAGAGGAAGATGCCAATGACAGAGTGACAGGTAGGCAGGCAGGCAGGGACCCCTTCAAAGGGACCAGGCTGGTTCTAATTACTCTTGATTCTCACCCCCCACACACACACTCTATCAAACATTCTTCTCCCTCTGAGCCTTTCTGGGGTGGCAAGGAGCTCTGCAGAAACCAAGGTGTGATGACAGGCCCTTCATTTTAAAGTATGATTAAAAGCTGTAGTTGTTCCCGTATCCCCGGAGTGTGTTTCCTTTCTTCCCCTTGCCTCCACACTTTGCCAAGCAGCTCTCTCACCTAAACAAATGCAAAGTCAAGAGGGTTGTAATGAGTTTTCTCATTAGAATCTGAGTACAGGGAAGGGCTTTTTCTCCACCCCTTTTTCCACAAAGATCTGTGGAGGGGAAGGCCTTAGAAACTAAGAAGTGGAAAGGACTTAAGAGAGTATTTAATTCACTCCCTCCCATTTTACAGGTGAGGAAACTGAGGTAAAGTTCCATTCCCAGGGTCGCATAGTGGATTAGTGGCAGAGTGAGCATTTTTCACTCTTTCCATGGCACCAAACTTACCTTTTGATTACAGGCCTTCCTGGCAGGTTCAGGACCTCTGGCTAGTGCTTGGTGGGGCTGTAAGCATCTGGAGTTGTAAAACTGATTCCTCCAGTGGGAGCAAGTTAAGATTGAGGATGAGAGGTACGGATGCCAATACTATTGGTAGAATTCAGTTGGATGAAGGAGTTGACTCAGAATATTGGTGTGAGTGTTGTAATCTTGACCAGAGCTGGGGGTGAGGGGGATGATTTCGGGACTCTCCTGTGGAATTGGAGGTTCATTGAGGGGCAGGACACAGCGGACTGACTGGGCAGCTGGATTTGACCCATCCTGTATCACTTCCTCCATAAACAGCTTAGATGGGGGGGCTCGGGGGTGGAGATTAAAAGGTATAAACAAACCTAGCCCATTCGGGCAGTACCACCCAGTTTGTAGTCTTCTTATTATAGCTCATCAGAGATCTTTGTATTCGACTCGTTCCCCAATTCCCGAGGAATCCAGTGTCCCTGTCAGTGGGTGGGTTGCTCCCGGCTGCAGATGGATGGGAGAGCTGGGTTGTTGAGACATTGATTGCCCTTGATGGGATTTGCCTCTCAGCCCCATCTTTGAGCTGATGTGGCCCTCTGTGAAAGGGGATCAGGGTCTCTGGGGGTAGGAAGGAGGTCAGTTCTAAGCTCCCATACTCTTCCCAGCCCCTAGCTATGGGGGGAACACGGAAGACTGGCCCACGAGGCAAGGATACCCGAAATAGTGCAGACCTGTTGGGGGAGTCTCACCCCAAGCCTGCTTACTGAACATATGGGCTTGTGAACAGACGGAGGGGGGGAGGGAGCTAGTTTGGAGCCTGTAGCTCAGCCGCCTGCCTCCAAGGGGCGGGGAGAAGTTAGTGGGAACTGAGAATGGAGAAGAATGAAGTGAGTGAGTATAGAGGGGAAGGGGAGAGAGAGAGAAGAGAAGGAAGAATGAGAGAGAAGAGGAAAAGAGGAGAAAGAGGAGAGGAGAGGAAAAGGAAGAGAGAGAAGAGAGGGGAAAGAGGAGAGAGAGAGAGAGAGAGAGAGAGAGACAGAGAGAGACAGAGACAGAGAGACAGAGAGAGACACACAGAGAGAGAGACAGAGAGAGACAGAGACAGAGAGACAAGACAAAGAGAGACAGAGACAGAGAGACAAGACAGAGAGAGACAGAGACAGAGAGACAGAGACAGAGACAGAGAGAGACAGAGACAGAAAGAGAGACAGAGAGACAGAGACAGAGAGACAGAGAGAGAGACAGAGAGAGAGAGAGAGAGAGAGAGAGAGAGAGAGAGAGAGAGAGAGAAGAGAGGGCCTGAGTGCCAGCTCTCTGTTTCCTGGGTGACAGTTGGGGGCCATAGCAGACCCCAGCTCTGGGAGAGCCCCCTGGAGGCAGGAGGCAGAATTGTCTCTGCTCCTGGATGGGACTAGAAAGAGAAGGGGCTCTGGGAGGGGGGCAGCAGCAGCTTCTGGAGCTAACTGCTCTTCTGCTGCCGGCCTCCTCACCAGTTTCCTAAACAACTCCCACAAACAGAATCATTAAAGCTTCAGAGGAGAAAAGAAATCAAACAAGACCAATCTGTGCTCTTTCTTTCAATTTGGAAGAAAGAAAATCCAAAATCTGGAATGAGAATAACCCACAATCAGTGCTCCGGCAGCTTCGAGAGGAAAGTCAGGGGCTGTCTTCGTGGTCTCTGGAAGGGCCAAGAGGACATCTTCCCTACCCTCCTCTGCTGCCCACTAGAGGCAGCTTGGATTGGGGGCAGATGGCATTTTTTTTTCTCTCTGCCCCATGGATCACTTGACTGGGAAGCCCCTTGCTGGCTTTCCTGCTCTCACCAGATGCAGTCCTTCTCTCCCAAAGGCACTTTGTATAATGTCCTGGTTTACTTTTTCCACTCTCCTGTGGTCACCTAGTCTACCCTGTTAACTGTGCAGATGAAGAAGCTAAAGACCAGAGAGTGGAAGTCATTTGCCCAGTCATATAGATAAAGTTAACAGACAGAATCTGGATTTGAGCCCAGATATTTTGACTCCACATATAGTGTTCTTTCCATTGTTCTGGGAGGGCTGATGAAAGCCCATTTTACAGATTCAGATTTTTGAGTACCTTGTTGGGAGGGGGCAGGAGGTATTGTAGTGTAGGGTGTATAAGGAAATCAGGCCCAAAGAAGCCTACAAGCATAGAATACTAAAGCTAGAAGAAAGCTTAGAGATCTTATCCCCCTCACTTTCTAGCTGAGTGATGCCGGCACGGGCCAGGCCAGTGAACTGTTCAAGGTCGCACTGCTAGCCTGGCCTGGCTTCGGTAGGGATACAGATAGGGTGAAGCCAGTGCAGCGAAGCCCTCAGCTCTGAGAAGGCGTCCACAAGGTCAGAGCCCCAGGGCAGAGCTCCCCTCTCCCTCCCCCGAAGGGACCCCGGAGTTCATTACCGCGACCGCAGAGCGGCTTCCAGCCACAGGTCCCGGCTCTTCTCGAGCTTTTGGCTTTAGCAATGCTAATGCAGCGAAAACATTTGCTGAAGTGCGCGCATAAATCACGGTTAGTTCTCTCCTCCAAGTCCCCCGCTCTCTTCCCCCTCCTCGCTTTGTTTCCTCTTCCTTCACTCCAAAAGCTCCGAGTTGCAGTAAGCTCCCGCATTTACTCGGTGCCACAAAGCGGGCTGATTAGCATCTCTTTGGCAATGGGGATTTAATTCGGAGCTGGGCAGCCGGCAGCAGCTCGTGGGTACCTTTTCTTTTCCCTCACACCCGGCCTGCCTCCCCTCCTTTCTTTTCCACCTCTGCTTCCCTCCTCCCTTCTTTCCCCCTCCCAAATAACTGCTGCAACCAGGAAACAGTGAGGATGCTGGGGCTGCCACCTTTCTCACCTCGAGAACGGGCTGCCCTCAGCGCTTTGCAACTTCCTGAGCACCTCTGGGAGGGGGAGGTGAGGAGAGGAGGGGGGGTACAATGTGCTATGGGTGTGTTTATACTGCTCTGCGTAGGGGGTGCAAAAGGGTGTGAGTGTGTAGCTGAGGCAGCACAGTGTGTTGTGTTGGGTGTGAAAGTATCTGCTGTATTATATGTGATAGCATGTGTGTAGATGGGGCTGTGGCATGCATTAGGCATGTAGATGTGTGTGTGTGTGTGTGTGTGTGTGTGTGTGTACACACAGGCTTCCTTGGGTGTGCTTTGGATGTGGCTTTGGGAGTGTTTCTGTGCTCACTGGTAATTGTGTAGGTTTATATATGTATATGTGTTTGTTGTACTGTATGTGTATGTTAGGGTGTGTCCAAGATCACACAGCTAGCCTGGCTCCAGATCCTGCTGTAACCACAGGGTTAAGTGGATGTGGGTGGGTATGGGCTAGAGAAAAGGGGAATTTTCTGGTGTGTGTGAGACCCTTCTGGCCTCAGTTTCCTCCTCTGTAAATGCGGTTCTGTGAGCTGACCTCTGAGGTGCTTCCCAGTTCTCTGTTTACCAGACTGTCACAGGCACCAGGAGGAACCTTTCCATATCCCTTCTGGGGAGCCCCCCTTCCCTGGAGTGGGGTGAGGTGGGCGGATGCCTAGCCGCTGTTTTGTTCTGCTCTGCACTGTTTAGCCTGGGCATTAGGTGTGTTCCTGGCCCCAGCCCCTGCCCCCAGGGGGCCCTTCCTTGGCATCACCAGTCAGAGAGACGTTCACTGCCTGGGACTGGCCAAGAAGGGGAAGGCAGGGTTTAACTCAATTAGAATAACTAATCAGTGGGCCCTGCTGGAGAATGAGGGCCTGGGTCCAGGGGCTTTGACTGTCTGGGGAGCGGGCTTGGTGCAGGACAGGATGACTGGAAAGAGGAGGCACCTGTTCCTTTACAAAGACCACCCTGAGCCCTTTGCTGGCCCTGACATTAGTACCCAGCCTCTTAGGGGCATGGCTGCCCTTTCCTTGTTCTTCCTCTGTGGTGGTGCCCAGGGGCCCAGAAGTAGCCTTCGGCTGTATCCATGGTGCCCTCAGCGGATCTCCCTCCCTTTCCACATTTGGTGGAAGGACACCTTCAGACTGCACAGATAGAAGATGTGGCCCCTACCTCCAGGGCACTTAGTCTAGAAAGGGCAATAACATACACACACACAAGTCAAATTAAATACCAGAACAAAATAACAATATGGGAATTGTTAGGGGTCGTATATAACAGTTGAATCCAACAGAGAAGGGCCCTGAACACTGGAGCCAGACCTCACTATGGACTGGAAGCCCACAGGGAGTTGAGGAGCTGGCTTCACCCTTGGGTGCAGTGAGGGAGAGCCCAGCGCTGGGAGGCAGGATCTGGGCTGGAAGCCCAGCTTTGCTCCTTTTCCTGTGACCTTCAACAAATGTCTTTTGCTCTCTGTGCTTCAGTGTCCTTCTCCATAAAGTGAAGGTGTTAAATTCTCAAAGTGTGGTTTGGGGCCCCTGGGGCTCCCTTTCCAGGAGTTTGTGAGGTCAAAGCTTTTTTCTGATAA
>WOXC01000021.1:0-162500 GCA_011680675.1 Gymnobelideus leadbeateri | reverse complement strand
ATGCTGTATCAGAGGGTTAGACTTGTGATCAAGAGAGGCCTGGGTTTAAATCTTGCTTCAGTCACTTAATGCTGCATCAGCCTGGGAAAATCATTGACCTGCTTGGAATCTCTGATTTCTCCCCTAGAGTGAGGACCATAATAAGGGCAGGCCTCCTCTCTTGGGGCTGTCCCAAAAATCAAATGAATCATGTGTAAAGTGCTGAGTATGTACCTATTATTATTAAATAATTAATTAATAACTAACTTATAAATAAATAATTAATTATTATTATCGTCTTATTAAAAATTATTTTTATCATTGAACTTTGTGACTTCTATCCACTGGCCCAATGGGCCATCAGAGGCCAGCTCCCTCCCCTTTCCACACGGCAGCATTTCAGGTCTATGCTATCATCTCCTCATCCCCCAGTTTTCTCCAATCTTCAGAGCTCTAGGAGAAGATGGCCTTAGTCCTGTCCCTTATTAATGGGCTGTAGTCAACTAGGGATAATTATAACCATTAATAACAGCAGCTAGCATTTATACAGAGAGCTTTATCATCTCACTCTTCTAAACAAGCCTGGTTGATAACTGATATCCTCGTTTTACAGAAGGGGAAACTGAGGCAGGCAGTGGTTATGTGACTTGCCTGGTGTCATACAATTACTAAGTATCTGAGGCAGGATTCGAACTCTCATTTATCTTGAAACCACTGTGCCACCTAGCTGCCACCAGGAATCAGGAGGATGAAGGGATGGATAGAAATTCAGCAGCAGAAAGGGGTTGGAGGGACTATTTTTGGCTTGGAAAATAGCATGAGCAAAGTTATGCTGGACATGGCGGTGGGGGGGCAGTTAACGAGTGTGTCAGTCTGGCTAGGTTGTAGTGTCCTGGAGGGGAAAAGTAAGAAATAAAGCTGAGAGTGTGGGGTGGCACTGGCTTGTGGGGGACCCCAAATTCTAAGTTTGAACTTGAGTCTTGAAGCAGGCAGGGTTTGTTGGGGGCTTGATTCAATCTGGGAGCACCTGGGCAGAGTGGGCAGCATGGGGAGGTAGCCAGAGCTCTGGGAAGTTATTGCTACAGCACCATGGCTGGTAATGAGGGGCTGCACAAGGGCAGGGACAGTGGATAGATTGGCTAGAGGCAGAATTGCCAGGCCTTGGCATGGGTCTGGGGAGGAATCTGAGAGAGCAGGGGGCTTTGGCACTGGAGGAGGAGGCCAGGTGAATGGCGGGAGGGTGGGAGGCATGCAGTAGGACTCTGCTGCCTGGCCCTGCCCTGTTCCCTGTTCCCCCAGGCCCTTCCCTCCAAGGGCTCCATCCTCCCAGAGCTAAAGATGGCTGGAGCCCCACGTCAGGAAGGGTTAGCATTAAGTGATGGGTTTAATGTCATTAGAACAAATGCACCATCTGCCATTCTCACCAGAAGTTACATAATCCCCCTGCAGAGTGAATGTTCTTGGAAAACCAGGGTACAGGCGGCTGGTCGGCCGGTAGGGAGCGGCGAGTTTGTGCCTGCTGCTTGGATGCCTCCCTGCTCCCCACTGCGGCCTTCATTCTGAGAGTGAAAAGGTGTGCCTGCTTCTTCCTCAGGGAAACCTTTGGGATCACGGGTGCTTGGCCCAGTGCCTCAGCAACCCCAGGCTTGCAGGGATGAAGGTAGGCTGCCCACTTCCCCCAGGGCCCTCTGGTCCCTTCATGGGACGTGCAGCTTGGCCCTGAGCTTCTGAAAGGCAGAGTCTCAATAGAAGGCCGGGGCCCCAGGCCCTTTGCCAGCTTGGATTGCCACTTCAGCAGGAGCCATTTGCAGCCCTCAGCCCCTCCCAGGCCTGGGCGATGAGCCAGAGACTTGGGCTCTTCTTCCACAGTGATTCCAGGACACTTGCCTTATCCTGCGGGTCGGGGCAGAATTGGTCCCCCGAGGAGCGGAAAGATGCAGTTCTTCAGCCTCCCGAGGTGTTCCATCCCTGTAGGAGGTCCTTGTTTAATATCCATTATTAGTAACTATAAATAATATGTGCATCTTATTTAACACGTGAATAAGTTCATCGTCTTTGCTCCTCTCCAGTCCCCTCTGGCTTCCTCCTTGGTAACTGCAAACCCCCATCCTCCGAGCATGTCTATTTTCACTTTATCCCCATTCCCAAGGTGGGAAGGGAAGGAAAGAGGCTGCTGGCCACTTCCAGCTTCTCCAGGCTTTGGATCATAGAATCATAGGCTTTTAGTCTTCTCACACATTCCCTGTCCACACATGTGACTGTGGTTCAGCCATACTGGCCTCCTTGCTGGTTCACCAACATGACTTTGCATCTCTAGTCTCTGGGCCTTTGTCTTGGTGGGAGGGCGTGCCCCCTTCATCTTTCTTTTCGTGTATTTCGTGTATCTACTTTTCAATGGGGAAAGTGGATAGAGTGCCAGGGAGTCAGGAAAACCTGAGTTCAAATCCAGCCTCAGACACTAGCTGTGTGACCTTGGGCAAGTCACTTCACCCTGTTTGTCTCAATTTCCTCATCTGGAAAAGAGCTGAAGGAAATGGCAAACCCCAAATGGGGTCACACAGAGTTGGGTGTGGCTAAACGACCATACTTTTATGTATGGATTATTTTCCCCTTTAGAATTGAAGCTCCACGAGGGCAGGCCGGCATGGTTTCACTTTGGTTGGTGTATTTCCAGTACTTAATACACTGCTTAGTACACCATTACTAAGTAAATGCTTATTGACAGTTTGCTGATTCCAGAATCAGAAGAGACCTTGGAAATTCTCTAGTTCAGCACCTGCAGTTTACAGAAGAGGAAACTGAGGCAGAGACACATAACATCACCCAGCTTAGTCAGTGGCAGAGCCTGGGCTCGACTGGAAGGAAGCCCTTATTGTCTTTATTTCTGAGAAAGAAAACAAGAATTGGATTTTTTCATGGATGTCTTTTGTTTTTTTAACACCTTCCCTTGAGAACATATCCTGCCTCCTTCTGCACCCAGTGAGGCGTCCCCTATAACAAAGGGGAAGGAAGGAGGGAAAGGAGAAAAGAAAGAAACAGAGAAGCAGTTTTTCCCAACTAGCCCAGACATCAGCCAAGCACCACAGTCTGCCATTCATTGTCTCTTCAAAGTTTTTCTTTACGCTGAGCTGAAATAGGCCTCTTGGCAACTTCTTTTGTGTTTTCCCATATTGTTTTGTGCATAGTAGGTGTTCACTTCAGTGCTGTCAGTTGATGGATTGATAGATCTGAGACTTTCACATCCTTCCTGCCTCTCACTTTCCTCTCCCAGGTATCTCCCAGACACCTTAGGGGTTGGGACATTGCCTGTGAGAGAGCAGCAGATAGATAGAGACAGAGAAAGAGAGAGACAGAGAGAAGAGAGAGGGAGGGAAGGAGGAAGAGAGGGAGGGAGGAGAAAAGGAGAAAGAGATGCAGGGAGGCAAGAAAGGAAAAAAGGGAGAGAGGGAAAAAGGAAGGGAAAGAGAAGGAAGGAGAAACAGAAGAGGGAGTGAGGGAAAGAGGAAGAGAAATGGAGGAAGAGAGATGAAGGAGAGAGAGAGGGAGAGAGGAAGAGAGAGAGAGAGAGAGAGAGAGAGAGAGAGAGAGAGAGAGAGAGAGAGAGGAGCTAAAGGATGTTGAGAAGTCTTTGTGCCCAGTTGCCTGCAGACTAGCTCAGCCTGGGAAGATAAGGGGGAATCCAGAGCCCAGAGTCAGCCTGGGGCCAGCAGGAAGGTCATGCTTTAAGCCCATTTAAACCCAATCAGCCATTTATCACATCTTCCTCAGCTTCCTGTGTAGTTTGCTAAGGGCAGGGGAAGAGAACTCCTATGAAGACCCACTAAGGATGTGAACTCTTTTGGTAAAGACAAAGGAACTTTTCCTGAAATACCAAAACTCTGTGGAGCAGAGCCCTGACTTGGGTGTCAGAAGGTCAGAGTTCAAAACCTGTCTCTGTTAGGACTTGTGTAACTTTGGGCAAATCACTTGCCTTCTCTGAGGGTCAGATGGGGATACCAGTCCTGGCCCTGCTTCCCTCATAGCAGTCTTGTGCTTTATAAGCCAGTGCACTTTCTCTAGATTCAAGTATCTGTTAGGAAATAGGGCCCTTGATCCCATCTTCAGGGGCAGTGTGGCCTAGTAGAAAGAACACTTAATTTGGAATCTGAAGACCTGGGTTCATATCCTGATTGCTCCTTGCTAGCAGGTCAGGTCATCTCTCCAGGCTTCAGGCCCCTCATGGATACTCCAAAGGGATTTAACTAAGACCCCCTTTCCTAAATCCAGATCTAAATCGAAGGATCCTGTGGGCCCATGCCTGTACAGGAATCCCTCAAGAGCTTCCCTACCAATGGTCACCCAGCTTCCATTGGGAAATCCTGCTCCTTTTGGATATTTCTTATCATTGAGTCTTTCTTTATATAGGCCTGAACTGATCTGCAAGTTCCCTCAGTTGCCTAAGGGGCCTGTTTTGTTCCCTCAGTTGTTCTCTGGGGCCAATCAGAGCAAGGCTCTATGACAGGCCTACAGCTTCTTGAGAATGGTCATCCCTTCCAGCTTAAGCCTTCTCTTTTCCAGTCCAAACATTCCCTCCAGCTGTTCCCCTTAGGGCAGAGTTTCAGGATCTCCCTCCATGCCAGGTGCCCTCCTCCAGGCCTGGTCGGGGTTGGGCACTATTGTTCCTTCTCTCTCTAATCCATTTCCTAAGCTCAGCCTTATTGCTTTTACTTTTCTTTTATGCAACATTGCAAATAGGATCCACCCATCAACAAACATTTATTAAAGTACCTACTATGTTCTCAATGCCATAGTGGATAGGGCATTGGGCTGATCTTGTTGGTCAGTGCTTAGGCCCTGCCTCAGTGACTCTGTGACCTTGGTCAGATCACTTAATCTTTAAGTGTTCTAGGCCCTTTATTGCAGAGAAGGGGCTGCTGTGTTGGTAGAAGGACTTCCCTAGATGGATGAAGTCACTAGTCCAATCCCCTAACCTTACTCCTAAGAGGCACCATAGTAGGTGCTGGGGTTAGAAAGACACAAATGCGATAGTGCCTGCTGTCAAATTGCTTACATTGCATCAGGAGAGACAAGGCCTACCTTCTTTAGGGAGCCTGGACCCTTACCCCAAATCTCTTCCCTTCCCTTGGGAACCTTATCATTCAAATCCCTCTTGGGCCCTTAGTACCTTGGTCTGAAAGCTTTGTCTCCTCCTCTGGGCTGTAAGATCCTTGGGGGGAGTAGACTGTGCCCTAACCTAAGCTTCTTGGCTGCCTCTACTTTCCCCTACCCCCCCCCCACTTCCCTAAGCCCCTAGGTAGAGCTTTGAGAAATAGGAGTTGAGTTTAGTGGAGATTTGCTAATTGATGGATTGAGCCTGAAGCAACACCACCTCCATCTGTTTTAGTGTGTATTCACCTGGGTGGGGTTACTAATGCCAGACTGGGGAGCCCATTAAATAATCTCCGTGGGGTGGAAAGGCTGC
Organism: Gymnobelideus leadbeateri; assembly: GCA_011680675.1. Lineage (NCBI taxonomy): Eukaryota > Metazoa > Chordata > Mammalia > Diprotodontia > Petauridae > Gymnobelideus > Gymnobelideus leadbeateri. The sequence continues at coordinate 157,060 of WOXC01000021.1, read as the reverse complement.
TGTCCAGTCTATTTTTAGTCCTAAGGAGTTTATTAACTATGGGATAGGATGGCAGCAGACAGAGAGGCAGGGGCTTGGAAGGTGACCTGAGAGAAGTCTGAGAGGGAAGGAAGGTGCTTGGAGGAGACAAGGAGGGGCCCTGGTCCCTTTCTTGTTTGCCTCCAGTGGTCAAGGGTATGGGAGGGGAAGGTAAAGACTCTGAATACCTGAAAACCTTCAGCTTGTCTGTAGGGCTTGGGAGGAGAATTTCACTTGGCCTTGGGCATTCTGAGAGTGAGTGCTTGGAGCTCAAGGAGGGAGAGCTCCATCAAGGGGCACCAGGTGAGGAACAGAGATACGGGGAGGGACCATGGGCCCACAGGGGGTGAGGGACACAAGATGCCTTGGGAGTTACTGGGGGCCATTCTTTTATCATCTGGATTCTGGGATGAGTTTTCCCTTTGTGTTCATCCTGGGCACGTGCAGGCACATCCATATACATCCATGTCCATGGCCTGGGTGGGGCCTCCATTCATGGAGAGTCATGGCAGACTGATGTCATGATGTTCCAAGGTCACCCTAAGCCTCCCTGTGTCCTAGTCTCCCAAAGTCATGCATGGTCTATACTCCCTGGTCCCATTTCTCATCTGTCCCACTTCGAATGCCTCTTAAACACAACCTAAATGGCCACTTAGTTGGGGGTTGTCAGAAGTCAGTAACAGTGGATGGGGGTGGGGCCAGTAGGGTCTTAGTTGTTCAGAGGGCTACGTTCCCCTTTGCTAACTCAGCCCCAGCTCTCCTCACTTAACTCTGTCCTCTGAAGGGGAGAAGCAGCACTGAAAATAAGCCAGCAAGATCCTTCCAATAGCCAGAGTATCCAGACACTGGAGTTGTATTAATAATAGTCATGGGAATTGGGTTCACATCCTGCCTCTGCCACTTTCCCGTGTGATCTTGGACAAATTACTTCCCTGCTCTGGGTCTCAGTTTCCCCATCTGTAAAATGAAGGAGTTGAATTCGCTGTGGTCTCTTCTAGCTCAGCTCTTGGATTTTATGTGTGCAGTGGCTTGTCCAGGATGGGGGAAATGGAGAATGAGCCATGGGGAGGACTGACTGCCCCCCAGGGGCCTGTGTCCCCCTCCACTGATCTCCAGTTACTTGGTGAAAAGCCCATGTGCCTCTTAACAAATGTGGAGCCAGCTGAGCTGACTTGAACCCTGAGCCTTTAAATCAAGAAAACATTTCTCACAAGTAAGAGCTCTGGCCGGGCTTTCCCTCTCCTGGAAGCCTGGTTGGCCTAGGCAGCCTTGGGTCCTGCCTGGCTCTGCACTCTGACAGGCCATCATCTGTAAATTGGGAAGAATGCTTGTGCTACCTTTCTCCTGGAGTGGTCACTTTGTAAACTGCCAAGCAGCACAGAAAGGGAAGCTATTAATAAATACTCTTGCTACCCTCGACTCAGTGCCTTTAATCCCCTCCTTGGGCACCGGTGATGCCCAAGAAGTCACCGTGGGGACCATCTCAGACCGACTTCTGCTGGCAGATAGACATCAGCTCTCGGCAGCCGGCCTGGCCCGGGCCTCTAATGAGAACCAGCCCCTGTGTGCTGACAGCTGGGGGACGGGCTGAAAGGGCAGGCTCAGTTGGAGGGGAGGGGGAGGCCGCTTTAATCAGGGACAGTGGCAGCAGTGGGGGGATGGGGGGGAATTCTTTTCCTTGTGTGTCAGGGTACTTATTGAAGTTGCCCCACTCCCTCCTGGGGTGAGGGTTGAGTTTTAAAAAGGGGTTGGAACTGGAGCCGATTTGCCCAGTGGGCCAGGCCCTTTCTTTGTTGCTTCTGGGCTGGGGATGGAGAAGAGGGAGGCCACAGGCCCATCTCTGGAGAGCCAAGTGGGGTCTGAACCACTGGGAGGAAGGGGCTGTAATCACTTCTATCAGAAGACCCCACACGCATTTTTTTGCACTGAGTGGAATGTGTGAGTGTGTAAGAGAGAATGTATGTGTGTGTGTGTATGTGTGTGTGAGAGAATGTGTGTGATTGTATGTGTGAGGATGTGTTGTGAGTGTGTATGTATGAGTGTGTGTGTGTGTGTGTGTGTGTGTGTGTGTGTGTGTGTGTGTGTGTGTGTGTGAGTGAGAGTTGGGAGGGTGGGGTCTGACTGCTCTGGTGGCAGCAGTTCAGGCTTCCGTAGGCAGAGCCAAGTTTTCTCGTTTGTTCATTCACAGAATGATAATATTTGGATGAGAAAGATTAAGTCCATCAATCAGTCAGTAAGTATGTCTCAGGTGCCGTGCTGGGCACTGAGGCACTCTGTGACAAAAGGAAAACTATGTCTGACCTCTAGAAGTTTACATTCTATTAGTCAATCCACAGCCGTTTGTGGGCTCCTGCTGCGTCTAAGTCTTACCAGCAGGAATGGTGGCAGCCTGTTATCTTGGTACAGTCTTCACTGTCAGAGCTGCCCCTTTCTGGTGGCACTGTGGGAAGGGTTTTGTAATGGGATGATCTTCGTCCTTGTTCCGTGAGTGACCCTGAGCCTGTAATTTAATCTCTAGGCCTCTGTTTCCTCATTGGTGAAATGAGAGTTTAGGACTGGGTAACACTGAGGCGCTGTCCTTCAGCTCTCTGATCCTCTGGTCTCATTCCTTCTGTCAGATATCCCAATAATCTTTTTGGATTGGAGGGTACTGGGAGGAAGGAATTCTCGTGTCCATTTTACAACTGACTACTGAAACTGAGAGGAGCTAGTCAATGAAATTTGGCCACGTGCCCTCCCACTAAGCCCCCCTCTGGGATGGCTCCACTCTACAGACCAGGGAAGGGGGCTCAATACCTAGGGTTCCCCAAACTCCCAGAAGCCCACCCGGATTCACTCCTCTCACTGTCCTGGAAGTTGGACGGTTTGCATTCAGGACTCCCTGGGACAGAGATATTTTGGAATCAAAAGTCCCTGGGAATGCCTGAGTCTCTGGCCAGGCCTGCCCCCTCATCCCCACCCCCAGGTCATGTCTCTGCTGTTCTGTGACTGGGCGCTTGTCCCCCGCCCTCCCCCTGCTGCTGACATTCCCCATCGAGAGGAGATAAGGATCCTGTCTGGCGCCTGAGTGGCTTTTTTCCCCCCTCCTTTCCAAATCTGCTCCCTGATTATCTGCAGATAGCCCCTCATTGGGGGTGGAAGGGGGAGAAAGCCGAGAGGAGCCCCAGGCCACAGATAAAGAATGAGAGGGGGAAGTGGGGCTGGGGGCGGGGGGAGGCTCAGAGGCCAGGCTGCTGGCCAGACAGACAGCTATCTGCACCCGCCCCTCCAGTCCTGCTTGGGTCAGGGCTCCTTGTGGGATCTTTGAAATGACTGGGCAGTGGGAGGGTCCTCAAGGAAGACCCTGAAATCCTAGCCGTATCAGAGAAGACTGTATAAGGTCAGACTGGGGCTGGAAAAGGAGGGAGAACTGGGGGCCTAGCAGTGAGGGGGTCTGTCCTTTTGGTTCTCAGGACTCTGTCTTCTGTTCCCTAGAAGAAAGGGTGGCTCTTGGGCCAAGACCCATTTCTGGAGGAAGAGGAGGACCCAGGCAGATAGGTTTAAATTTGGAGCTGGGGTGATGGAAGGGTTGGAGGGTGGGGTTTCTTCTATGGTCAGTGTACAACAGTATCAGGCCTGGACAGCACCCAGAGGGGATGTGGAGGAGGCTTGGGCTGGCCAGACGGACAGACAACCACATCCTGTGGGTGGATGCTGCCCTCCCCATAGTCAGCCAGGGACCAAGGGGTCCCACTGGAATTAGTTCCCTAGTTCCCAATCACTGTGAAACACAGAGCCAGATGGAGGTCAGAAGGTGGGAAGTGGGGGGGGAGAGTGGCAATGCCAGGTAGGATGCCAGGGAATAGGGGCCGACACAGCCAGAGCTAGCCCACTTACTTCCCAATCTAAGAAAGAATCCTAGGCTTTCCTGGCTGGAAGTGACCTTGTAGATTATTTAGGCCAACTGCATTTTACAGATGAGGAAGCTGAGCAGGGCCATTCATTAAGAGAGAATGTATAAAACCATGGTCGCCCCCGTCAGCCCATAAAAATGAAATGGACTGAGAGAATGGACTAGAATAAGGAGAGGAGTGGTGCAGATCAGATGTTTGTGGCCAGATGGGGCCATGGCTAAAGAAGGGTGACTGAAATGGGGAGATGGCCAGAAACCAGATCCCAGGGGATTGACTGAAGACCTTGGCCCCCTCCCAAGGGTCACAGATCTGGAGCCGGAAAATGCCCTCTGAGGTCATCTGGTCCAGACCTTTCATTTTAAAGGTGAGGTATGAGGCCTGGCCAAGCCCATACAGGCAGTAAAGGGCCTTCAGAGCCAGGATTCAATCTCAGGTCTAGAAACTCCAGGGAAATGCCCTTTCCTTTAATGCCTCCTGGATCCAGCTCCACCCCCCCACCCCTTTACATCTAAGACACAATAGAAAGAAAGAGTCTTGAGAACATAGAATGTTAGAGCTAAAAGGACCCCTAGATTATCAAGCACAACCCTTCCTTTTAACAGACGGAACAGAAACGGGGGTTTACAGGGAGAGAGGGTCATTGCCCAGTGTTACAGAACTGGGACGTAGGCCTCAGTAGATCCTCAGTAGGATCTGAGGAGCACAGACTTAGAGCTGGAAGAAGCTAGAGTTCTACCCCCTTCTTTTACAGATGAGGAAACTGAGGCCCAGAGAGGCTAGTTTCCTCATCCATGGTCACATGGTTACCAAGTAACAGAGACACATTTGGACTCAGGACCTTTGACTCCAGATACAGAATTTTTTTTTTTTTTTTGCTACCATTCAAGTTGTCCTAGTAAATGTTGTTTTTCTATCTGAGAGCCCAGGGTTTAGATAGCCAGGGGCGCAATACCTGGGGTAGACAACCTATCCTGATGGTCCTTTCTTTGCTGTGGGGGGAAGAGTAGGGAGAAGGGGAGCAGCAGTGGCCTGAGTCCTCTGGCACTGCCCAATCCCTTTGCTGCCTTCCAGGAAACTCTCTGCCAGGGTGACCCTGCTCAGCTCCTACCCTTGCCTCCTTCTGCTCCTTCCCAGTTTTCGCAATGCCTCCCTTTTCCTGCCCTCCTCAGCCCTCATGGTATTGGGGAGCCCTTGCCAGTGAAGGCTGGGAGAGAAGGCCGTTCAGCATTTTTCCTGCCATGAATATTTGATGGGGGAGGACATTGTGAAGAGCACAAAAGATTCCTTCCTCTCCTTGACATCTCCCCCCACTCAAAAGAAAAATAACAACAGCCGAGGGGCGCAGGATGAAGTCAGATCATTTTTTATGGCTTCCTGGAGCTCTTTGCTTGGTCCAGAGCAGGGGGCTGGTGATTGGGTGACTGCTCCTGGGGGCTTCCTCCATTTCCCCCTCAGAGCCTTTCAGCTCGTAAATATTAAGCCACTGCCCAGAAGCCCTCGTTAAGCTGTCAGTGGGGCTCCTACTTAGAAAGTCATAAAATGTTTCCCAGAGCCTTCACTGCTGGGGCTGGGGCTGGGGCTGGGGGCTGGGCACTTCCACCCTGCTCCTCTGGATTCTCTCCTTACAGGACCCTGGGTTCCCCTAGCCCTACTTATCTTCATGTGCTGCAGAGTCCATGCAGGAGCTGCTTCCTCTTTTCCTACCCCCACCCCATGACCCCTGTCCCTGCCTTAGCTCAGTCTTGGCTTCCCCCCTATCAATTAGGAAACCTCATTGCATTTGACTTTCCTGAAGGGTGAGTGAGGGGCTAGTCAGACCAATGAAAATCCTAGGGGACCTGAGTAGGCAGCTTAGCCTAAATGCCTCTCCTACTTTGGGTGATAATTACAGATTATAGGATCACACATTTAGAGATGGGAAGGGCCTCCAAGATCATCTAGTGACTAGAGGTTCTTAATGGTGTGTGTGTGTGTGTGTGTGTGTGTGTGTGTGTGTGTGTCTGTGTGTCTGTGTGTCTGTGTGTCTGTGTCTGTGTGTCTGTGTGTGTCTGTGTGTGTGTCTGTCTGTGTGTATCTGTGTCTTGGACCCCTTGGACTTTTTCTCAGATAAATGTTTTTAATGCATATTTTTTAAAAGACATAGGATTACAAAGGAAATTGATTATACTGAAATACAGTTATCAAAATGTTAAAAAAAAATCGTCAATAGATCCCAGGTTAAGAACTCCTGAGATTGAGGGGACTAGGTGTCATAGTGGATAGAACACTAGCTCTGGAGTCAGGAGGACCCGCGTTTACATTTGACCTTAGACACTTACTAGCTGTCTGACTCTAGGGAAGTCTAAACCCCCATTGCCTCCCCCCTTACAAAAAAGAAATCCCTGAGACTGATCCCTTCATGTAGGTGAAGTGATTTGTGGAATATCCTACAGGTGGCAAGTACTACAGGAATCTGGGATCTGAACTCTAGCTCCCCTGGCTCCAGAACCAGTACTCTGTCCACTGAATTAGAAAATGTTGGGGCTGAAGGGACAAAAGGGGTCATAAATCTGGATGGTCCAAAAGAACCTCTTTGGGTGGTGGGGAAGGAGTTTAGGGAAGGAAGGAACTCAATCCCTTACTAGCAGGAGAGCAAAAACTTTGGGAATATGGGAACTGTAACCCTTTCTTCGTTGAAATAAATATGTATATGTTCAGAGCCTTTTTGTCAAGGCTGGTCCCTCTCTACTTTGTCCATCACCTCCCATTTCTCCTAGAAGCTCACCCCTTGGACCATTCTTTCTTCTCTTTTCATCTTTACTTTTCCCCTACAATCATACCTAGGTATTTCTCATCTTTTAAAAAAAACCCAAACTCTTTAGTTGATCCGTCCATCCCTTCAAACCAATGCCTGATAGTGCTTTCCCTTTCTACAGCCCGACTTCCAGAAATTCATCTACCTTTGTTGCCTCATTCCCCCACTTCTCATTCTCTTATCATCCCTCTGAAATCTGGCTTCCAAACCTGCCATTCAACTGAAATTCTCCTTTCCAGGACTTGGTTGAGGCATCTCTCCTGGCTGCAAGTCTGCCCTGACTCTCTTCCAGTTGGTAATGTTTCCTTCTTTTACAGATGACCTTGTGCTGACTTTGTGCACATGTTTTGTCCCCCATGAGAATGTAAGCTCCTTGATGTTCTGTTTTTTTATTTTTGTTTTTAAATCTCCTCACTGAAATCCGTGATGGTCCTTTCTCCATCTTCATACCATCGATTTGTCACTTTGGCCACAGTTGGCCACGCCCTCCTCACAGTTGACCATGTCCTCCTCCTCTTGCATATTCTGCCTGCTTGGGCTCCCCGACATTTCTCTCTTCCATTTCCTCGTCTACCCTTCTAGAGGCTCTTTCTCAGACTTTTTTGTTAGATCATCATCCATCTCCAGCTCCCTAAGCCTGGCAATTCCCTAGCATTCTGTCTGAGGTCGCCTTCTTCTCTATTCTCTCCCTCCACTCTCTCCTAGTGATCTTACCTGCTCCCAGGGGCTCAATTATCTCTTTTCAGTTGACTCTCAGATCTATATTTCTGGTCCTAATCTCCCTCCTGAACTCCAGTCCCACTTTGCCAGCTGCCTGCTGGACATCTCCCAGCTGTCCCAGAGGCATGCCCAGCTCACTATGTCTCACATAGAACTCATGATCTTTGTGCCCCAGTCCCTCTTTCCCAAAGCTCCCCTTCTCTGCCGAGGACAGCCACATCCTCCCACTCAGCTTGGGCTCCTCCTTCTCCCAGATTCCATCAATTACCCAGTCTTGTCAGTTTCAGCTCTCCCACATTTCTGGCTTCCATCTTCCATATCGTTGACTTTGACATTCCTCCCATGATTGGAATGTCTTCTCAGCTTACAATGCTCAGTTTCCTTCAGGATAATCGATAATTGGTAATTCAGTTGATAATTCTTCTCCTCCAATTATATCCCTGGGTTATTGTTGTATTCTCCCAGTAGAATGTATGCTCCTTGAGGGCAGGGACTGTTACATTTTCTATTTTTGTCTCCTCAGAACATAGCACTATTTCTTAAAAAAAAAAAATAGGAATAGGGCTTGTGGTTTAATCGATATGAGGAACTTCCAGGTGAGGAAAGTCCTACTAATGCAGGTCAGAACTTTCAATATAACTCATTCTTAGAGGGTTCCTATGCACTGACTTGCCCAGGGTCACACAGTACGTATCAGCAGCAAGACTTGAACTCAGGTCTTCCTAACTTCAAGGCCGTTGTATACCATATCCATTGTATACCATACTGCCTTATATCTTACCAAAAAACAGACACTGAATAAATGCTTCTTAAATTGTGTGATGATGGCATAAATGCGGGACAAAAACTCCTATATCAAAGTTTGACATAAAGGAAGTTACAGGGCTAATATGGAAAAGATCCTTGTGACCTGGGCAGACCGTGGAGGGTTTCATGGAAGAGGCACCACTTGAGATGGCCCAGAAAGGTGAGTGGGATTTCTATAGAAAGATTCTAGAGAGCTTGATTGGTCATGTCTGAAGGCTGCAGATTTCTAGCTGGAAGGATTCTCAAAGGTCACCTAGTTTAATTGCCCCCTCCCATTAGAGAAGGAGACTGAGGCCTAAACTCTTGAGACCTTTATGATGGAGGTATTTGAGGACCATTAGAGGTTCATGAGCAGAAGCATGACATAAGAGGAGAAGGATTTTAGGAAAACGAATCTCATCCCCTCCTAATGGATTCAGGGTGAGAGGGCCTTTTCCTAGGAGCCCCCTTGTTTGGCAGTCCTACTACCCACACCCCCAGGCAAGGCCCTCACGTTGCTGGTTCAGGACTTAAAAAAACAACAACTTTTAATGCTTGTGTCAAGGTGATAGAAGATAATAAAATCTGAAATTAGATTGGTTCTCTATCATTATGGCAAGCTGGGAGCTGTGCTCTTGGTGTGAGAGAGGGGAAGGAAAGGGAGCCAGATTCCATGCCTGCCATGACCTGATAGGGTTACTAAGAAAAATGGGGGTAAAAGGCAGTCTCATGGCTTGGCAGGCTTGGGGACCAAGGGGCCCCCCTTTTGCCCTGCTCTGAGCCTGCCTCATTAAGTTTTTTACAAATAACTTGGCTGCTGGTAATTCCTCAGGCAGGAATTAGGGACAGCTAAGGAAATAAATAAATAGCTATAATAATTTTTTTGGGGTTGACAAGCTTACTTTAATCAATCAAACATATATAATTTACCTAGTTCAGGGAAAAAAGGGTTAGCACCCCGAACTTCAGAGTATACAGACAGAAGTTACAAGACAGAGAAACAGATCAAGCAGACAGGCTTCCAAACTGTCCAATCATTACATCCATAACAAATCACAGTTACCAGAGAGGGAAGCATCAACATCTGGGTTTTTCAAAGCCGGGGGGCTCTCAACAGCTGCCCAGAGTCTCATCTGGTCAAATCACACATTTCTCAAAGTGAGCCCCTGTAGAGCTATAATAATTTTAAAACACACAACTCCCACCTCCAACCCTCAATATTGAATCCTCCCTTAAGGTACATATATACTAGCTTTTACATTCTAGGCTTCAAGGTAGAGTTCACTTCCTGTTGAATTCCAGGAGCCACAGAGAATTAAGAAGCATCCCAGGATACTGAGACGGGTTTGTTCATGTAATGCTTGTGGAATAGCTCTGTCTTCATTATACTGAGCCTCCTCAGTGAAAGCTGTATATGCTCAAAACAGTGGGCCTTGTTATCCACACAGGAAAAACAAAGTGGATGAAGAATACTTATTATACATGTATTCGTTTAGCAAGCATTTATTAAGCAATCTTCTCCAGGCTATTCACGTCCCTGTGGACATGGAGACAATAACAAAAAGTTCTTGTCCTCAAAGAATGTTCCTTCTATGGGGAGGAATAGCATGTGAATTGATAAATATGTGAAAACTTATAAAAAATAAATACAAAGGAATCTGTAGGGCAGGGCAGTAGCAGTTGGAGGGGGTGGCAATATGCCTCTTCCTGAAGGTAGTGCTTGAGAGGAGTGTCAAGGGAAGGTAAGCATTCCAAGAGACAGGTAAGGAGGATTATTGGGGATAGGCAAAGGCAGAGAGGTGAGAGATGAAATATCATATACCAGGAACCGCAAGTATGTCAGTCTGGCTTTAGTATAAAGTGGGTGAACATGATGTAAACATAATGTGCCATAAACTTGGAAAGGTAGGCTGGTTCCAGATTGCAAAGGGCTTTAAATGCCAAATGGAGGAATTTGTATTCTGTCCTAGAAGGAATAGGGAGCTACTGAAGGTTGCTGAGTACAAGTTCGAGTCTGTGATTTATGGATTTGGACATGGCAGCTGAATCCACTGGAGCTGATGAGAAGAGATGGAAGGGGAAGAGAGGGAGGGAGGGAATGAGGAAAGGGGGGGATGGAAGGAGTCATCATATGTATGGAGATAGTAACTGAACCCACTGAAGATGATGGGAGGGCAGGAAGGGAGAAAGGAAGAGAAATTTCTCATGCCCCCTGAGCTGGTCCATCAGTCTCTTGGATGGGGCTGCAGAGACAATGATCTGGGCACAGAATGGAGCACTAGGAGGAGAGCCGGCTGGATTACAGTTAGGAAACTGTGCTGAGCTTTCACTGCTCCCAAGCTGTTCCCTCTTGGAAAGCCCATCTTTCTAACATTAATATTCTTCTGGTGATACTCTACGGCCACCACTCATGGAAACCCTGTGGTCTCGGAAGAATCCAAATTGCGGGCCATGCTTTAGAGGATAATGCAAAGACACCTTGGTAGGTGTAAGGAGCTTGTATCATGTTACTAAGGATGACTCATCCCAAGTAAGAAAACAGAGCAAAACCCAGGCATACAAGACCCCCACAAAGGGCATGTGTGCCCAGAAGAGGAAGTGGCCTGGTCAGGTAACGTGAACCAGGGATTCCAGGTGGCACCCATGGCCATGAAATATGAAGGGATTTTAAGCCAGGTTGCCAGGACATTGGGTGGAGGTCTTTAAGCAAAGGTCAAATGATGAGAGACAGAGAGACAGAGACAGAGATGGAGAGAGAGACAGAGAGAGAGAGAGGGAAAGAGAGAGGAGAAAGAGAAAGAGATGGAGAGAGAAGAGACAGAGAGAGATGGAGAGAGAAGAGACAGAGAGAGATGGAGAGAGAAGAGACAGAAAGAGAGAGAGAGATGGAGAGAGAGACAGAGAGAGAGAGAGGGAAAGAGAGAGGAGAAAGAGAAAAGAGATGGAGAGAGAAGAGACAGAGAGAGATGGAGAGAGAAGAGACAGAGAGAGATGGAGAGAGAAGAGACAGAAAGAGAGAGAGAGAGAGAGAGAGAGAGAGAGAGAGAGAGAGAGAGAGGGAGGGAGGGAGGGAGAGGGAGAGAGAGAGAGAAGAGACAGAGAGAGGGGTGGGGAGGATCTTTGCTCAGGACCAGTTTTTCAGATTCTCATGTCAATGATTTTCCCAATGGCACCCATTTCATAGCCTTGTGAGGCTTTCCTCATATTAGTCCTATGAAGGAGGAACACAAGGTGTCCTTGTTCCCATTTTACAGAATTTAAAACTAAGGTTTCTAGGGGTTAAACAATTTGCCCAGAGGAACATGGCCAGTGTTAGAGTCCGATTTTGAATCCAGGTCTCCAGACTCCGAAGTCTCATACTTTTTTTCCATACCACCATGATGCATTTACTTTTGTGAGTAGAATTGTGGGACAAGGGAGGCAAGAGGTGATCAGGGAATTCTGGGTACTGGAATTTTTCAGGAGCTTCTAATTGAAGGCCTCAAATGCTAGGGAGGCTGGGGGAGAGAAAGAGGGGAGTGCCAGCCCTACCCTCCCACCCAACCCAAAGGAATTCCTGATTTTTCCTTCTTGGACATGAACTACAACCAGGTTTCTGGGCCCTGACTATATCTCTTTGTTTTCCTTTATTCTTAAGTTTTCAGTCCCTTGGGGGAAAAAAAAAACCCAAAATCCAAAAAAACCCAAACACCACAAAACTTTTTAAGCAGCTTAGTCTGTGAGGGTTTAGTAAAGATTTGATCTTTTTTGCATTTGTGCTCAGACATTTCTTTGAGCCTGGACCAAGGCCACTTGCTGTTTTTACTGTCAGGGTAACTGAGGCCCAGCCATGTTGGACAATTCCCTGAGATGCTGGAAACAGGCCCAGGATTTGAGCTGTCAATCCTGCTGGCATACCCTCTTGCAGCTCCCTGCACCTGCTTCCCAGTGGGTCCGTGACAGTGTAGATTTCTAACAGAGAAGCTGAAGAATTCCCTGGCCGTACCTGGCTCTAGCCAGAAGCCCTACTGTTTTATCCCCTATTAAAGCGGCTCACTTAGTAAGCAGTTGGAGGGGCCAGAGTGGGGTGTTTATGAGCAGACCTGATTCCCTGAGGGTTCAGGAAGGACAAAAAAATTGCAAAGATTTTGGGAAAGCAGCTTCAGAAAGAGTGATGGTGACTGGGAAATAGAGACAGCAGTGCAGAGGTGAGGAGGGGGCCCAGCCCACAAGCAGGGCAGGTTTCAGTCTGTGGAGGGGGTGCAGACAGGAAAAGCCCTGGGAATGAAGCCAGGAGTCATGGATTCAAATTCTGCACTAACCCACCCCTGCATGACTAGGCAAGTAACTTAACCTTTCTAAGCCTCAATTATTTGTTCTGTAAAATGGTATTAGTAGTTCTAATTTAATTTAATAGTTTTACATGATTGCACATGTATAACCTATATCTGATTGCTTACTGTTTCAGGAATAGGGGAGGGAGGGAGGTCCTAGAATTTGGAGCTCAAAACTTTAAATAAAAATGTTTTTAAAAATTGGAAAGAAATGGTATTAATAATACTTCCATCATTTACCTCACAAGGGTTGGAAATAAGACATGTTGTTAACTATAAAGTACCATCTAACTGAGTTGTTATTATTATGTGTGGGGCTGGGCTATCTAATAAAGATTGTGACACCAGAAGAATGTTAGTTAGCATCCTGCTTGAGAGCAAGGGGAAGGACATGCTTGGACCCTGCTGCTCCTCTCCTCAACTTCCCATCCTGGCCACATGCTATGAAGGGCAACAATAATCAGGAAGGTCCTAGTGGAGGGTCAGCAGGTTGTCAAAGGGCCTCAAAAGCCTGATACGTGAGAATAGGTTGATCAAAAGAACTAGGGGTGTTAGCCTGGAGTAGAGGGGGGCCAAGGGGAGACTGAGAGCTGGCTTTACGTATTTGAAGGGCCGTTGCTGGAAGAAGAGTTAGATTTCTTCAACTTGGTCTCAGAAGGCAGAGCTAGTGAGGATGAATGAAAGTTGTAGAGAGACAGAATGGACACCACCAGGCCTGGAGTCGAGAAGACTCATCTCCCCGTGGTTTTTCCTTTTGCTCTGTTTCTTCCTTTGCAGCATGACTAATATGGAAACATGTTTTACATGATTGCACATGTATAATCTATGTCAGACTGCTTGTTGTCTCAGGAAGGGGGAGGGAGACGAATTTGGAACTCAAAGTTTTATAAAATTGAATGCTGAAAATTGTCTTTACATGTAATTGGAAAAAATATGATATACATTTAAAATTATTTTGGAAAAAAAGATGCATAGACCCCCATTTTGCAGTGAAGGAAGCTGAAGGAGAGGTGAAATGACTTGCCCAGGGACTGTCTTTTGCCCCTTTTTATATCCCTGGAGCTTAGCACGGTGCCTAGCTCATGAAAGGCCCTTGTTGTTGGTTGGTTAATTAGTTGTGTCTGACTCTTCACGATCCCATTTGGGGTTTTCTTTGCAAAGATACTAGAGGGGTTTGCCATTTCTTTTTCCAGTTTATTTTACAGGTGGGGAAACCGAGGCAAAGTTAAGTGACTTGGCCAGGGTCACACAGCTAGTAAGTGTCTGAGGCAGGATTTGAATCCAGGAACATGAGTTTTTCTCACTCCAGGCCTAGCATTCTATCTGCCGCGTCACTTTAGCTGCGCTTTGTCATTAAGGGAGGGGAAAATATCAAAGGGGGTTATTACTGATGACTGGCTGATCTACCACCTAGCTGCCCATTAGAGGCACTTAACAGATGTTTATTGGTTGATTTATTGCTGATTGAGGGTCTTCCTGACTCCAGGTACAGTGTTCTTTCTGTGACATCAGGGTACCTCTGTTAGGTAAGTTATGGAAGGGATTGGGGTGTGGTTGAAGCAGAAGGCCCCTCCTAGAGGCCATCTGTGAGTCTCTTGAAAATCCTCCCTTGCATTTTAGACCATACAGATCTCCCTCTAGGGACTTCATGCACCACTAAACTTACTGCTGGGCTGGACGCTGGGGATTACTCTTCACTCTTGCTTCCTGGCTATCTTTCTTTTCTCCTAACTAAAAGTCCAAAATCTTTGAGGGTAGAGACTTTGTCTTGGACTTCTTTGTATCTAGTGTGGAGGATGATGCTGGTAGCATGGCAGGTACTCTGACCCTAAAAGCCCCTTCTAGCCTTGATCAAGTATAGGATTCCAGCATTCTGAGGTTCTGTGAGTCAGAATCTGGGATTCTGAAGTTTCTGTGGTGTAAGACAACAGGAAGGAAGGAAACCCAAGAGTTTGATTTCTTTTGAAAGAAATCTGAGGACTGTCAATTTAGGAAAAAAAATATGGAACTCTCTTTCAGTATAATTCATTTCCTTTGTAATCCTATATATTATATTTGATGCATTTAAAACCCTTATTCTGTGGAATCCTTAGGCTTCACCAGACGCTGCTAGAGTGGGCCAGGGCACACAAAAAAAGTTAAGAGGTCTTGCTTTAAGGACCCACTAACTGGAAATTAGTGACTTTCAGCTTGTCAGAGACTGGTTATTCTTGTGACCTTAGTCTGCACAGTGAAAATGCCCAAGGCAGAGGAGAGCAAGCAAGAATCCGAACCAGGAAGATTGCCTTGGTCACTGTGTTCTACCCATCTGAAAGTTTAGGTTCTGTCCAAGGAGCCCCTTATAAAAGGCTGGGGATGTCTTTATTTCCTAGTTAATTGGAGGAAGGGGAACCCTTTCTAAAAATGGCTCCTTAGAGGCCTTATCCTTTTGAATTTTGCCACAGGGAGGATGGGTTTGACTTTAATCTTGAAAATGAAGGTGGTGATGGTAATAATTGGCATTAATACAGGTTGATAGGATCATCTCACTACCTGACTTCTGGCCCAGAGATTGTTATCCGAACAGTGGGTCGTTGTAATGTACTTGGCTAATGGGGCCTGGCCTATTATGGTGGATTAAGGGCAGACTAATCTGCACAATAAAAAATAACAATAGTGATAATAATCCCGCTTAGTTTTCACCTCCCTTATCCCATAGATCATCTCCTATGAGGATACAGGCTCAGAGAGGCTAAGTGATTTGCCTGGGGTCACACATTAAATCAGTGTGAGTGAAGGCAGGGAGCATCTCACAGCCCAGTGTCTTGAGCCCTTTACTGCATCCCAAGGGCCCATTTCCCCCACTTGGCACCCTTTCCCTCAGTCTTTAGCAGAGATGCCCACCGGGGTATTGGGGGCATATGCAAAACACAGAAAAAAATTGCTGTGTCAATGGGCTTCTTCCAAACTGTGCTGTTCTGCCTCACTAGGCTGGTTGGCCCTCCCTTCCCAGAGAGTGAGCCTAACTTGGGGGAGCTAGCAGTGGAACAACAGGGTGTAAGTTGTACAGATGAAGAGGGGGTCAATCACACACTCTGGGGGTGCTCCTTTGGGGCCTTGGAAGAGTCTGATTTTTCTAAGCCCTTGACCAAAAGTCATTTAAAGGTACTTTAAGATCACTTATGAAAGTGCTGACCTGTCCAGGGGGGAGTGGCTTTGTCTTCTATCAAAGAAAGAAAATTTGCTGGGAGAGAGAGGGTAGAGAAAGCATTGTAAACAATCTTTTATTTGTTAAATCATAGATTTAGCATGGGAAGGAACTTTAAAGACCATCCTGGGATGGTCTTTCTTTTTAGAGATGAGGGGCCAGAGGACCAGAGATGTTAAGTGACTGACCCTAGATCCTACATCTGGCAGACACGGAGATTGGAACGCAGATCCTCTCATTTCAAATCCAGAACTCTTTTCACTGATCTAGCTTTCCAACCATGATCAGATTTCCTTTGGTTCTTGCTGCAAGACATAGCTACCCCCTAGCCTTATGATAATGTCTCAGTCTAAAGAAAGGGGCACCAGGCATTACATTAGGAAAGTGGAGCTGACTTCATTTTTCAGTTGGAATGCCAAGGCTTTGGAATCTTCTGTGTCTCAGATAATGTCCTTGGACATCTGATGAACCCTTTACTTATTTCTTTGCATCAAGAACCAAAGAGCTGCCTCATAGTCATGGCAGAGTGATGCTGTGCTTTGCCTGGCTGTCATATGCTGTCACCTGGGCAGCAGCCATTGGGTATGTCCTGGCCCCAGAGGATGCTGGTGCTACAGCTGTTTTCTTTTTGTCCCCTGGGAGAAAAGCTTGAGAATCATATTTTCTCTCTCCTTTTCTCTTTCTGTCTCTCTTCTTCTGTCTCTTCCTCCCTCCCTCGCTTTCCCCCCCTCCTCTTTGTGTCTCTCTGTCTCTTTTCCTCTCTCTGTATCTATGCCTCTGCCTCTTTCTGTCTGTCTCTTTCTCTGTGTCTCTGTTTCTCCCTATGTCTCTGTGTCTACCTCTGTGTCTTTGTTTCTGTGTCCCTCTCTCTCTCTATCTCTGTCTCTCTCTCTCTGTCTCTGTCTCTCTCTCTGTCTCTGTCTCTCTCTCTGTCTCTGTCTCTCTCTGTCTCTGTCTCTCTGTCTCTGTCTCTCCGTCTCTGTCTCTCCCTCTCTTTTTCTCTCTGTGTCTGTCTCTCTCTCTCTCCCATTCCTGGGTCACCAACTGCCTCTTTGATCTGGATGTCCCATAGGCATCTCAGCCACCAACTCCAAGATCATTCTCTTTCTCCCAATCTTTCCCTCTTCCTAGTTTTTCTCTTGTTCCCAAAGGTAGCCCCCTCCTTGATCCTCAGGCTCACAAGCTCTGGGTCATCCTCAGCTCCTTCCTAGCCCTCACCACACACTGAATCCACTACCAAATGTCATTTCCACCTTCCCCTGCCTCTTCCTCCTCCTTCTCTCTCCAGGCAAACACCCAGTGCCCTCGAGCAGACCCTCATCCCCTCTCTGGACCACTGCAGTCACTCTGAGTGACTTCTACCTCAGATCTCTCCTTGTTCCCCTCCATCACTCAGCCCTCAATGCCATTTTCCCAAAGTGCAGGTTGGCTCATGTTGTTCCCTATTCAGTAAATCCTACCAGTTCTCTTTTCCCCCCAGGATCTGATGTCAAGTGCTTTGCTGGGCATTGAGAGCTCTTCTCAGCCTGACTACTTTTCCAATCATTTTACACATTGCCCATGCCCAACCTTCTGCAGGAGAAGCCTTTCCAGATCCCCCCACCCATCCCAGACCCTCGTGCCTTCCCCTCTGATGTTATCTTTCCTCTGCTCTTTATTTACATATGTATATGCATGTGTGTATGTATATATGTATTATATGTATGCGTGTATGTATGATTGTGTATGTGTCTATATTCACATGCACATATAGATATAGATATAGAGTTATTTTCATGTTGTCTCCCTCATTCCAATGTGAGCTCTTCAAGGGCAGGAACTGTTGACTGGCCTAGTAGGTGCTTAATAAATTCCTATTGACCAACATCGTTAGCTTCCTCAGTGGTTGTTGCTAACTCCATGTTGAAACCAGATTTGGGGGAAGGAGACAGACTACCATAGAGCAGACTGACCAAAAAATGGCCCCCAGATGTGCAGCAGCTGGGACTGAACAGGGCTGCTGCAATCTGTGAGGGACCCTTGGGTTCCCTGATAGCTACTCCTGCCCAGGTGGGCTCAGGATGGCTTCCATTACACCCTTCTCTCCCTCATTCATTTCCATTCTTCAGGCCTGGAGGTAGGTGGGGGTGGGGTATTACTGCATACCAGCAGGAATAGAGTTAAATGGCTGCACCAGATAGGACTGAATGAACTGACAGTCAGTTAGCCAGTCAACAATGCCTACTATGCTCCAGACACTTAGAAGCTGTTGGACCCTTGGCAAGTCTCTCAATTTCTTGTAGATTTGATTTCCTCATTTGTAAAATCGGAATAATAAAAGAACCTGTGTCATAGGGTTGTTGTCAGATGAAATAGGATACTGTGTGCAAAGAGCTCTGTCATCCTTAGTGTTAGCATGGTTATTTCCCATTTAACATGTGCAAAAACTGAGGCCTGGAATGGTTTGCTCAAAGTTACTCAGAGCCTCTCTGTTCATGGAAATAATGGGTTTTGCACATGGTGGCCATGCTCTTCTTGGCCGACTGGTCTTGGCTTCAGGGTAAGTGGTCCCTCTGGGACTCTGACCTCTCTAGACCTCAGTTTCCTTATCTGTAAAATGAGTGGGCTAGGCTCGATAGCCTTTTAATTCCCTTCCAGCTGTAGCTTGATAATCCTTTTATCCTACAACCCCCTTTCCTCAGCTCCCTTCATCCCAATGACTAGCAGGCTCCATTAAGCTCTTGAAGCCCCAGTGTGTCCATTAGTGTGGGTGCTCCATTCACCACTGCAGATTGTAACTCCCCTGGGACTTAGTAGGTTGATCTTTGGGAGGAGATTTGTCCTGGGGCCAGCCTGGTGACAACAGATGTTACAAGTCATTAGCAGGACCAGTCATGGCACCCTTCCAGCTTGGTGGGCCCTCCCAGAATCTTTGCTATCCTGGACCAGCCTTCCAGGACAGTGGGATACCTCCACCCCAAGGGGAAGCATGAGAAGCGGAATCTAGGGGAAGAATTAGTCTATCACATGCTACAATTTTCACACCATTCCAAAGCTTCTCTTTTTTCTTTTCCCCACTGCTGTTGCTGCCTCCATCTTGGTGGTTAGCCAAGAAGGTGTCCGATGTGTTCCATGATCCTTGTGTGGAGGGCATCGAGAATTCTAGACCCTCAGGACCCAGGGAAATGTGTCATAGGGGAATAGCACAAGGGGAAAGGGGACAGAAAAGCTTCTGAGCCTCCACTGTTGGGAAGTGATGGGGAAGAATTGTATGGAACATGGGGGGAGGGTCTCAGTACAGAGGGTGGGTGCTTGGTTTGGGAGGTGCCTGAAATTTCCATCATTAGAAATTAATTCCCTTATAAGAAACGTCTTTCTTTAGGGATCTTTAAAAAATCTAATACCCATGGTCAGGGTGGGGTTGATGGATAATGAATTAACCTCCTAACAGTTTATTATGAATGAGTTTATTTGGTTGGAGAGACCTAAAAAACTCAACAGAACAGAATGTTGGCCAGCCAAAGAGTTGGTGGGCAGGACAGGGGTGGGGCTGGGTGGAGATGATGCTATTTGGGCACTGGAGATGATCCTTGCCAACTTGCTCATTTTGCTAAGGCCTGGTCCTGGAAAGCTGCCCCAAATGGGGTTATTGTAGCAGTTGCTGCTGTCCCTTCCCCCTCCCCCAACCATTCATTCATTCATTCATTCAATTAATATTGATTGCATTGAGTTATTTCCCAACTTCCTGCCCTTTTGGAAGAGACCTTCCTTAGGGAACACTCATTTCAGGGGTTCTTTACCTGGGGTCCATAAACTTGTTTTTTAAAAAAAAATTTTGTTAACTTTATTTAAATATAACTGGTTTCCTTTGTCATTCTTGGAGAGGAGAAGGAGCCAGGGCAAAGGGTTTCCTTAGTCATTCTTGGTATTTATTTTGTGCATTAAAAACCATGATTCTGAGAAGGAATCCATGGGCTTTACTGATCTGCCCATGGGCTCCAGGATAAAGAAAAAGGTTAAAACTTGGATCTAGTCTAACCCACTTATCTGATAGAAGTGGACTAGAGGTGAGAGGTTAATTGACTAATCTGAAGTCACACCCCTATTTGAGTGGTTGTCCATTTCCAGATTCAATCTGTTTCCCTTACCTCCCTGCCGTCTGGAATAGAGCCATCCCTAGGAGTGGGAGATGGGGCTCTTGTATTGTGTGTGTACAAGAAATTAATTGGGACTCACCAGTGTGGCTGGAGGTTTGGGCATATGGCAGGGAGTAGGGTGAGATGAAGTTGAAAATCGCAGGCCTTTGATGTCAGGTGAAGGAGTTTAGGCTGTAGGGTGGATGGGTAATGGGTAGCCATTGAAAGGTTTAGGGCAGAGGATGATAGAGTCAGATGCTCATATAAAAGATTGGTCTGGCAGTTTGTGAAGGATGGATGAAAGGTGGAGACAATGGAGGCAGAGACACCGAGTTAGGAGGCCATTAAATCAGTCCAGGTTAGCAGTAATGAGATTTCCCACTTCCATTGCTTGACCCATGCCTGGAAAGCCCTCCTGTCTCCTGTCTCCCTTCAGAGTTTGCCAGACATGCCACCCTCTACCCATCCTTCTTTGCTCTCTTCCTCCTCTCATTATATCATTCATATCTCCGTAAATGTTGCATCCTCCTTGTAGAATGTAAGTGTCTTGAGGGCAGGCCTCATTTTTGTATTCTGTCTTTGTATTGTTTATAGCCTGGAGACAGGCTGACTATGTGTAAAATGAATTTAAGGCTATTTGAGGAAGAAGTATCTAGGAACTGGAAGGATCAAGCAAGGCATCTGATAAATACCATTAAAATGAAGGGAAAAGGCACAGTGGAAAGCCCACTGGATACAGAGTATGTGTGTTTGGAAGGCTCTTCCACTTCCTGCCTGCATGACTTTGGATAAGCCACTGAACCTCTCTGGGCCTCAGTGCTCCATCTGTAAAATGGGGCATTGATTCAATTCAGATTTTCTCGACATCCTCTCCCCAGCTCTAAATCTGTGCTCCTGTGGGGAGGGCAGCTAGCTAGTCAAAGAGCCATCCCCTTCATCAGAATTGCCCACCACTTCCCCACATCTGCTTCAAGTAAGGTAGATGCCGAGTATCCAGCATAAGCCACAAGGATGTCCAAGGGATGTCTGGACTGGGTGTCTGGCTGTGTATGCTCTGTATATCCGTGTCTGTGTTATGTTACATGTACGTGTGGATGTTTTGCATGTAATCACTGCACCTAGCCTGCTGCTGACTCCCAGAAGACAGTCCCCACCCCCTGCCTCCTGATCCCCCCCTCCCCCGCCTCTGACTCTCCACACTGCAAGGAGCCAGATGTCTCCCAGATGTTTCTCACTTCCTGCCTGGCTCCGTGCTCTGCGTGCATGTGTTTATTTTGGATGGCCCACCAAATAATAACCATTTTAAGAAAAGCTTTTCATAACCCTGTTCCCACGAGGAGTCAGAGTTCAGGAAATAATTTGAAATCTATTCACTATTGTCCCTGGGCAGCTTCTGCCCTCTGGTCTCCCCATCCCCACTTTGAAAAAGTTTTTCTTTTTCGGTTCTCATATGACGTACATTCCCAATGGGCTGCTGAGTACTTTGGGCGTCTGTGGCTGGAAGTTTGGGAGACTTGGGAATGATGCAATGAAGAAGTCAGTTTGAGGCTGGAAGCCTGCAGGGGTTCTCTGTGTGCAGGAGAGACCATCACCCAGGATACCATTATTCCTGGGGTGGAGGGACCTACCTGGAACTCCCTATCAATGGGAGGAGAGGTGGGAGGCATCTGACACAGGCCTAAAGTCATTGTGGAAAGTATTGAGTATTACCCCGATAACAAGAGAGCTTCTGAATGGGGTGAGGGACCTTCGGCCTTGAGGCCACACATGGCCCTCTAGGTCCTCTAGTACGGTCCTTTGACTGAACAGAATCTGGAGGCTACAGCTTCTCTGTTCTTGTGAACATTCTTTCACTCAGGACCCTTTTGTATACGAGGCATTACATTTAAAATGGGCCACAATGAAGACCCTGATGAGGGAGTAAACCCTAATATTGAGGACTGTTTGAGTTTATAAGTCAATTCCCTGTAAGATCTTTCCTTGTCCCATGCCATCTTTCCATCCTAATGATCTTTGGGAGAGAGGGGCTTTGACAAGCCTAGTTTATTTCTTCACTGCCATTTCCCTACTAGACAAAGTCAAGCCTGAGATACCAAGTCTGCCCATTCTGAATGCTTTTATGTTTGAGGGACATGGAACATGAGGTCTTGGGACTGGGAGGTATCTTAGAGGTCATTTCAGGTCCTTGTTTCGTAGTTGAGGAAACTGAGACCCAGAAGAGAAAAATGACAGGTTTAGAGTTATATAGCTAGTTCTGGGCAGAGAGAGAGTTCAAACCCAGACCTCTTGACTCTCAAGTCTGGACTCCTTTTCTGTTCATCATTACTCACATTTCCATGGAGTTTACAAAGCTCTGTTCTCATAACTGTGTGGCCCGAGGATCACAGGGAAGGTCATATATTTAAGGCTGGAAAGGGAAGCTTTTGGGGGGCAGGAAGTCCAACCTCTTCATTTTGGGGAGGAAGGGAAACTCAGAGATTCTAAGTGACTTGCCCAGGGCCACCTAGTAAGTGGCAGAGCTGGGATCTGAGGCTAGGACCTCTCATTTGATACCCAGTCCTCTTACTAAAGCACCATGTCTCCTAAGGGAACATAGGCAGGTGAGAATATGGCAGGGGGAAAAGAGTCAGGAGGAGAAGAAAGAGCACCCAGTTTAGATTGTGAAACCTGAGCAGAATGGTTTTGGGGGGCCACAGAGGAACTAAAAGATTGGGAGAAAGGGGGTTGACTGAGCAAATGGTCTTAACATGGGGTCCCTGGATTCTCTTTCCAAGGGATACATGGAGAGATTTAAGAGGATTTAGGAACTTTATTATAAATGATTCATCTACTTTGAAACTTTATGTATTTAACTTGATGCATTTAAAACATTCTGAAAAGGAATTCATGGGTTTTGCCATACTGACTGTTAATGGGGTCTGGGACACAAGAGAAGTTAATCAACTCTTCATTAGAACAGTTCAGAAATGGAATGGACTGCTTCAGGCATGGGGGACCCGAAGAGGAGGTTATCCCTCATGTCAAATAAAGCCCAAATGGCTGCCTTGGGAGATTATCATTGAAGGGATTTTCAGTCACACGTGGGTTGAATTAGGTGGATCTTGAGGTCTCTTCCAGCTCTGAAGTGATGAAGGTAGGGTTGTGTAAGTATTACATCTTACTGATGGTAAAACTGAGGCTTACTGAGGGGGGTAGGATGTGTCTGAGCCAGGATTCAAGCTCTAGTCTTCAGACCCCAAGTCTCCCCTTCATCTCTCTGTTCCCTGCAGCTCCTCCTTACACTAGCCTTTACACTGGATGTAAAGTCTCCCCTTCTTCCCTCTGTTCCCTGCAGTCCCTCCTTACACTAGCCTTTACACTGGATGTAAAGTCTCCCCTTCTTCCCTCTGTTCCCTGCAGTCCCTCCTTACACTAGCCTTTACACTGGATGTAAAGTCTCCCCTTCTTCCCTCTGTTCCCTGCAGTCCCTCCTTACACTAGCCTTTACACTGGATGTAAAGTCTCCCCTTCTTCCCTCTGTTCCCTGCAGTCCCTCCTTACACTAGCCTTTACATTGGATGTAAAGTCTCCCCTTCTTCCCTCTGTTCCCTGCAGTCCCTCCTTACACTAGCCTTTACACTGGATGTAAAGTCTCCCCTGCTTCCCTCTGTTCCCTGCAGCTCCTCCTTACACTAGCCTTTACATTGGATGTTGGATGCTAGACCTGCTCATGATGTGACAAACGTGTATGGCGACCCATTTATTTAATGGGGCTCAGTTCTGTCTTCCCAGATTTCAATTGGTCGAGAGCTCTTTGAGAGAAATAACCAGGTCTATTTATGGGTTATTGTCTCCTTCACTCTCTCCTGAATTGTGCTGGGTTAGCCCCAGAAGACGGGAAAATGACCCAACATGGAACCAGAGAAGTCAGGCAATGACTGTTAGGGAAATCATACCATGGGCTAAACAAGTTAGGCTTAGCTTCCTTATTGGCATCCACCAGATTCTGGGAAGGGAATTGGAAACCCCAAGGAGATTAACTTCGATGCCGTGTTCACCATGTCCAGGGTCACATAGATAAGTAGATAAGTGTTTTCTGGGCATTGTGTTAAGGACTGAAGACACATATAGAAGCAAACAGACCAGTCTCTGCCTTCAGGGAGAGAACATCCTAGTAGGGGAGGAGGGAGCCAGGATGGGCAGGGGCAGACACCCCCACTCCACTCTGGCTGCTATGGAAGAGTCCAGAGATCAAAGGTGGACACTGGAGGGAAATAAGCATGGCCTGGTGTCCAGGCCAGGGGATCACCAGAGAGGAGAGAAGAGCTCAGAGCAGAGATGAGATTATAGAGAGTTCATAGACCAGGCCCTCACCACTGAGGCTCAGTGTAGGTGGCGCTGCTTACAGAGGGGCTGAGTGTGGGTCATCTCGACTCTGAGAATGACTCACTTCCCCATCTCAGCTTTTTCCCTAGCTTCCTTCAAAATGCAGCCCAGGTGTCACACAAGGCCTTTCCTGAATCTCCCAGTTATGGCTACTTTTCCCTCTTGAAACTAGTTTGTGTTTAGTGAAATATGATGGTAGACCATAGATTCAGAGCTGGAAAGAATCTGAGAGGGATCCAGTGCCCTTAATTTACAGACGGAGAAACTGAGGCAAACAGGGTTAAGTGACTTGCCCAGGGTCACACAGCTAGTAAGTGTCTGAGGCTGCATTTGAACTCAGATATTCCTGATTCCAGGCTTAGTAATCTATCCACTGTGCCACCTAGCTGCCCCTTACATACAGTAGGCCCATAATTCTTAAATATTTGTTGACTTAAACTGAATTCTTACTTGAGAAGGGAGCTGGAAATTAGCAAGGCTGACTGCATCCACACCCTTGAAGTACCCTGGGAACAGACTCTGTGGCCGGGAAAACCCGGAGTCCTCCCCCGGCCTGTCTGTGACTTGGGCACATCCCACCCCCCCTGGGCCACCACCCCACCGTCTCCTCCACCACCCCACTGTGTCCTCCATTCCTGCTGTTCTTCAGTTTTATAATCTTGACACCAAGAGGAAAGGTCAATGGTTTTAACCTTTCTAACATTTTTTTAAACTTTTCAGTTTTGCTGAAGATTCTGTGTTCTTCTGTGTTAGCTCTGTCTGCAGACTAACTGTTCTAAGAGTCTAAGCGGAGACTGGGGGATTTCTGCAGATGAGGTCACATTCCCTCCCTTGGGAGACATGGCAGGTCTCAGGCTCCCACTCTGGGGTGGGGGATAATTGTCCCTCCCCTCTCTGGTTTTTGTCAGGCTGTGGTCCAGTGATGGGGGGGTGGAAGAGAGAGAGAGGGAGAGTAGAGAGACAGAGAGAGGAGGGAGAGTGGAGAGAGAAGGGGAGAGAGAGAGAGAGAGAGAGAGAAAGAGAGAGTGAGAGAGAAAGAGGAGAGAGAGACAGACAGAGAAAAGAGGGGGAGAGAGAGACAGAGAAAGACAGAAAAAGGAGGGGGAGAGAGAAAGAAAGGGAGAGACAGAGAAGAGAGACAGAGACAAAGACACAGACGGAGAGATAGGAGGGAGAGAGAAGAGAGAGGGAGACAGATAAACAGAAAGAGAAAGTGAAAGCGGGGAGACAGAGAAAGAAAAAAAGAAAGAGAGGGAGACACAGAATGAGAGAGAGGGGCAGAGAGAGAGTGAGAGCACACATGACAGGTGTGATATATCAAGGTTC
This sequence comes from Gymnobelideus leadbeateri, assembly GCA_011680675.1. Taxonomy (NCBI): domain Eukaryota; kingdom Metazoa; phylum Chordata; class Mammalia; order Diprotodontia; family Petauridae; genus Gymnobelideus; species Gymnobelideus leadbeateri. The sequence continues at coordinate 131,543 of WOXC01000021.1, read as the reverse complement.
TAGGACCAAAAGGTCCTTGGATGCCAGGCCCATCATCCATTTCTGGGCTCATCTTCAAAACCTTTCTGGAGTGGCCAGAGTTTCTGATCTGCTGGCCCAACCTCCCAGTACTTCAGGCCACCATCTCCAGGCCCTAGTAAGGGGCACCGAGGGCTACTTGAATGCGGGTTGGGGTTAGGTGGGGGGAGAAGAAGAAACCAGGCCTGAGTCCCAAAGACTACAAGCCATAGAATGGAAAAGGTGAGGAAGGGTCTTTGTCCTTCAAGGTTCAGGCCAGGCCCCCAATAATGGTCCCTTTCCTTTTTTTTTTCCAGGTTGAAACCTGGAATAATGGAAATAGAACCAAGGGGCAGAAGCACTCCCATTGGAGCAAACTCCAAAGGGGAGGAAGGAAGGGGAGAGAGGCCTCTTTCTTTTTCCTGGATTGGCATTTTTCTTTGGGAGTTAATCTCTGTTTTTCCTTTCCCCACCTTTCTCCCTCACTCATGACTGCCTGTTAAATAATTTATATATTTGGGCCTAAAGGCCTTCAATTATCCTTTAATTTACATTAGTAATTTATACATTAGTCTGAATGGCCACACTCTCAGCGTAACAGCCCCCTGTGGACCGGCTAATCTCAACGCACCAGGTTTTCCTGGGATTTCATCTTTTCCTTTGCCTTTCAAGGTCTTTGAACATGCAGTGTGCACAGAGGCACCTGTGTGACAGTCTTACATGTGAGTAGATGTGTACATGTTTGTGTGTATATGCGTGTGTGTGTTGGGGGGGGTGGGGGGCATCAGGTACATTCAGCATAATCTTCAGATGTGGGAGAGAATCCATCTAGAGACTGTTTGGACCAACTGGCTTATTTTAGAAATAAGGAAAACAGACCTAGGGAGTGGAAGCTACTTCCCAAGGCTACGCAGGTAGCAAGTAGCATAGGTGACATTTGAACTCAGGTTCTCTGCCTCCAAATGTCACTAGAAACAATATGCTCAGACACATGTGTAAATGTTTACATGGGGCCATAGGAACCTAGATCGAGAGTTGATTGGGGCTTTGGAGGTCAGCCAAACCCATTTTGCAGATGGAGAAACTGAAGCCCAGGGTGGCCAAGGTCTCCAAAGTAAGTACGAATCAGGGCAGGATTTAAACCCAGCCTCCTCTAACTTCAGAGCCTGGGCTTTCCCCTGCTTTCTGTTCTGTGAAATCTGCTGTGTGTCAGTGTATCCCCATATACCAGCTATGTGTACCTAGGCATATGCTTGTGGACCCGACATCTGACCCCATCCTGAACCTATCTTGAAGCAGTCATCAGTATGTGCCATTCTCAGGATCCACACTTACATTGAGTGTGCCCTCCACTTGTGGACAAGCTCCTTGCTACGCTTGCTGACCCTTTAAAGCATGGCTCCATGCTGGCTCCAAGATCAAATCCCCTTCTGTGCATCTCTGGAAAGCTGCCTGAGAGGCCCTTGGCAGAGGAGACTCTGCCCAGGCATCCTCAGACTGGAGCTGGTCTCCCTCAGCAGCCTGACATCAACTGGGGCTTTGCCCACTGATGCTGCCAGGGAGTCAAGAAGAGCCAATTATGCATAAAGGGTCTCAACTTCTCCCATTCCAGCCTCCTTCCCTGGCCTGGCCCAGCTCCCCCTATCATCAGCGTGTGAGAGGCAGGACTGTTGGAGGCCTGGAGACAGAGAGGGATATGTGTGTGTGTGTGTGTGTGTGTGTGTGTGTGTGTGTGTGTGTGACACACCCTCTCTCTGTGGGTGGGGGTGCTGAATGGGGGGAAAGAGAAAGAGAGAGAAAAAGAAGGGACAGAGAGGGAGAGGGAAATGGAGAGGGAGGGAGAGACAGAGACTTAGAGAGGGAGACTTAGAGAGGGACAGAGAGAGAAAAAGAAGGGAGAGGGAGGGGGAGAGGGAAATGTGGAGAGAGAGAAAGAGAGAGAGAGAGAGAGAGAGAGAGAGAGAGAGAGAGAGAGAGAGAGAGAGTCAAAGGAGACAGTGAGACAATGAGGATCTGGGCTGGGTCCTGGGCCTGGAACCCAGTCATGGTCTGTGTCCAGGATGCAGCCTGCAGGGGCCCAGAGGGGGAAGCAGCCCAATTCCTGGGGCTCTCCTGTCCCCTGTGACTTCTGAAAGGGGAGCTCCTGAAGCTGTTGTCTCTTGCCCAGATATCTCCAGTCTCTTGTGACTACTTTGCACGCCTTCATCACGGAGCCCCACTCCACTGATTCTAGTGGCACAATTCCACCCAGGTTCCCCAGAGCAGGTGTGAGAAAACTATTGTTGAACAGCAGCTCATCTCATTGTTCCAGCCATTAAAGCACAGGTCTGGGGTGAGCAGTCCAGAGGGCTCCGAGGAGGCTAAAGGCTGACTGACCAGTTGCTGTGGCATCATTACTCTGTGGCAGGGCTGAGGTTGCAGCCCAGAGACAGGAGACAGTGACCATCTCAGAGCCCACTGGACCCCTCCCCTGCCCCCTGGCATTGAGATAGAGGATCAGGCCTCTGGGGATAAAGACCGGGCTTTTCAGTGCCCTGCTCTGGAAGAATCTGGTGGTTCAGGGACAAGTTGGGGTGAGCTGCTGAGACAGGAGCAGGGCCAGGCCAGAGAAAGTGGTCTGGAACAGCATAAATGAGTCCCTTTTCTCCAGAATAAGCTCAGATTCATGCACTGGGGGACAGAGCCATGGACAACGCCCTCCCCCTGCCCCCCAACCAGGGAAGTACAGTGCTGAGATCAACCCTCTTTTCTTACTAACTGGGGTTCTGGGCAAGTCACTTGCCTTCCCTGACAGGCCTCAGTTTCCTTCTCTGTAAAATGAAGACCATAAAACTTGTACGTTGTGTACCTCCCTGGGTGTTATGAGAAAAACACTTTGTAAACATTAAGTGTTTTTCATACCTCAAGAACCTGTGGTTTTCTCAGTGTGGGCCTTCTCTCCACCAGTACAGATCTGAACACCGTCCCCCCCCTCCCGCCTTAGAAGATGGTTCTTAAAACTTAATGTGGCTGAAAAATCGATTATCTTGTGGCCAGCCTGGTGGTGAGCCTCTCCAAACTTAGCTAGGCCGGGCCTCAGATGACAGAGCCACCCTCCATCCCAGCACCCATTTGTAATGACCTTTGGGCAAGGCAACAAGGACCTTGGGCAAGGTTCTATGCTAACTGTGTTATGTTTGGTCAGACTAGTTAGAACCTGAGCTGTCCTGTGTCCAGACCTCCCCTATCCTGAATGAAGCCTTGGTCTAAGGTGGCAAGTCTAGCATCCTCTTCAAATGAGAGCTGCTGTCTCCTTAGAGAGGAAGAAATCCCAAAAGGCCTCGAGATGGGCCTGATTGAGGGTGAGTGGATGAAACTGGAGCTTTTTAGGTAAGGAAGGACATTGTAGCTGACTTCAAGTAGTGGAAAGAGGGTCAGAAGGATCTGAGTTCAAATTTCCCCACTGCTATTTACTGTCTGTGTGACCCTAGGCTGATCACTTAACCTCTGAAATTCAGTTTCTTTATCTGTAATAATAATAATAGCTAGCATTTATGTAGCCCTTTAAGATTTGGAAAATTTTCCATAAATATTATCTCATGGAAACAGTAGTAGCAGAGACTATTTTTATATTCTATCCTTGCAACAATACTGAGAGGAAGGTGCTATTATTATCCCCACTTTACAGAAATGGAAACTGAGGCAGACAGGGGTAAGTGACTTGTCCAGGGTCACACATCTAGTAAGTGTCTGAGGCCAGATTTGAACTCAGTTCTCCAGGCCTGGCACTTCATCCATTACACTACCTAGCTGCCCACTGCTTTACTTAGCAGTGTCAAATTAGAGGGTTGACCTAAGATGACCCCCAAGGACCCTCCCAGCTCTAACCCTGTGAGGAAGTCAGGTACCCTGAAGAGGAATCACCCTCATTCTGCTTGGCTCCCGAGGGCAGAGAGTTAGAAGTTGCCAAGATGTAGATATAGACTCTGTGTCAGGAAAATCTTCCTAATAATTTGAGTTCTCCCAGAGTAGAGGCCAGGTGCTCCCTCTCATTGGAGCTCTTCAGGTGAAGCCTGGGCAGCCACCTGTCCCAGATCAGGAAGAGGGACTTCATTCCAGTGGGTGGGTCAGATATTGAGCCAGCCTGTGAAGTCCCTTCCAGCTCTCGCGGTCCTGGGACCAGACCTGCTCATTCTCATTATCTACCAGCCTGCTGCCTCACCTTCCAGGGATAGAGTTTGGGGTTTGGGGAGGGGAACAATGATGTGTCAAGGGCCACGTGTTGAGACGTGTGTGTGTGTGTGTGTGTGTGTGTGTGTGTGTGTGTGTGTGTGTGTGTGTGTGTGTGAGAGAGAGAGAGAGAGAGAGAGAGAGAGAGAGAGAGATGAGCACCAGGCAAACCTTGACCCCATGAGAACTGGATGGAAAATGTCTAGCCACCGGCCCTCTTCCCTCCCCTCCTTTCCCACAAACCTCAGGGAGGAGACTGCTGGTACTATTCATCCCAACCATTTCCTGAGCTCGGGTTGCCAACGGTGCCCAGACTCCAAAGGGGGGCACCTCAGAACAAGGGCAAAGGACTGTGGTCCCATTGTGAGCTCAGCAAGGTCAATGGGGCCAGCCCCATGTGGAGAGACTTGTTGTCTGTACATCTTCTACCTTGGGAAGCCCTTCCCCTCTGAGTGGCTTTGTGCTCTCCATGGGGGATTAGAATAGGATGGTACAGTAGGAGGAGGAGCACAGATTTAGGTCCAAAAGACACCTTATAGGACCCTAGACTTGGAGCCTGAAGGGATCTCAGAGGCTGGCTAGTCCAACCCTCTCCTTGGGGAAACTGAGGCAAAGGTTACACAAGTAATAAATGCCAGAGACTGAATTTAATTTAAATCCAAAGACTCTGGCTTCAAATTCAACACCCTTCCCCTCCCATTGGACTTGGGTTTGACCCTTGGTTTGGTTATATGTTGCTTTTATGACCTTGGAAAAGCTCCATTTCCTCACCTGTAAAGGCTAGAGAAGGGGAGGCCTGTACAAAAAAGAAGAATCTAGGAAAATATCTCTTGTTTCCTGTGGTTTTTTTGTTGTTGTTTCATTTTTTGAAAAGAATAACAGAGGAGAAGGCTTGCTTTTCCCTCTTGGATTTTTTTTTCATTTTTTTCCCCTAGGCACTCACATCTCTAAATATACCAAATGTGATAATTCTGTGAGCAAACCCAGTTATGCGTGATCCATTTTTTATGATTCGAAGCTAACAAAGTAACTAGATCTCGGGAGGGTGCCAAAAAATGTGGTGTTTATATTTCAAATTTTTCCCAAATTTCTGTGATTCTTCCCTGCCCCCTTCCTCAATAGCTATGTAAGTGTCAGGAAACTTTCTTCTGTTGCCCTGCTCCCCTCCCCATCTGCCTCCCCAGCCCCTGACTCCTTCTGTGGCGTTTCAAGGCACTATTCCTAGATGATTCCAATTCCAATAAGGTCATTTACTCACCAAGCAACCTCAGATAAGTCAGAACACTTCTAGCCTCAGTTTCCCCATTTTGTAAAAAAGGGAGAATGGCTCCTGGATGGAGATCTTGCTAGGTGGATGGCCTTGTGGTAGCTTCAGTGCCGATGGCTTCTCATCTCATTAATGTGGGTACTCCTGACAAACCATATAGGAACTCATCCATGCCCTCTCACTCACATATTAGAGTCAGAGGCTCTGGGTTCAGATCTCACTTCTGACCCTTCTTGAATGATCTTTTCATGGCTGCTGTGAGCTTCAGTCCTGCTGGCTGGGACTCAGTTTCTTCATCTGTACAAGGGGGTTGGATTAGCTGGATTCTGAGGTTGTTTCCACCTTTAAATCTAGATTCTATGTTATCTGGTCTAGGTCATTCTAGCATTCTACAAGGGGCTGTCCTGTCTCACTGGTGGGCTTTTGTTTTCTTGAAACTCAATGAATTCGAAAAAGGTACACTCAATCTAGCCAGGTGATCTGCTGTGTTTTTTTCTGGCCATACAAGTTTCTGATAACATCTTTTATGCTTATGATATAGCAGCTCTCCTCTCGAATTCCTGAAGTTAGAGGATACCAGTCAGTCAATAAAGATTTCTTAAGCAACTACTATGTGCCAGGAACTAAGCTAGGGTCTGAGGATACACAGAAAGGCAAAAATAAAGTCCCTACTTTCTAGGAGTTAATGGGGAGAGAACCCTTGAACAGCCTTGCTCATTTACAAGAGAAATTAGGGTGTAATCAAAAGAAAGAAGGCACTACCAACATTGGCATTCTGGAGAGGGAGGGTCTCTGGGCATTGAGGGCACTGAGGGTATGTAGTGGTGTAGATGTGGCAGTAGCTGAGGTATGATCAATTATTCATGGGGCTCTGATGACCTTAGCTTGATCCAAAGCAGAGGGAGAGGGGTACACTGGGAGGCAGAAATGCTCAGTGGAAAAGGGGGTGATCTCTAGGGCCCCCCCACAGCTCAGACACTGGTCCCCCGTGCCCTCAGTGACTTGGATACATTTCTGGCTTTCTCACCTAGGGAGAGGAAGGCGCCAGTGGGAAATCCCCAGAGAAGTACAAGGTGTGGGGGGAGGAGGATCCCTCCCTTTGTCTGAAGGCATTCTATATGCACAGCCCCCCTCCGCTGCTCTTCCCGATCCCAGAGGCCACTACTCTAAATATCCCTAAACTCCATCAGATCCAGCCTTAGGCTACTCTGACCCTTAGTTCCGCTGCTAGCCCCAAACCTGTTTCAAGACTGAATTCCAAGGATTTTATCAGAGTACTTCCCAGCATCCAGAGAATTTCAGGACCTTAGCAACAGACGTTTTTGCTATCTTGAGGTTGTGAAGAAACCCTTAGAAATAACATCTCACATTTTTATAGCACTCCTGGGGTTTACAAAGCACTTTTCACCAAAACACCCCTGTGGGGTAGTGACTATCATACCCGTTTCCCAGATGGGGAGACCAAGTCTTGGGGAGATCAAGTGACTTGCAGTCACAGTGTTAACAAGTTACAGATCTGAGATTCAAACTTAGGTCTTCTGACTGGTTGTGTGCTCATGCTACTCTATTCACTCACATCCGAGTGAATTTCCCAGCTAAAAGAGACCTTCACCCTGATTTTAACAGAAGTTCAGTGGAGTACTTAGAAACCCAAGAGAAAAAGATCCTTGGACTCACTTTAAAAGTGTCCCCTTTTCTTGTTTGTGCATAATCTGTCTCAGGCCACCCTCTTTGTGGCCCAGGCCCCAGGAAGAAAATAGAGGCCTCAGTATAGACCCAAAGTTTGGGTACAGGCCTTCTGTCCTCTGCCTTCTTCCCCAGCCTCCGGGGCCCCACTAGGCCTGATGCAACGGGTAGCAACATGACAGGATTCAGCTTCCCCAGGAAGGCAGAATGGATTTTCTTTCCACCTCTTTTTCCATGATTGCATGAGAGATACCTGCACCAGGCAGACAAGGTGTTGGCTACAGATGTCAGGGGGTGGGAGCCCAGGGTGATTGACCCAGCTGCTTGCCTGTCTTGGTGCCATGGGTCCTGGTGCTGCCCACTCCCCAGATGGCACAGGTTGCCCCCTCCACTTTGCCAGGGCTACTGTCAAAGACTTGGCCTCTTGTCATCTGGCCCGATGACTCCCAGAGTGCCTGTGGAGCAGGGCTAAGAGCCTAAGCACTGCTGTTCCTGGGGCTGGGGGTGGTGTCAGGAGGCTCTGGAGGGAGGGATGGGCATGGGCTTCTCAGAGCCCAGTCTCTGTTTGATGCCCACAGAGGGAAAGTACCGGGCTTGGGGTTACCTAAATAGTAAATAGCAGGGCCAAAATTCGAACTCAGATTTCTCCTTCCCAGGCCTGGGCTCTTACACAATCCACATTGGGTGGGGAAAATGTAGCCTATATTCCAATTAATATGGTAGAATAATAATAACAACTGGCATTTATTAGCACTTTCAAGGTTTGCAAAGTGCTTTACATAGGGGGTCTCACTGATCTTTATCTCTTTACATATTATTATCTCAACTGATTCTCAAAACAAAGCTGTAAGGTGACATTTTTTATCTCTACTTTATGTATGATAACAACAAATATTTATATAGTGCTTACTGTGTGCCTGGCATTGTGCTAAAGCACCTTACAATAATGATCCCACGTCACCCTCATAATATTCCTGGAGGCTAGATGCTATTATATCCCCATTTTACAGATAAAGAAGCTGAGCCAGATTGGTTAAGTGACTTGTCCAGGGTCTCACAGCTAGTACTTGTGTCAGAGTCTGGATTTGAACTCAGTCTTCTTGACCCCAAGTCTAGCTTTCTAATCTGGCACTCAACCTAACTGCCATAGATTAAGGCCTAGAGTTAGAAGGGGATTTTGAGGTTGTCTAGTCCAGTGGAAAGTGGTTCCTAGAGAGGTGAAGTAATAATCTTGTCCACCCACCATTAGTAAGGCCCAGAACCAGAATCTGAGGACCGCCAGGCATTCTTGGCATGTGGGAGGGGGACCAGTGGGTACTGGGGATGCTGAGGTAGGAGTATTGTTAGGTGGTGAGGTAGGCAAGCTGGAGCCGGCATCCTTCTTGAGTCTACAAGGGGCCCACGTCTCTTGGGTGGCATCCGTTCCTCTTTGGTGTCCTACAATTGCAGGAAACACCCAGAGGAAGCTGCCGGACTAAGGGCTCCTGGGGAGGGAGTCTTCGTGAGCCCATGCACTGAGAAATTGTTCCCACATATCCTGGGAAGAAGGCTTATAATCCCAGAGGATGTCCCTAGGCCCCTATGAATAGGCTCCTGTGAGCAGGGGGAAAATGGTGTTTCGTGGGTGGATTTCCTGCTTTTGGAAAAGCGTACTCCTTGCTTCCCCCTCCCAGGCGTCTCCTTTTCTTCCATCGCCAGAAAACGATGACCTGTCTCCTGATGAGCTTTTAGCAGCAGGTGCATGACCAACATGGGATCCTTGAGTTTCCCAAGGATCTCAAAGCATATTATGCACAATCCCAAATGGTGGAGGGGAAGAAGAGAAAGTCCACTATCCTTCCAGAGGGAGAGACTGAGATGCTCCTGAAAGTCACTTACCCAATATTCTGTGGTGACATCTGGGGTACAACTAAAGCCTGAACAACTAGGGTTTCCCCTACTACTGTGTCCCACTGTGTGTGTGTGTGTGTGTGTGTGTGTGTGTGTGTGTGTGTGTGTGTGTGTCTGTGGAGGGGGATTTAAATGATCTGGTATTAGAATTTGCAAATACCCCAACAAAAGTACCTGAGGCTAGTGGTAGGAGGGGGAGGATGAACCCTCCAGTTGGTCTGACTTTATTAAGTCATGATCATTGAGTAGGTGGGGGGTGGAGGAAGTGTAAAACATTAAGGAGTTAGAGCTGCATCAGATTTCTAAGAAACTCAAATCTTATCACTTATAATGCCCACAATCCGTCGGGGTTCGAGGGGGTCAACCATATCTACTGCCCTGTGCCAGTCCCTGAAGGGAGGGGAGCAGAAGAGGCAGATCTGGGTTCTGTCTTGTAACTGGGAGCTCATTAGATCACAGAGTGAGAGCCTGGAGGTTACCTCAGAGGTCATATAGTACTCGAAAAAAGGGACTTCTAGCTCTAAATCTGTGATCCCACACCAACTCCTTCATCTTACAAAGGAGGACTCCAAGGCTCAGAGAGACACGCTTATTTGTTCAAGGTCACACAGCTACTAAGAATCAGAATTGAGATTCAAACCCAGTTCATCCGGGCCTTTTCCACGTCAGTATACTTAGAGTGAGACAAAAGAATGTTACATATAAGTTAAAGGTTAGCCATGTAATTTTTTCCACTTTTTTTGGTAATTTTAACCAACCAAATGTAATTTAAAATATATATATACAGGATGTTCCAGAGGTCTTAGTGCACTTTGAAGCTATGCTAGCTTAAAATTGATTAAATTTAATTGATTAAATTAAAATTGAACAAAGACTTTTGAGATACCTTGGCTAATATGGAGCAGAAAGATAGGACTGCATTGGAAACTCAAGAATCCCTATAATGTAGTGCATACTTTTCTCTTCGGGCATAGGGTACTTTGTATTCAATGTATAACTTTCAATGCTGCCCTACTTGTCTGTATTTCCTTCTGGCCTCCTTCTCTGTTCTCTCACTTAGCCAGGTCATTTCCAATGACTAGCTGCTATTAAGTCCCAGGATGGGAGCATTTAATCCACCCTCCTCATTTTGCAGAGAAGGAAATTGAGACCCAGAGAGAGGAAGTGATTTGCCCAGGAATGTGCAGCAAATCAGTGGTGCCTCTGTTTTTTCTTAGAATCCTAGAGTTTCCAGGGGTGCCTAGCATTTTTGTCCATCTGCCCCAGCCTCCTATACCTTACCTTCCAGAGCTGGACCAGGCTTAGCTGAGAATAGAAAAATTAATGGTAGCATCGAATTTGCAGGACCTTACCTTCCCCCCACAATGCTATCGAGGATGGAGGTTTAGGGTTTAGACTGAAGAGTCTAAATCTGGCAAAGGCCTAGGCAGCCTGAGGCAAGTGTCTCGAGAGCCATAGTCAATTTTCCCATCTATGAAATGGGGAGAACACCACCTACTTGTCTCCCCACTTGTCTCTACCATCCCCCTCAGCTCCTCTCCCACACCCCAACAAGGAATGCTTTGAAGAGAGGAAGGGCTCCCCAGTGTTTTTCTTAGCACACTCCTCTCCCCAGGTGGTGAGCTGAGTAGCTGTGTGGGCTGGGGAGGTGTTGAAACTAGCTGGCCCAGGTGCCATCTGAGAGAGCGCAAAAACAGCCAGCCTCTCTTGCAGAGGGAGAAGGGGACTGTGGGTCAGGCAACTGACAACTTTGGGAAGAAAATTTCAGATGATTGGTCCCTGGCAGATAGGAAAGTTCACCCTGTTATGAATCCTTTGATGGCTACATTGACGACAGTCTTGTGTGAGCCTTCGGCTCAGTGTTTTGACTTGTGTCCCTTCCTCCTACCTGCCAGGAACCAATCACATCAATCACTTATTCTTATTAATTCCCCATTAGCCATAGGATTGAAACCTAAGCCCCTTCATCTGGCCTTTAGACCTTCATTGGCCTCATTCCCTGGGCTCCAGGCTGGTCCCCCTGCCCAGAATACACCTCCCCCTGTCACTATTTCTTTCAAAATCTTAGTTATTTTTCAAAATCCAGCTCAAGCTTTGCCTTTTCCTAGAAGCCTTCTGGGCTTTCCAATAGATCATAGGGATGCTGCTCCTTCCTCTTCTACCCCTCACTGGCTGTACTCCTCTGGCATTTAGCATGTGCTACCCATCCTGCTGTACCACATTTCATGTAATCCATCTTTATCTAGGGATGTGTCTTCATTCAACGATCATTTATTTTTAAATAATCTTTTGGTTATGAACTTAGCACTCTCTGTGTTTCTGAGCTATTTTGGACAGTTTCAGGGTTGTAAAAGGCAGCATCTTCAAGTTGCTTCAATTTGTATTTTTCTGATTATTAGAGAATTTAAAAGTAGCTATTCATTTTTTAAACCATCGTCTCTCTTCAGGTCCTATCCTCTGAGAAGGTCTATGGTAGATAACAGCTCTACCTTTCACCTGGTTCAGAACCCTTCACACAGCATCATGGACTTAGAAGAGGGAAGGGACAATCGAGGTCAATCCCTCGTTTTACAGCTTGGCTCAGAGAGTGAAGCAACCAGCCTGGGGTCACACAGCTCCCAAGTGTCAGATGGGATAAAATCTCAGATCTTCCTGCCTGCAAGTCCAGCGCTTTCTCAATCCCTTGGCCGTGTGGGGTCTCCATGATCTCATCTGACTTTTGGTAACAATCCGGTCCTTATTTTATGGAGGAAGAGACCAACCCTCAGAGAAGATATGTGCTTTGGTCAAGAGGTGTGCTGGCCCCCCATTGTTGAATAATCAGCATTGAACATTTATACCTCGGAAATTGGCAAATGCAACAATTCAGGGCTTAATTATTGTTTGCTTGATTGTCTAGAGTTAAGAAAGTGATGGAGAAAATGTTAATACTGCAGTGTAAATTTAAAATCAGGTCATGCAGGTGATTTCCTTATGGAGAGCCAATAGTTAAACATTTCCCAGTATACTCTTGCCCAAATCCTAAAGAGCTGGTTATCTGACCCCTAGACCAGCGTACCGTTCCTTCTTAGCATATGGCTTATTGAGTACATAGTAGACACTCAGATTATCGTTAAATGAAGGAATGACTATTATAATGTTTATCTTTATATGAGGTTTTAAGATTTCAAACCACTGTATACTCACCTCACCTCACTCTTCTGAGGAAGTCAGTCCAAATATTATTCTCCCCATTTTGCAGATGAGAAAACCAAAGATCAGTAAAGGTGAGTGATTTGTCTGAGCCCACACAGCTGGTAATGGTGGCGATGAAGTGCTAACAGGCTGTTAGATTCAGAGAGGCTGGAGCAGTTAGTAGAGCTCCACGGAGGAGCTCAGCCATGAGGGATGGACAGTTTGGGTAATGGTGGTTTAATTCTCAGTGCATTTAGAAACTGGCAGCATTTTGAGTAAGAGAGGCTGGGGGGCTAACACTAACCCTGGTGTGACCTTGCTGGAATTCCAGTTCTAATATTTACTGGGCTTGTGATTATGGGTCAGTTTATTTGTGCCATCTGAACTTCATTTTCCTCACTTGTAAAATGGGTATAATTCTGATACTTTATACTTCATGGGTAAGCAGAGGTAAGTGATTTGTAAGCATGAATGCATCATATAAATGTGAGTTGTTACTGCCATGTGAGGACTGGTTCAAAGGATTGTGGATGCTGAGTAGGGAGAAGAGAAGGTTTTGAGGAGACGTGAGAACTATCTTCAAACATCTGAGGGGCTGCTGCATTGAAGAGAGGGGATTCTGTTGGTTCTGCTTGGCTTCAAAGGGTAGAAGGAAAAATGGGTGTAAACTGCAGAGGATGATTTTTGCTTAGTATTGGGGAAAACTCCTCAATCATCGAAATGGTCCAAAAGTAGAAGGGGCTGCCTTGGGACAGAGTGGGGTCACCCTCACTTGAGGTCTTGAAAGCAGAGGCTGCTTGAACAGTTGGTAGGGCTGTTGTACCTGAGTCGGGGATGGGTTGGTCTCGATGGCCTCTGAGGTCCCTTCTCTGCCTCTGGGCCTTTTTGTCTCTGTTTGTTAGCTATTGTTCATTCATTCTCTTCTAGACATTTAAACCAGCAGACCCTGACTTTCCCTTTGCCTCCTCAGAAGGCAGTGACCTTCCCATGTTCAGCCAAAACTCAGCCCTCTCCCAGGATTCCTCTAGCCTTTGAGGTCCCTGCTAGCCCTGAGAACACTCACAGAAGAAAGCCCTTAGTGCTGGGAGGTAACTGGGGGACAGAGAGAAGGCAGAGAGAAGGAGACTGTTGAACTGGGTCCCCTTCTTGTCTGTCTCACTCCACAGATGTTCTAAATTTCCTATTGAGGATGGTTCAGGACCCAGTCTGGGGTCCAGAATGATGAATAGGCATCTGTCAGAACTGTGTCCCAAATACCATCCCCCCAGCAAGCCTCCCCCCATCCCCGGGAAAAAACCGTCTTCATTTGATCTTTGGGAAAGCTTTTGACATGTGACAGATAGACAGCCCCATCAAACCTGAGATGCCAGAATTCAAAGACTTTGAGTGAAAATCATGTCTGCATCCCAATGAAAGCTCCATTTCCCCAAGCCAAATTAATTGGGTAACAGATAACATGGTGGAAAGAAAGCTAGATTTGGAGTCTAGAGGGTCTGGGTTCATATCGTGGCCCTGTTATTTACACTTTGTTTAAACTGGGGTCGTCTTGAAGCAGCTTGGGGACTGGGAGGGGGGCAGAGTTTGGAGTGCTGGGCTGGAAATCTTAAAGACCCTGAGTTCAGATTCTACCTCAAATACTTACTGGCTATGTAATTTCCACCCCCTTCTCCACAAGCCATTTAACCTCGGTCTTCCTGTTTCCTCATCTGTAAAGTGGGCATGATGCACCTACCTCATGGGGTTGTGAGGAATCATTAAGATAACTTATGAACAGTGCCCTGTAGACCTTTAATTGCTTTATAAATGCTAGGGATTAATTTGTCATGGGGCAGGGGTAGGACTAAATGGCCTCTAAGGGCCCTCCTAGCCCTAAAATCTATGTTCCTGTGAAGATGAAGTTTACTTCAACAAGGATTTAAGTGCCTACTGTGTGCAATGCGTGGTGCTAGGATCTGGGAGATGAAAAGAAGAGAGAGGGAAAACAAAACCAATGAACAAACCCAACCTCTGCCCTCAGGGTGCTTACAGTCCAAACCCAACCTCTGCCCTCAGGGTGCTTACAGTCCAGCAGGTGGATCAGGACAAACACAGTTTACTAGGATTACTTGGGGTCAAGTTGTAATATGTTAAATAGACAGAAAAGGTCTGAGCAGAGCAGAGGCACCATTTAGAACTGGGGGAATCAGGGAAGGCTTCATGGGGGAGGTGGCACCTGAAAGGAGAGCATGATTGCATCAGGAAGAGCTGTGGGGGTGGTCCATGGGGGGCATGCAGCTGGGGGGCACTGAGCAGCCTGACTGCCCTGGCACACAGAATATATGAAGGCAAATGGTCTGTGAAGGAAGGTAGCCGGCAGATTGGGAAGGGCCTTGAATGCCAGGCCCGGAACGTGCTCTCCACAAGGCCATGGGGGGCTGGGAGGGTTAACAGCCAAGGACTTGGCAGAGGTGAGAGGGAAGGGCAGTGCAGATGAGACTGGATCGATGGACACCATTCATGAACACAGAAGCTTTTAGACAGTTTGTGTTCACTCTTCCTGTCAGTGAGCATCCCACAAGGTCAATTTGGGTAGAGGTGGCTGGGCTTCAGGACTTTCAGGGCTGTTGTTTTCTAAAGCCGGCGGTCGCCTTGGAAAGGTGGGGAAAGGGAGGAGACACAGCACTCCTCACCATCAGCAGCCTTTCCCCAACACCACGGGCCTGCTCTCCTTTCCTCTAGGCCCGGCCCCAAAGCCCAGCTTGGCCGGTGGCCCGAGAGCCAGGCCCTCCATAGCTACTGACACACTGGTGCCCATGCAAGCTCTGTGTGGGTCCCTGAGGGCCACCTCTGTGCAGTGGGGGGAAGAATCCAGTTTCCCAGAGACAGAAGGGAATGTCCACTGCTCAAGTTTCAGCTGGGGTCTTGTGAATCAGCAAGTCCAGATGGCCAGGCAGAAGACTGTAGTTTTTGCCCTTCCCCTGGAGGGAGGGAGCGGTAGTGGCCCGAGTCCCTGGACACTCTGCCTAGTGGTCTGGCTGGCTCAGAGGAAATTATCTAACCCTGGCAGATGGGCACTCCAAGGGAGTGAGGCCGTGGTGCCTGGGGGAGGGGTCAGGAGGATGGAGGGCCAGTGCTCCTGGCCCCGGTACTCAGAAGCCTCCCTCCCTCCCTCCTGCCTCAGACCCAGTGGCTCTTTCCACTTTGCATGGGGCACTGAGTCTGTCTGCCTCCCCACCCCTCTGTTATGGCGTGGGCGCAGCCCAGGACTTGTTGGTTTTTCTTTCCCAGAATACATTTCTTTTGCCATTTGCCTCTGACATCCCTCTTCCCATGCTCAGATTCTGGAATGCCAGCCTAGGGAATAGCAAATCAGGATGTGTGGCTGTCAGGGAATGTCAGGTTGCTCCCCTCCTCTCTACCTGTGAAGTAACATGGACAGAGACCTGGGCAGGGCAAGGAGAGCTCCGGGCCCAGGGCAGAAGGGACAAGTCTAGGTGTGGCCCCACAACTTCCCTGGCTGACTGCCCACTGTCTAATTAAGGCACCCTTTCATAAATGCCCTCCAGCCAGGTGGTGCTGCCAGGTGGGGCGGGCACCTCCTGTAAGCCCTGTTGCTCCCATGTCCCCCCTTCTAAGGACCCCAGCACGGGCCCTTGGGTGAGGTAGTCACTGTGGGCAGAGCTGGCTTCCAGAATAGAAGGCTCCCTGCTTTGACTCCACAGGGAGAAGGTCCCAGCTTTTCTCCATCCCTCTGCTCTTTCCACCCACACCCATATACAATTTCCACATGATGGCAGGTGAGACTCAGTTGCTTGTTAAAGTGCTTTGAGATCCCCCGATCAAAGACTCTGTTGAAGAGGCCTGTTGGGACCAGTGGGGATGCCCTCCATAGAGGAGGAGGTGGTAATGAGAAAGGCTTTGATTCCTAGTGGTGAGTGGGCAGCCAGTGGCTTAAGCATCGTTTGAGGGAGGAGAATGAGAGGAAGTAGGCTGGATTGTAAACCCATCACAAGCAACAGACAGTGTGACTCAGTTGACTTATTGAGGCATGTTCCCCCACAATCAGTTACCAAAGAGCCTTCGGGTCTGAGTGGCCAACCCCACTGGGCCACTTACTTAACATCAGAGATTTACAGCTGCAATCCAGCACTGCCCCTTTTCCCATTATACAGATAAGACAACCGAGGCCAGAGAGGTCAAATGTTTTGGCTCGGGGTTTGGATGGTAAGTCAAGGAGATGTAAGGGGAGGAGCTGGGAACCTGGAGAAGAGTGACCTGGCCTAAGATCACCAGCGCTCCTAACTCTGTCTCAACCTCAGTCCACATCTCCAGTCTCAGTGCCCAGACAGAGCACAGCTTCCCATAAATTCCCCAGTTCCTCTCAGTCCCCTTTCCCCCTCCCCCATGCCCTATATAAAGGGAGTCCAGCTTTAGACTTTATAATTTTGCTTAAAAGGAGGCTCCTGTTCCTTTTAAAAACCCTGTAATTAGTGCTGGCTCTGGGTACCCCCTCATTACTGGAGCCTGGAAGGAATACTCAGTAATTATGGGGGGAGGGGAGAGGCCAGGGAAGCAGGAAGCTCCTAGGGACCATATGGGGGGGAAGGGATGGCAAAGAGGCCCACGCTGTACTTGACTTTGCTTTGGGGGTGGAAACAGGGGCACCGGCTAAATTTCAGGACTTGGTGGCTCCCTGGAGATGGGGCAGAGAGGAGGAAGGTCTGGCCCTGGGGAAGCCCCTTGGAATTTCTGGACAAAGATCTCTGGAGCTTTCTAGTATCTTCTCTTCGCCTTATCCTCCACTCTTCCTTTAATCCTTCTAGAGCCCAGAGTGGGGGGGGGTGCTGATCAGAATTGGGAGGGGCATGGCTCACCAGGGCTTCTCCCCACTCTCCTACCCACCTTCTCAAATCCTGGAATAAAGGTAACCCCTGCTAGAAAGAAAGGGGACCCTCTGGGGAGGGAAGAAATGCAGAGGAATTTAATAATGGAATTCCTTTCCTGGCAAGTGATCTCATTTGACTGTGCCTCAGTTTCCTAATTTGTAAATTGAAGATAATAAGGCTTCTACTCCCTGCCTTGACTGAGTGATTGTGAGCAAAAGGCTTCGTGTGCACCTTAACATTAAGGAAGTGGGAGTTCTTATTACCTTCCATTGTTGTATGAATGAAAATATTTTTTTAGTGCCAAGCAGTCTTCTGAGTGCTGGCGATATGGATACAGGCCCTGCCCGTAAGAAGCTGATATTCTCCTGGGGAAAAGCAGCATGGATAGGGGAGCTACAACTGGAAAGGATAGTGAGGCTTGTTGGGTGTTTGGCCTGGCTCCAGCCAAGATAAAGGGAAGGCTTATGGCTATTGTACATCCCTTCCCCTTGGGACCCTAGGTCCTCACCAGTGAGCTTCCACCTTATCTGATAGGGATAGTATTATTCACTTTACACCAAGCGATGGGTTTACAGATGGCTTGAGGGTTCTTATCTTCTCCTTTGCCAGGAACTTTGAGATGAGCCAGACCTTTCACTTACATCCCACTTCTGCACACCTGTGAGCTGGAGGCCAGCTGGGGGCCTGCTTCTCCCCATGAATGACCGAGAGCTCCCCAGGAAGCAGACACAAAGGGAATTGTTCGGGCCTCCGAGTCGGCCTCCGTCCTGAGAACAATTGGGGAGAAAAAAAGCAAGACTGTTTGTCCTAGGGAGTGCTGCCGCTGGGAAAATGTCGAGTGTCTCCTTGCTAAAATTAGCCACTTAATAAGCCATTATATCAAGGGCGAGCAAAGGCCTCCATTGTTTTGACCTAGGAGATCCCAGGGGACATGGGGGGAGGGAGAGGCGGGGAAAGATCACAGGAGTGGTCCATCTGGAGATGCTCATGCCCTGCTAGTCTGGGAAGAAGGCAAGGCTGAGGGAGAAGGGCCTATGGGGATGCTGGGAGACCAGATTGTGGGTCTAGGGGTGTGTGGGCAGCAGAAAGCAAGGAGAGGGAGGCTTTAAGGGTGGGGTAAATCTGGCCCAAGGGATGCCCCCTTCTCATACTGAGCCTGTTATTGCCCCCTCAGCCCCTACTTTGCAAACAAGATATCAGCTGCAGCATCAGTAAGCATTTATTGACTTTCTATTATGTATGAAGCCACTCTACTAGGCACTGTGGGGGGAATCCGAGGAGTTCAGGAGACATAGGCCTTGTCCCAAGGACTTTGTAGTCAGGATGGGAAACTAGGATGTCATGGGTATGAAAAAATAACCACAGTCAGAGGCCGGCTATGAGACATTTCCTCCTGCCTGATCCCACGCTGGAGAGGGGGGGATGGGAAGAAGGGGTAGGGGCCAGAGTGGGGGTGAAAATAAAACTCCATTGAATCCTAGCGTCACACAGCCACCTTGTGTGACAGAGTGCAGTCACAAACTCTCTGAGGCTTAGCTTCCTCATCTGTTAAATGGGAATTTATTTTTAGTATTGCCTGTATCTATATCGCCATGAGGAAAGCTCTTTGTAAACACCTCTAAACGCTATAGAGATGGGAGGTGATATTGTCATCTCTTGATTCTTCTCTCCTTCCTCCTCTCTTGCTTCTCTCCTTTCTTCTCTCTTTCCTCCCTTCTCTCCTTCCTTCTCTCTTCCCTCCTCTCATCCTTCTCTCCTTCTTCCTCTCATCCTTGTCTCCTCCCTTCTTTCTTCTCTCTTTTCTCCTTCCTCTCTTCCTTCTCTCCTTCCTTTTCTCATTCTTCTCATGTACTACTCTGTGAGCACATGACCACCTTCATAGTCAGGGCTCATCACCACCTCTTGCCTAGACAGTCTCCTAGTTATTTCCCCTGCCTTCAGTCTCTCTCACCTCTCTAATGTACTCTCTACCCAGCTACCAAAATCATCTTCTTCAAGCCCAGGCCTCACCATGGTACTCCCCTGCTCAAGGAACTGCTATGGTTCCCTGTTGCCTTCAGGATAAATTATAGACTGCTGTTTATCTTGGCATTCAGAGCCTTTTACATTCTGATGTCAGTTTACCTTTGTGGATTTAAGTCTCATTCTACTGTATCACAACTGATATATTTCCACTCCCCTGTTTCTCACCTTTGAGTTTTTGCATACACTGTTTCTTAT
The DNA here is from genome assembly GCA_011680675.1 of Gymnobelideus leadbeateri. Classification (NCBI taxonomy): domain Eukaryota; kingdom Metazoa; phylum Chordata; class Mammalia; order Diprotodontia; family Petauridae; genus Gymnobelideus; species Gymnobelideus leadbeateri. The sequence continues at coordinate 112,235 of WOXC01000021.1, read as the reverse complement.
GCTTGGTGTGCAGTCCCCAGCAATTCTGTCTGTCTTCTTTAAGGACCTTGGGAAGGTTACCTAATTGTGATGAGCCTCAGTTTCCTTATCTGTAATATGCAGGGAAGATGGTCCCCAAAGTGCCTTCTAGCTTCCAATCTATGGTCTTGAGATCCTTCCTCACTGCCATCTCCTATAATTGGTAGTTTCATTCTCAAGGCTCATCTCAAGCACCATATACTATGAGAAATCTTTCCCGAACCCCCAAAGCCATTAATGCTTTCTTACTCCTCAAATTCCCTTATATTTCCTTATCTGCTCACATGTCATAGCATGTACATTAAAATGTAAGCTCCATGGTGTCAGGGACTTGCTCTGTTTTGTCTCTGTGTTTTTAGTACCTAGCATAGTGCCTTACATACAGTAAGCGTTTAATAAATGCTTGTTCCCTAACATACAGTAGGCACTTATGAAATGCTTTGTAAATTGAATTGAATTAAATTTAGTCCAGACTCCCAGCTGATGTAGGAATCCCTGAGATTTCAGTGAACATTTTTCTGTTCTCCCTTCATTGCTTTTTGCTGGAGTCACTAGGTCCCCAGGGAGGCTCTGGAGAGCTGCACTCTCAGCTTCTCTCCCTTTCCAAGATGAGGCCCTTGGGACCAGGGCTGGGCTGGATAGCACTCCTCCCCTTCCTCTTCCCCACTTCCCAGTATTGGCTAGTTGGGAAAAAACAAAATAAATCAAAAGATGACTTGAGGACTGTGTAGTTCCCAGTCCCCTACCCAGGCCCTGCCCTCAGGGAGATTCCATCATAAGGTGGTCTGGCCCTCATGGGACAAGGTGGCATCTCCACCCCCCAAGCAACCCTGCACTGCCAGCTTACAAGTGCACAGTGATTAAAACCTTGCCAAATGCTTTCAGACTGTCTGATCCTCCTCCAGCATCTGTGAGGAGAAGCATAGAATGGCAGAAAGGGCTGGGCTTGAAATGGGGGGACCCGAGTTTGAACATGATCATGGGCAAATCCCTTTGTCTCTTTTCCAGTCTGTGAAATGGGGATAATAACACACTCGGCACAAGGAAAGTGCTTTGTAAGCCTTAAACAACCCTAAAAACGTGAGTCACAATTGTAGGAAGGTCCTCTATTTATCCCTTTTTTATGGGTGAAGCAATTGAGTCCCAGAGGAGTGAAATTCAGTGACTCAGGAGCAGAGCCCACTTATTCCCTGTGTGACTGGACAGTTCCCTTCCTCGGGGCCTCTAATGAGAGAGGCCGTTTGACCACCAGATGATGGGATTCTAAATCTGAAATCCTCTGTCTGACTAGTGACAAGGGCCCTGGGTTTGGGATCAGAAGCTCTGAGTGACCTTGGCAAAGTCACGGATGATAGGATGGTAATATAACTCCATTAGGGCTTGCAAAGTTCTCAGAGTACATTCTCATTTGATCCTCAGATAGAAAGGAGTTGCTATTATTATCCCCCTTTTATAGATGAGGAAACTGAGGCTGAGAGAGGTTATCATTTGCCCAGGGGAACACAGCTAGTAAGCATTCTGCGGGAGAATTTGAATCTAGGTCTTTGTGCCTGAAAACCTAGACTTATTCTACACTGACATCCCACAAGTACCTCTGGTTTTACATTCTCAGGCTAGGGCTCAGCCAGCCCTTGTTGGGCCCCTCTCCCAGGCCTGAGGGGGTCTTTTCCTCTTGGCCGCTCTCTTTCTGAGCTGGGGGTCTCCACCCTCTCCTGATCTGTCCAGGTGGTTTTTCAGTTCTGTCTCCCTTCTCTCCCATCCCCAGCTCAGAGGCAGAGGAAGGCACCCAGCCCTGAGTCAATGAGGGCCCTAGATTACATCAGCAGTGTGCCGACGAGTGCTGGGAGAGGGAGCAGCGTCCATCCCGAGGGGCTGCTGACAGCCCTGGGATGCTCCGGGACTCTCTATTACATGAGTGAGTCCTAACTTGCATCAGCCTTTTGCAAGTTCTTGTCATCAGGAGCAGAAGCAGGGCCAGGTGCCTGCAGCTGCTTCTGTAAGGGGCCGTGCTGATCAGGGCTGTTTCCTCCTGCCTGGGCCGGGCTCTGGCCGGTAGATGGGGACCATAGCCCAGTGCAGATGGGGACCATAGCCCAGTGCGGAGCAGCTGCCTGGCACAGGGGGCCCAGCCTGAAGATTGCCTGCCCCCTAGGGGAAGCTGCCTGCTCCATCTGGTCTCAGGGGGACGGGAAGGAGCTAACTGGTCCATGGAATTTTTCAGGAAATCCATCTGGCCTCCCTGGTGCGCCCCACAATAGTCCTGCTTTTTATTTATCAGGAAAGCATCTGAGAAATCCTTCACATTAATATAATTACCAGAGGCACACTGGGGACTTGGCTATGCCCCTAACTACTTGTGGGACACTGGGCAAGTCGATTTCCAATTCTCTGGCCCTCAGTTTCCAATTCTGTAAAACAATGATAGTTAGCCCAGGTCTGTGTAGTTGTTCAATTCTTCAGGAGCTATATTTCAATAGAGTTCATTTCCTTTGTAAGCCTGTGCATTTTGTTTCATGTATTTAAAAACATGATTTTTAATAATTATGATTTTGAATAATAAAGGGTCCATTAGGCTTTCCCAGACAGCCAGAGGGATCCAGGTTAAGAACCCCCTGGTCTGGATGGGCCCAGGAGTTCCTTCCCAGCCCTTCTGCTGTGCTCAGATTCTGGAAGCCAATTTCCTTATCTGAGATAAATCAGGTTGATGGGCTCGGCCCAGCCCGTATCCGGAAGGTTGCTGTTGGGCTCAGCTGAGATAATTGCAATGAAAGGTCTTTGGAAGCTTCTGCACTGTGCTAATGGAAGGTACCATTATCCTTACCTTCCTTATTGTTGTTATTAGCTGTCTGCATTCTCTGCAAACAGCTGGTTGGCTTGGCTGCATCCTATTAGGTGCGTGGGTTGTGTGCACGGAGGTCCAAAGGGACCTCTCTGCACTCCTGTATATATGGGAAGTGATGATGGGGAAATAGAGGAAGATGTGACAAGCTGGAGAAATCAATACAGCAGCCCCTTCCCCATGTGGGCCCGCCACCCCCAGGCCCTGGGGGGCGCTGACAAAAATCCTGGCTGCCTCACTTCACCTTAAGTTAAACCTGTAGCTGCTTCTGTGGTCTTTGCTCAAGAAATCGTGTCCCAGCAGGATCCCTCCCTCTCTGCCAAGAGTGGCAACTTTTCCAGGACCATAGACTTAGGGCAGGAAGTGACCTTGGTGGCCACTTTACAGATGAGGAAACTGAGGCCCAGAGATTGAGTTGTGTCTGACTCTTTTCGATCCTATTTGGGGTTTTCTTGGCCGAGATATTGGAGTGGTTTGTCATTTCCTTCTCCAGCTCATTTTACAGATGAGAAACTGGGGCAAATAGAGTTAAGTGGCTTGCCCAGGGTCACACAGCTAGTACCTGAGGCAGGATTTGAACTGACTTCAGACCCAGAACTCTAACTGTGCTGCCTAGCTGCCCTTCCAGAGATTGTAGAATTTAGAGGAGGAAACCTTCAAGGCAATTTAGTCTAATCCTTCTCAATTTACAGGCGAGGAAACTGAGACCCCAGGAGCTCACCCCAAAGTCAAGTGGGGTGGTGAGCTCCAGCCATGAGATTCACACCTGCCTCCAGATCTGTGCCACTCCCTCTGTTGAGGCCAGGCTCCTTTAATAATCTGACCAGATCAAATTCATTCTTGGTTCTCCTCTGCTGCCCAAGATGCTTTCCAAAAGGGCTTCTCCTCAAGGGTCCCTGCACTTCATAGACAAGACATAGCAACCTGGCTTGAGACTTGAGTGTGTCAAGGTGCATATGGTAGCAGCCAGTGATCAGAAGGAGGGTCAGGGGTCTCCTGAGGGAGACCCAACAATTCAAATGTCTGGACAGTTGGTCAGGTAGAACACAAACACTATAAGCAAAGAATTTCCCAGGTTACATATCAATTCTCAAGTGTTCTGGTGATAAAGACTGGCCATGTTTCACATGACATGAAGGTAAACTGAGGCAGGCAACCAGAAGCAGAGTTCAAATAGCACCATGAGAGGATAGACACAAGGGTGAGGGAGCATCAGCTTCTAGGTCCTTAAGTGCAGCTCTCCTTGGTTCAAATTCTTTCTCAGTCACTTACTAGCTGTGTGACCCACATCTTCACTTAACCCTGTTTGCCTTAGTTACCTCAACTGTAATATGGGGATAATAACAGCACCCCCTTCCCAGGATATTTGCTACAAGGATCTGATTTCTAATCTGATCTCCCTTGGTTATTTCCCCAGAAGCTCCTGGCCATAGCAAATCACTGGGAGTAGGGGTGGGGAGGAAGTTAGTTCTGCTTAACTTAATTAGCACTAAATGAATCAAATGGGCCAGGACTAGATGAGTTCTTAGTTCTGGGATTCTGTGGCTCTGTATATGACTAGGCTGGTCCAGCCAGTTCCAGCACAGGGCAGGCTCAGTGGCTGCTGGACCTGCCCTGACCCCTGACCCTGTGCTGACCTTCTTAAGGACTTTTTCTGCTTTGAATAACAGATACTCTGTTCTGATCAAGTCTGGTTTTTGTCTTCAATCCCTCAGATGGGCTTTGAATTGATACGGATCACCACCAGGGTTCCCTCCCTGCCTACTCCAAAGAATTCTTCTCCCTCCCCCACCCCAACTATCATAATTTCTTCTTTGGTATTTTCCATCCTGTTGGAATCAGTTTGCATATGGAATACATCCATTGCCTTCTTCCAGAGTGCCTGGATTTGAAAGAACTTAACTAAATTCATACAGTCCACTCTCATCTCCCACCTCCAGGTCTTTGTACTGGCTGTCCCCTATGCTTACATTACAGTACATTCCCCCAAACACAGCCTCTTGGAATCCTCGGCCTCTACCATTTCTCACCTCTTCCATGAGGCCTTTTCTAACCTTCCCACTTTCCCATTGTTAGCTTCCTTCATCTCCTGGGATTTACTTTGCATTGAACTTTTATATATGTTTCATACTTATTTATTTGCATACAAGGCTTGCAGTTACCTTCCCCTAGCTAGAAACTCCCTGAGGGCAGAGAACGTTTTGGTTTGTTTTTCTTGTATCCTGGGCACTTTACGTAGTGCCTTGCATGGGCTAGGCATTTAATTAGTGCCTGTTGAGTGAATGAATGAGTTGTGTGGATGAAGTCTCTCCTCTCTTCCTCCTAGCCCCTCTACAAGGAGAACTCTCTGTTCCCCCTTTGTCTTGACTTGGAGAATAACAAAACAAACAAACAAAACCAAAACTCCCATTTTTTAAAGTTTAAAAAAGGCCTTCCTTTCAACCACCCTGGGAGACTGGGAATGTCAGAATTACTATTCCCATTTTGAAGATAGGAAAACCGAGGTCCAGAGAATCCCACAGTCACCTCACAGAGACAGGTTTGGAACCCAAGCAGGCCTTTCTTGGTTCTAAATCAAATGTCTGTCCTGGTAGGTCCCCACAGCATGCTAGTGTTTGGAAAATCATTGAGCCCTCCTGGCCCACCAGATGGAAAGCTGGTGGGACCATCCTGGGGAGTTGCGGGCAGGGATGTGAGCCCCCATTCAGTCCCCTTTTCTCCCAGGCTGCTGGGGCTGTGGGCCGGTGCAGAGGGCCCAGACCTTACCCTCTCCCTTTTCCAGTTGCCCCCAGGGCTGAGGCTGCCTTTGTTTTCTTGGCCTCTTTGTTACCACTTGGGAAAAGCCCCAACATGGTCCAACCCAGCAGACTGAGTTGGGGAGAGGCCTTTGAGAGCTGAGCCCCCTTGGCTGCCTCTCTTCATTCTTCCCTTTCTGCCTTCTGCCTTCCCACAACCATCCAGGTCCCCAAAGAAGTTGGGGGCCTCTGCCCTGCCCCTCCCCATCCTGACTAAGGGGCTGGGGGCTGAATGGGGAGAGGAGGGACAAGAGGAGGTGAGGCCAGGCTGGAGCCTAGTGCTGGGGACCGGGACAAGGGTAGGAAAAAGCTGGCAAGCTCTTCCTCTTAGAAATCAGTCTTTCTTTGGGGCCTAGATCCTTTATCTAGAGCAGAGGGGCAGAGACCTTGTAGTCCAACCCTGGAGTCCTAGAATAGAAATATTAAATGACCCTGCCTCCAGGCAACAAGATAATCTAAATTATAGACTAGGTGAGAATTGGCATTAATAGAAGGGATTTCCTCAAGGAAATGAAGAAATCCTAGGTCCAGACTCAAACCTCCTCAGATACCATGCAAGGCATAAGGACAAATTGAACAATTCCTTCCCTAAAGGAGCTTATGTTTTATGTGGAAGGGAGTGATTGGGGCAGGGGAGGGGTCAAACATATCAAAATAAAGTCATTTTTGGTGGGAGGCACTAGTTTTTAAAAAGATCAGGAAATGTCTCATGTTGAAGGTGACCCTTGAATACTGACAGTTGGTCAGCTAAGATTTATGAACTCCTACTATGTGCTTGCCTTGTGTTAAGTGCTGTAAGGATGCCAAGAAAGGCAAAAACTCTGGTCCTGTGTTCTCAAGGAGCTCAGAGCCTAATGGAGCAGATAGGAAAAATGGAAAAAAATAAGATACAGATAGCATGCAAGATTATCTTATCTCATGTGCCTGGTGCATAGTAGGTGTTGTATAAAACTTATTCCCTTCCCTGCCCAACACATTAGCTCGGGGACTAACTGTTTGCCCTCCTACAGCTCCGTTTCTGCCCCAGTAAAGCAGGAGGTTGGGCCCCTCCCAGCTCAAACTTATCCATGGGTAGATAAGTTCCAATGGATGGGGTGATGGAAGGACCATTAGCAGCTTCCCCGTTATTATGGTGGCTGCCTGTCCCCAGTGGGTGCCTTGGAAATACAAGTTCTGATTTGGGGATGATGAGGATGTGAGGACCTGAGAATTACCGAGGCTTGTTTCCCCTCTTCTCCACCATATTCTTTTGGTCTGAGCTTCTTCCTTGATGACAAAAGGTTGTGAAATTCCAAGGAAGAATGCTCCAGAAGATTGGGTGTGGGGGAAGCTTTGAGAGACCCATACCTCTCTCCCAGGGCAGCTATGGCATAACAGTGTCCAGAGGCATGGGGATGGACACATTGATGTCCCTAGGGTCTTTAGCTGATGGCTGAATGCCAATCAGATGGAAAACCCTTCTCTAGCCTTCGATGCTCCTTATCAGATAGAGTTTGGTTAAAGGTTCCATTTTCTGATAACCCTCAGACACTCCTGTAGTGAGTAGTTCTCTTTCCTGAGTCTGCTCCTGCATGCAAACTTTCTTTAAAACCAGTCTATCAGCCAATCAACCAACATTCATTTAACACTGTGTTAAGTACTGGGCATACAAAAGAAGGCAAAAACGGTCCCTGTCCTCGAGAAGCTTATGTTCTAATGGGACAGACATGTAAATCACTAAATCTGTACAAGATACATGCACAGTAGATAGAAGGCACTCTTTGTGCAGCAATTATTAACCTGGCGTTTTTGAACGTAAAACAAAATTTATGACTGTGTTCCAATATAACAAGTTTCCTTCATAATGCTATGCATTTAAAAACATAACTCTAGGGAACTGATAGGCTGCATTAGAGTGGCAAAGGGGACAGGAGTATGAAAATGGTTAAGAACCCCAGCATCCAAGGGGAAGGCATTAGCAGCTGGGACGCCTGGGAAAAGCCTCCTCCAGAATGCGCCATTTGAGCCAAATCTTAAAGGAAGCCAGGGATTCTTCAGGCATGAGTGTCTGATGTTTTGGAAGGTGCTTATACACAGACTATCTTATCATCTTGTGAGATTTCTAGGCAGGGCAGCAAGTATTTTGAGTGTTAGCCAGAGGAGGGAACCAAGGACCAGAAGCCAGCTCCACTGAGGCCTGATTTCTGTTGCCCAGGTTATACAGGACCATATGACCCCTTTGTCTCCACCTTGGTTGCACTCACCCACACCCCTCTCCTCCAGGCAGGGGCTTTCCTTTCAGATAGGAATCTGGCCAGGAGGGAAGGGTGAATGCTGGCAGTCCTGTCTGTCTCATGTTCTGTCTTTCTGCACCTCGTGTGCACTCTTGAGGAGGAAGCCTTGTGTGGCATTACCTAATGCTGTAAGCCAGCCCCTGGCACCGGCTTTGCCAGCCTTTAGCTCATCCCTTAATCCTGGAACTTGTGCCAGGCCAGCTGGGATAGGTACAATCTGACTCTGTGTGTGTGTGTGTGTGTGTGTGTGTGTGTGTGTGTGTGTGCACGAGTGCGTGTGCATGCACTCTCATGCACTCGATTGACAAGAGTGTCACCAACCTTCCTATCCTCTGGCCCACCAAGGGTTTGGCTGCACACAGGTCCAGCACCATTAGAAGGCAAATTCCTTAAGGATAGGGACAATGTATTCATCACTTAGCACTGGGTTTGACACACAGTCAGAGCTTAATATTTGTTGAACTAAATTGGTTTTTTCCCATTTCCTGACCTCTGTACATTAAGTAGAAAGTACTGCTGCCTTGTGGGCAGCTAGGTAGTAGAGATAGCATTGGGCTTGGCATCAGGAAGACTCATCCAGCCTCAGACACTCGTTAACTGTGTGACCCTGGGCAAGTCACTGAACCCCGTTTGCCTCAGTTTCCTCCTCTGTAAAATGAGGTGGAGAAGGAAATGGAAAACCACTCCAGTGTCTCTGCCAAGAAAACCCCAAATAGGGTCATGGAGAGTCAGATATATCTGGAAAACGACTGAACTACAACAAAGCTACTCACATGCTAAGGATACAAGGAAAAGCCAAAAAATAAAACAAAGTTCCTGCCCTCATGATGTTTACAGTCTAGTGGGGGAGACAACATGCAGCTGTGTCCCAACAGGAGACCTATAGCACAAAGCAGAGGGAAGAAGGACCAGGAAAACTGGTTATTTACAGAAAGTGGGATGTTCACTAAAACTCTGAGGATGCCAGATGAGAAGGGAGAGGGGTCTGGCCATGGGGGTGGCTGGAGAAAGTGTGAGAAGTCAGGAAGGCAAGGTCTAGTTCTGGGCTCCCCACTGGTTTGTCCTGTGGCCTCAGTCTGCCCATGTGTGAGGGAAGCCACATGAGAACTGGGGGTTTAATCTGGGGAAAAGAAGATGGCTGTGGGGGAAGGGATGCGAGTCGTCTTCAAGGATTCAGAGGGCTGGCATGGGGAAGGAGGAACAGATTTGCTGTGCTGAAACCCCAGATGGCAAGACTACAACTGAGGGGGAGAAGTGACAGAGAAATGCACTGCGGCTCAGCTTCAGGAAGGATTTTAGACCATTCTGAGCTGGCCTGCAGCAGAGGTAGGGGGTGAGCTCCCCATCCCTGCAGGGAGCTAAGCACCTCCTGGATGACTTCTTCCTGGGGATCTTTTAGAGGGTGTTTCTGCCCAGGTGTGTGCTCAGCTCCCAGACCTTGGGCACCTTCCCACCCTACGTGTTTTGGGAAAGAAAGGAGCTAGATGCAGGAGAGCTGGCACCCTCCAGCACTCTGCTTCAGAAGGAATTTCTGAAAGGATTTCTGGGGGATCAATGGGACAGTTTTCAGTCTCTGCATTTGTTCTCTCTCTCTCTCTCTCTCCATTTCTCTCTTTCTTCCTTCCTGTCTCTATCTCTCTTTGTCTCTCTGAGTCTCTCTCTGAGTCTCTCTCTGAGTCTCTCTCTCTGTCTCTCTCTACTTTTCCTCTCCTCTTCTCCCCCTCCTCTCATCTCTACCCTCCTTTCTCTTTTCCTCCTCCTCTTTCTCTCTTCTCCAACTGGGTCTTCCTCTCTTACTCAGTTTCAAAGTGAGGAGGTCACTCATGGGCCCAGTCCCACTACTGATGGCCCAGAAGCTTGAGGCTTGCTTTGCCTCTCCTTGGGCAGCCTGGTGGCCCCATTCCAGCATTTTAGAGAAGCTCAGGGGATATTCATACGCTCAGCAGGGGTGAGTCTAGACTAAATCTGATCTGGGGGGGGGGTCCCCCAGTGCATCAGATAAACTGTGTGTCTCTCTCCTTTCTGAACTCTAAACCCCCCATTGACTGAACCAGGGAGGAGGAGCAGGAGTCTAGTGAGAGGGCCCTGTCTCTGTGGGCTGTTCTTGGGAGAGTTGGAGTTGCTTGGGCTTCAGGCTGGAGACCCCCTGCCTAGTGGCCTGGCCCCTGGGGACTCTGTGTGGCTGGTGAAGGGGTGAGGCCCACCTCCCCAGTCTGTGGTCCTGTCGGATGTTGTCAGCTCCACACACACAGAGTGACTGAAACCAGGGGACAGCTCCTAACACAGTGTCTAAAGCAGCTCGGACCACCTCCCATGCCTGGCACCGTGACTGACTGCATACCGCCGGCAGCCTTCAATCATGTTTTTAAGAGCCACTGTGACAGTGGAGCTGTCCTCGTCATCAGTGTCACCACTACCTGGACAGCTGTTTTCTTCTGTTTGCTCACAGGGTGAGATGAGGGAAGAGGCAGGCCTCCCTGAGCCCCATTGTCCTCTTGATAAAAGGTATTCAAGAGGCTGGGAAGGGAAAGAGTCAGCTGGGCAAAAAAGATGGTGGGATGTCCCCGCTCCCGACTAGGCACTGGGCCTGCCAGCTGCATTTACTCAGATTTGATAACAGGATTGGCACAACAAGCCTTTAAAAAGAAAGGAGATGGGAGGCTGGGGCAGGGGGACATGCTACCTGGTCTGTTTTCAGCTCTGGGTGCATCCAGGGGCGTGTGTTTCCTGTTTGGTTCATTTTCCTGGTGTGTGTGTGTGTGTGTGTGTGTGTGTGTGTGTGTGTGTGTGTGTGTGTGTGTGTGTGTGTAGCATCATGGCCCTGAGCACAGATTTCAAGGTGTTAATGACAATGTCATTGCCTTCCCTGGCTGGTAATATGTCTGGGGCACCCAAGACTGAGGATGCAGGCCTGGGAACTTCCAGAATACCAATGAAGAGGGTAATGAGAAGCAGGGGGCGTGGGGGGAGAGGGCCAGCCTGAGGAAGAATGTGCCTGGATCCCACTGCCGGTGCTGCCTTGCTGTGTGATGCTGGACACTGGACGTGTCAGTCCTCCTCCCCAAGCCTCAGTCTCCTCATCTGTAAAAAGAACCCTCACCACACTTATGGTCTTGATCTCATGGGATTATTATGACGTTTCAGTGAGATAGTAGAGATAATTGTCTTCAAGCTTGTTCTTCTCCAGTCATTTCAGTTATGACCCCATTTGGGGTTTTCTTGGCAGAGATCCTGGAGCTGTTTGCCGTTTCCTTCTCCAGCTCATTTTACAGATGAGGAAACTGAGGCAGACAGGGTTAAGTGACTTGCCCAGGGTCGCACAGCTAGGATGTGTCTGAGGCCAGATTTGCATTCAGGTCTTCCTGACTCCAGGCCTGGTAAGCTCTATCCTCTGTGCCATCTAGCTGCTGTATTAAAGCTTAGAATGACCCTAAGACTTGCAGGATACCCTGTAGGTGTAAAGCACTATCCTCCTACTTCATGTTCTATATAAAGGTGATTTATTATGATTTCTAACTAGCTTTCTCCTGTGCCAAGCACAGTGCCTGGAACATAGAAGGTGCTTAATAAATGCTTGTCAACTGGACTGCAGCACATTAAAATTTACAAAGTACTCTCACAGATGCTATTTCATTGAATCCTTACAAAATTTCATAAGGGTCCCACATATTATATAATTATTTCATATACTATTATATTTTTTAGGGGGGAAGGCAGGACAATTGGGGTTAAGTGACTTGCCCAAGGTCACACAGCTAGTAACTGTGTTAAGTGTCTGAGGCTGGATTTGAACTCAGGTCCTCCTGACTTCAGGGCTGGTGCTCTATTCACTGTGCCACCTAGCTGCCATTATAATTTTTTATTATTATTATTTTTTCCATATCACAAACAAGAACACTGATGCTCAGAAAAAAGTGAATTTCTGAGGGTCAAACAGCTAGTCCGTGATTGAGTCAGGTCTTCCTGATCTTGGACACTGGAAGGCCAAAGTGTTGGGTTCAGGTGAGCTTGGTCCAATTGTATGTCCTTTGTGACACAGTGGGAGGGCCCTGGACTTGGGATCAGGAAGGAAGTCCTGTGTTCAAATCCAGCTTCAAAGTACTTCCTGGTTGTGTGACCCTGGGCAAGTCCCTTCATCTCTGCTTTGATTTCCTCAACTGTCAAATGGAGACAATAGCACCTACCTCCCAGGGTTGTTCTGAGGATCAGATGAGATATTTTCAAAGTGCTTAGGACAGTGCTTATCGGTGCTTGTCCTATTTACATGGTCTAGGCCTGTGATTTCATTGGTGTAGGACACGAGGTGGCACAGTGGCTAGAGTGTCAGGCCCAGAGGCAGGAAGATCCGAGTTCAAATACAGCCTCAAACACCTGCTAACTGTGTGGCCCTGGGCAAGTCACTTAACCCTGTTTGCCTCAGTTTCTTCATCTGCAAAATGGGCTAAAGAAGGAAATGCCCAACCACCCTGGTATCTTTGCCAAGAAAACCCCAGATGGGGTCCTAAAGAGTCACACACGAATGAAAATGACTGAACAAAGGGGCACTTCAGGTGTGGAAATTCCTTCTACCATATTCATTCATTCATTTATTGGCTCTTTGGAGAGGGGAGGTAGGGCAGTTGGGGTTAAGTGACTTGCCCAAGGTCACATGGCTAGTTTTTGTGTTAAGTATCTGAGGCTGGATTTGAACTCAGGTCCTCCTGACTCCAGGACCTGTGCTCTATTCACTGCACCACCTAGCTGCCCTGGAAATTCCTTCTACCAATACACATCACAGCCTGTCTGTAGTTTCTAGTGCTGGAGAGTGACCTGGGGCACTGAGTGCCATATGATGGCTCCTCTGTGTCCTAGGTGGGACTTGAATTCAGGTTTCTCTGACTCCAATCTCTCTGCCAGAGCTGCCTCTCATGTTATTCACTGAAACCTCAGGCACATGGCTGAATCCCACCCCGGGGATGCCATTTCCATATCCAGAATAATAACTATTCTTTGTTTACTTCAAGGGCAGAGAAGGGACCAGGGGTAGGTATGGAGGCCATTGCGTAGGGCATGCCACCTCAGAGAGGTGCAGCATGGGACATTTTTTAGTATTACTTTAAAAATATATAAATATACACATTTCATGTTGGAACACTGCTCTTCACAATATGAAGATATTTCAATTCAGTTCAGCACTTATTAAATACCAACTGTATATAAGGTTGTGCTAGGTTCTGCTGGTCTGAAGATTTTTTTAAAAATCACTCTTTTTAAGAAACAGTCCATTCAAAGGGCTCTGGCTCTGTCGTAGCGATATGAAGCTTACTGGAAAATGACAAAAGCAAAGGGACAAACGCAGACAAAGATCTCTTAGGATTTCTACCATCGGGTCACAGATTTAGAGCAAGAGGGGACCACCCCCTCAATTTCCAGACGAAGAAGCTGAAACAGTGTAAATGACTTCCCTAGAGACACCCAGCTGGTAAGGGTCTGAGGCAGGGACTTCCTGGTGTAAGCTCCAAGCTGCTCCACTGTCCCCCCTAGAGATCTCCACCTGCTGAGCAGATCAGGTATCTTCGACCAGCCACCAAGCATTCAGTAAGTACCAATTTTGTGCTGGGGATACAAAATCCCCCCAAAACCAGTGTCTGCCTGCAGGGAGTTCACAGGGGAGACGATATGCAAATAACTATGTGAAAGCAAGATATATGTGGGATAGAATGGAAATAAGCAGCAGAAGGAAGGGATTAAGGGGGCTCAGGAAAGGCTTCTTGCAGATGGTAAGGTTTTGTTTGGTTTGGTTGTTTTGGGAGGCAACCAGGGTTAAGTGACTTGCCCAGGGTCACACAGCTAGTAAGTGTGTGAGGCTGGATTTGAACTCAGGTCCTCTTGACTCTAGGGCTGGTGCCAGCTAACTGTCCTGATGGTAAGATTTTAGCTAGGATTTGAAGAAAGGAAGCCAAGGAGGATGAGAGATGGAGTGGAGGAGAAATGGAGGGATAGCCCAGGGTGGGCTCATGGAATGTCTTGTTCGTGAAACACCAACAGGGAATAAATGACAGTGAATTTTGTGAAATAAAGCAGGAAAAAATACAGTGAGACTAGATCTCAGTGCACTTAAAATGAAGAGTTTTGGACTTCGTCTTCAAGGCGGTTAGAAGCTGCAGAGGCTTTTGGAACTGGGCAGGGACACAGTAGGACCGGAGCAATGCAAGATTATTTTGACAGCTGGAGAGAGTGAAGAATGGATGCAGGGAGGCCAGTTAGGAGGCTGTTGTGAAAGTCCAGGTGAGAGGCAACGATGGCCTGAACCAGGGAGGCGGCCCTGGGAGTGGAAAGAAGTGGGTGGATGTGAGAGGAAAGATCAGCACGGCTTGGCAGCTGATTGGGCCTGGGGAAGCGAGAGAGGACAGAGGCAAAGATGATGAAGAGGTTTCAATCCTGGGAGACTGGGAGGACAGGGGGCATTGACAGAAAGAGAAGAGGTTTGGGGGCCATTTGGCACCTGTGGAGGGGGTGGTCAGGTAGGGGCATCCACTGAAGATGGAGAGGAGAGCTCTGGGGACCAGGCGGGATCAGGAATGGAGATTTGCACCTTGTCTTGGAGGAGTGGCCATTCAAGCTGGGGGCCAAGGATGGAAGTAGACAGAGGGTGAAGGAAAGAACCCTGAAGACAGACCCCCATGTAATGCACTGTAGGGCTGACCCAGACAATGGCTCCTGGAACTCTTCAGGAGCAGATAAAAAGCCCCTAGAAACAGCTCATTGACTGGACAACAGTGGGAAAGAATTGAGTTTGGAGCCAGATGGCTTAGTTGGCTCTTTACCTTACTGCCTTGTGACTTTGGACAAGTCACTTTACCTGCGGGGTCTCAGTTTCCTTGTCTGTAAAATGAAGGGATTGTATTAGGCGATCCCACTGTCCAATCTATTCTAAAATGTGTGATTTGATGGAGGACTTTCTTTTGGTGGACGCTGCCCTCCTTCTCCCCACGAGCTCTGGTCTATATCCCCAGGTGGGCCCCGTCTAGGTCCCAGCCTGGACTGATGAAAGTTCACACACAAGGGATATTGGGGAGGAGAGCATGGCCTCTTGCAACCAGGTTGAAGGTCAAAGGACAGCAGAGGGAGGGATAGCTAACCGCCCAGACTTAGAGCTGGAAGGATTGGGACAGAGGTTATCTCGTTGATACCTTCAATTTACCTGTGAGGAAATGGGCCGGAAGATGTGATATATAAACCTGGAGTTCAGACCCCGGTCCATCGACCCCAAATCCAGTGATTTTTCCATTGCAGAATCAGAGATAAATATGACCTGTGTTCACGTCCTCCTCTCAGTACTTACTAGGTCTCTGGCCTTGGGCAAGTTACTTCTCTGAGCCTCAATTCCACCTCCAGCCCCCACAAAATGTGGGGAATAACATTTGTAACACTCATTGCATAGATGTGCCAAGGAGCAAATAATAAAGGCCAGACAAAGAACTTTGCAGGCTCTAAAGCCGAGATAAATGTGAATTATTCTTGACTTACAGTAGAAATAATGTGGTTAACCACTCATGGCCTAGTCAAAAATACAAAATAAGAATCCATAGGCAGGTTTTATGTGGAGCAAGGATGGGGCAAGTCAAGAAAGATATGGTTTTGAATCTCATCCCACATGCTTACCGGCACTATGACCTTGGACAAGTCACTTCTTCTGGGCCTTAGTGTCCTCATCTTTAAAATGAGGGAGTTGGCTATGAGGACCTGTAAGGCCCCCTCCAGCCTTAAATCTATGGCACAGTGACATCCAGGGAGAGGGGTGGGGGAATGTGTGTGCACACACGTGTGCGAGCATACACGTACACATGTGCACATGCACATTTTGGGGGGTGGCAATGTGCAAGACAGAAAGGACACAGGTCTCTGACTAGGGCAAGCCCAATGATGAGATCCTGAAGGACAAATTCATGAGCACAGGGAGATATCATCTCAGCTGGATATGCCTTATCTCCGCTGCCTGTGAGACACGTTCTACAATAACAAACAGCATTTCAGTAATTTGCACAGGGTGGGGGGTTTGGGGGACTCCAGCTCTGAGGCCTGACTTTGGCCCTGTGGTTTTCCTAGTGACCTCCTAAGAGTCCTCAGGGGTGCCGTTGGACACGTGTATTTCTTTGCCCTTCCCCTGTCTGCTGGATCAGAGATAACTTTCTCCCATGCAGAGTCCTCCAGCTCAGGCTGGTCCTGGGGATGTCAGTCGGCTTCCTGGATGTCGAGAATGGCTCCATAGGTGATTCTCCAAGGCATGCCAGCTGGCTGCCCCGTCATAGCTCCCTCTCCCTTCCCACACTTCCAACATCCTCCTTCTGATGCATGCGTTTGCTCATCCAGCTCTGCCCTCCAGATGCCAAGGGGAGGTGGCAGGGAAGGGGGCATAGAGAACGTGGGCACAGCACTTGGTCTGGATGGAGACTCCTAGGGAAGGTCTGTGAGTCAGGAATGGGGTCAGGTCTTGGGATCAGGAGATTTGGGTTTTCCCGGGCCCCACTCCTGGCCATGTCATTATTTAGTGATGAGACTGTGAGTGGATTCCTCCTTGTCACTGGCCTTTATGGGGTCCACATGAGGGTGCCTTGGCCTTTTCCTATCATGAAGCCCTTTGGCAAACTGGTGAGGCCTGCAGACTCTATGTCAGAACAATATTTTAAAATAATGAAAGAATGCTACATTTCAGTTAAATGTTAGTGAAAATAAAAATAGATTTTTTCCATCTAAATTCATGGACTCCCAGTATTATGATAGCAGCTAGCTTTTGTATAGCACTTAAAAATTTTTATTTGATTTAATCCTTACAACCCTGTTATTGTCATGCCCATTTTATAGATGGGGAAACTGAGGCAAACAGGGAGAAGTGACTTGCCCAGGGTCACAAGCTAGTAAATGTCTGAAGTAGGATTTGAACTCGGGTCTTCCTGACTCCAGGCCCTATCTACCGTGCCACCTCACTGCCCTTGAAATCTGTCTGTGGGCCACAGGTCCTTGATCTAGATGGTGTCTGGGGACACTTAGAACCCCAGAATTCTATGGACTGTTGACTGACTAACCTTCTGTCTCCCACCACATCTGGTTCCTTCATGGCCTTCTTTGGGAGAGGAGATGCTCAGCATGCCTGACTACTTTCTGATTCCAAACTGTCCCTGTTTGTTCTTCTTGGGGGGGGGGGTAGTGGATGCAGTGGCTAGGATTGGGGCTTTCTGGTGTGTGTGGGGGAGCCAATCGGGACTGGGATTTGGGGAGTGGAGAGCCCCGTGACCGTGATGTTGACGGGACCTCTGCCTACCCCACCCCTTCAACCTCCTCTGGCCCTAGTAGTCTGGACAGCTCAACCTGGTACACCTCCAGGCTTGCCCCCTCCCCACTTTGTCCTCTGCCTGCTTCAGCTCTTGGTTTCTAAAGACAACGTACTAGGACAACGCATGCAGAGAGTCCTAGACTTTGGAGTAGGAGCCCTGGGTTCAGATCTTGGCTTGGTCACTTACTATCCACGTGATTGTGGCCAAATTACTTCACCTATCACAGTCTCACTGTCTTCATCAGTAAAATGGGTATAGCAGTGTCATCTTGACGGCATAGTTGGGGCAGACCCATCGATTGGGTGTTAGAAGGGACCTTAGGCTAGGCCACCTCATCCAGCTACCTCAGCTAACAGACGAGGAAGCTGCAGTGACTCACCCAGGGTCATCGGGGTACTAAGTGCCCACCAGGATCCAAATCCGGGACTCTTTCCAGTAGACTGCCTTTCCCAGTGGAGTGGAGTGGAAAGAACACTAGAGTCAGGCGAAGCCTGGATTCCAATCCTGCCTCCAGAACTTGGCTGGCTGACCCTGGGGCTTGTGAGAGTGGGCATGTTTCACCCCTCAGGGAGCCATGTCATGGCTAGCTGTTATTATTTCTGCATTCCTCACAGTCCCCAGCGAGGCAAGGCAGGATGCAGAACTGTGGGTAAGGCTGTGCATGGTCTGCCTGACTTGGGATGTGGGGGGTATGAAGTGTGTGAGCCTGGGCTTTCATTTACTCACATGCCTCAGTGCTTAGAGTGCTAGGCCTGGAGTCAGGAAGATCTGAATTCAGATCTGCCCTCAGACGCTTAGAGCTGTGTGACCCTGAATGAGTCACTTAATCTTTGCCAAGAAAATCCCATGGACAGTACTGGTGTGCTATGGTCTATAGAGTCATGACACAGCTGAATGATTCAACAAGACAAGAAGACCTCTCAGGTCCCTTAGAGCTTTGGCATCCTGGGACCACCTTGTTCTTTGAGCAAGGACTTCCTTTTGTTGGTTCCCTCCCCCCTTTCTAACTCTTTCAGGACTTGTCAAGTGGAGAGGTGAGGCAAGATTTTTTTATCCCTTCTGCATACCTGGCTGCCGGGACCTGTATCTTGGGGAGTCTGGCTGTCCCTGTGGCAGAGGGCAGCAAGGGTGGTGACTGGGGCAGAGGGGTATGGGAAAATGGCTTCATGCCCCCAGGCCCCACCAGCCCCCCATTCGTCATTAGGGGAGGCCATTGTGACGTTCTCCAAGGGGAGCCAGGCCAGGGCCCTTCTGTCCCCTCCAGACGCTGGGAGCTGGGGCCAGATGGAAAAAAGCCTTTTTGTCTGGGGTGGGGGGGGGGTCTTTCAGTGTGGGGTTTGTGTGTTTTTTAAACATCATAACAAATGGGTTTTGCTCCCCTCCACCCTCCCCACATCCCACTGCGAGCATTAGCTAAGCAGAGAGAATGGAAGAGATTTTCCATGCAGTGGGTGGTCAAGTCTGGCTGGAATTAGCTAGTGTTCAGGGGGCAGAGACGGTGTGTGAAAGGCCGCTGTGATTGCCTGTGATGAATGCGCCCAGCGTGGTGTGTTTCTCTTTCCCCACCTCCCGTCTGCCTGCCTCCCATTCCCCCTGCCTGCAGCCCCTCGATCCCTGCTGACACCAACTTGAGTGACCTGCCTCTGAGACAGTCTCACAACTGCGTCCAGCTGTGGACACTGTTTCTGCGGCTTTCGGTTGCCCCTCCCTCTTTGTGCCATCACAGATTCACAGATTTGGAACTGAAAGGTACCATTTAGTCTAACCCCATCAGGAAACTGAGGCCCAGATAGGGTAAGTAACTTAGAGAACCATAAGTGGTAGCTCCAGGCTCCTCTCCCTCCAAACCCAAGGCTTTTCCCACTGCCCTCGACTCTTCGTCTTCCTGTCCCACCATTTCCTTAGGAGAAGTCTCTCTATGAGCCATTGTGGGGTCACAGCCTAGCCTCAGTTGGCCCCACAGGCCTGCCCCTAGAGCCACAACCGTTTGATTCATCGGATTTAGGCATAGGAAGGACCTTTGAGGTCACTGAGTCCCACCTGAACTCTCATTTTGCAGATATGGCACTTAGGCACAGAAGTTTTAAGTGATTGGCCTGTGATTATTTGGCCAATAAGTGTCTGAGCTGGGATTTGATGATGCCAGGTTCAGGACTCTGTCCCCCTGTTCCAGTGTGTTGTACAGCGCTCCCTAGATTATACTGAAGCTTCCATCCTGCTGCCTTGTAGAATGTGGAATGCATTTGGGGAGAGAACAGCAGGCTTCATCAGTTAGCTCCCTTAGAGAAAAGTGAGGTTTACCTGCTGCTGGTAACCCAGGGGATTCCATCTTGGCCGCTCCTACTCCTTCCCCAAAGGTTGGTCTCTGGTGGTGTTCTCAGAAGGGCCCATGAGTACCCCTGGGCCCTTATGGAGGCAGCAAGGGGGTTGTGGAAAGGATATTGGAGCAAGAGTTAGGATACCTGGGGTCAGGTCCTTCCTGGACCACCAGGTTCTCTGTGTGACTTTGGACAAGTCACTCTCCTACCCTGACCCAGCTAGGATGTCTGACTAGATAGAAGAATCCCAGATTTCAAGCTGGAAGGGCATTTAGAGCTCATCTCTGGCAACCCACTCAATTGTGCAGAGAGGGAAACTGAGGCCCAGAGAGGTTGTGACTTTCCCCACTTCTAAATGCCCTTAGCACAGCCCCTGGTGCATCGTAGGCACTCACTGTACTTATTGGATTTCCTAAGCTTGGGCAGATGGTAAATGGCAGATCATGGCCTCCAACTCCAGGTCCAGCCTTGGTTAAAATCTAAGTTACCTAGGAGCAGGGACGATCCCCCTTCTATGGTTGTATTCCCAGCATCTGATACAATACTGTGCATTTAATATAAATGTTGTTGTTTCATTGAGTAAGGTCCCTTCCTATTCCAAGCCTGTAGAATTTTTAACTCTATGAATTTAGGAACCATCTGCTCCTTTCCCTGGCTCCTTGGGAAGGGTCCAAAGCCAGGTTCATAGCCCTGGAATCCTGCTGCCTGTTCCCACAGTGTCCTGGGGCCTGATGGCATTACTGTAGCTTGTGTATCTGAGAATGGACCATCTAGTGGTGCGATTATGGGGAATCCATACTGCTTCAGAAATATGGGCTTAAGCAGGATGTTCCCATTACACTATAAAGCCAGAACTGTCATTCTTACTTCTCCATTCCTGGGAGTCACAGCCTTCTTCCTCTTACATAACAGTATTCATAATTTCATAGTTTAATGCATTTAGAACTGGAAGAAAGATTATAGATTACCTAATTCAACCTCCTCAATTTTATTTTTTTATTTACATGTTTTTAAATTAAAGTTCATCTTTCCCTGATTGTCAAGCATTTCTTTATTCTCTTTTCCCTCCTTCCTTCCCCACCTCCATCCTACTGGGGTGGGAAGCTAAAGAAAAGCAAAATACTCCTGTGACAAATAAGAATGCAGTCAAAACAAATTCCCATATGGGCCATGTCCAAAAATGTGTGTATCTTATTCTGTATTCTGACTCTTCAGAATTTCTTTGGCAGGAGGTGGGTGGCCTTTTTCCTCATTGGCCTCCCTAGAATCATGGCTAATCCTTGCATTGATCTGAATTCTTAAGTCTTTGAAAGGTGTTTGTTTTTATAAAGTTATTATAGCATAAATTATTCTCCTGATTCTGCTTAATTCATTCTGCATCAGTTCATATAAGTCTTCCCAGGTTTCTTTGAAACCACCTCTTTCATCAATTCAATAATGGCCCCTTTACATTCCATTTTCATTCCTAAACCTAATTTATTTAGCCTTTAACGAAGTGATGGGCAAACACTGCCCTTTCCTTATGGTCCAATTCTTTACCATTATAAAAAAAAGAACAGTTAGAAAAACCTTTGTACCTTTAGGACCCTTTTTTATTTTTCTTAGATGTCCTAGGGGTCTAGGTCTAGTCAAGGTGTCAGTACATTGAAGGACATGCAAGGTTTAGTCAACACTGCATCCGTTTCCTTGGAGCCCCTCTGCATTTATTATTTTCCTTTTTTTTTTTTTTTGGTCAACTTTGCCAATGTGATAAGTATGAGGTGGAACTTTGTGGTTGTTTTAATTTGCATTTCTCAAATTATTAGTTATTTGGAGATTTTTAATATAGCTGTAGATAACTGGATTTCTTCTCCTGAGAACTGCCGTTCAGATGTCGACCACTTATTTGTCAGCTGGTAAATTGCCCTTATAATTATAAATTTGGAATCAGCTCCTTATGTAGATTGAAAAGGAGACTTTAAATCCCTTAATTACACAGGTGAAGGAAGAGAGGCCAGAAAGGGCTTGCTTGACTATGAAGCAAGGGGCAAAAGTGAGATTTGAATACAGGGCCTCTGTCTCTGAGTGCTCTTCTCTGCTATATCCTGTGGGCTAATAGCATTCTCAGCTGAATGGGCAGTTTACAACAAGCCCCTCTAGCCCTTTTTGATCTCCAGTGAATCTAAGAACATAGGAAATACCCTACCCATGGCCCATGCAGCTTAGGACTCTGGGTTCTAATCCAACTTAGATGCAGGCTGTCTGTGTGATCCTGGGCAAATTACTTAATCTTTCTGAGCCTCAATTTCCTCATCTGTCAAAGGGGAACAATAACAGCACCTGCCTCCCAGAGCTGTGAAGATCAAGTGAGATAACATAGGTAATGTACTTGTAAAACCTAAAATGCCGTATAAATGTAAGCTATTATATTTGTATTTCCTGAAGGCACGAAGGGGCCTGTTTTGGCATAAAATGGACTGGCCTCCCTGCTGTGAGCTTCAGAAGTTTACAAAACAGCTACCATCAATTCATAGCTGATTATGAATCTCCTGCCCTAGAATATAGTAAAAGTAGTAGTAGTAGTAGTAGTAATACTTATGACAACCTAAAACTTTCTTGAATTGTATTGCCCAGCTTTCTTGGGTCAACAAGTCTGTAAGTAAATTTATACTTATGTATAGTATATAATATATGCACATAGTATATATGTGTATATATTCTATATGCATATAGTATATGTATATACAACTCTATGTATATAGTATGTGTAATATTTATAGTAAAAATCCTATTATTTATTCTGAAACTACTGCTTTCAGGGTCCTATTTCTGGAGTCCTGGATTGCATAAATAAGTCAAGTTACTGACTTTCTTCCAGTGGAAGGAAACCTCTTTTGCTATCCAATTGGGGAACCAGCCATCTGGTTTAACCCTTGGAAAAGATAATAACGTACCTCTCTCTCTCTCCCTCTCTCTCTCTTTCTTTCTCTCTCTCTCTCTCTCTCTCTCTCTCTCTCTCTCTCTCTCATCTCCTTTATATAGAATAGCCTATATATCTCACTCTCTGTATGGTTTAATCCTTGGAAAGGAGAATTTTATATGTAATATACATTTATATAACCATATATATCCTTTTGCTGGATAGAAAATAAACTGACAGGTTCCCTTTCTTTCCTTCTAAATCTCACTCCCTATTCTGGGGACTTGGGAGAGTCAGGCTCAGTCGAAGGAATCTCCAGATCCTTTGATTCAATTCAAGAAAAAATACATTGACTAGTCCAGGGTCTCACAGCTGGGGAGTAGCAGAACCGTGATTAAGACTCAAGCTTCCTGCCACCTAGGCCAGTATTCTTTAGAGCACACAGTGAGCTTCCCAGTAACAGGTCAGGCCTGTTTCTCTCTGACCCTAGAGCCGAGGGCTGTAGTGGAGGGTGTAGCCCTCACCCTTCTGCCCTCGAGCAGGCCTGGCAGGGAGCCCACTGGCAGCAAGTGTCACTTCTTCCTTCCTCCCCAAGACCCACCCATGCTCAGTGTTGATGCTAGAGAAGAGATGGCCCTGGCAGAACAGGAATGGGGAGCCCACTGAACCTCCTGAGTCCACAGCTCTTCACAAGACCCATGGCAAGGATAGGTGGGCTCCATTTTAAGTAACTCACAAAGTTTGGATTAATAATAAAAGCAAACACATGTCGTCTCAAAGTGCTGTTATTATCCCCATTTTACAGATGAGGAAACTGAGGTTGAGGGGCCAACTGAGCAACCCAGAGTCACACCACTAGCTAGTATCTGAGATGAGAGAACACGCATTGACTGAGTACCTGCTGTGGGCCAGACTCTGGGCTAAGCAGTTATAAATATTATCTCATTTGAGACTCAACAACCCTGAGAGGTGCTATTATTATTCCTATTTTTTTAGCTGAGGAAATTGAAGTAAAGGTGAAGTGACTTGCCCAGGGTCACACAGCTGTGTTTGAACTGTGATTGTCCTAACTCCATACCCAGGGATGCTTCAGCCACTGTGCCATGGAACCAGGACACATTTGGGGCTTCCTGACTCCAAGTCTGGAGTCATCGTACCAATCCATCATGCTGAATGACTAATTCTACAACATAGACCAAGGCTGGGGAACCTGCGGCCTCGAGGCCACAGATAAATTGAGCCTGGCTGATCACTTGGCAGAAAGATTTTTTTTTCGATTGGCCAAAGAATTCCCCGTAGGGTTCCTTTCACCCAGCTACCCCGCTGCATTTCAAATAGGATTTGATTTACAAAACATCTATTTACCCATAACTTTTCAAGAACACGTCTATTGTGTAAAGGGAGGGAACTTCCTTTCTATTGACGGCCACTGACCCATGGACAAAACGCAGCAAGGTTCAGATGCAAGCAGAGACAGTGCCACATTGGCTTGCTATCAGCTCTGCTACTGTTTTTCAGAAAAAGGAAAGTGGAAAAGGATCAGGCTTTTTAAATTAAAAAGGGGCAACATGCTTCTGTTCTAGGGAATAAATAGTGCATTAAAACAGGGAGATGTGCCTGAAACATGCACAACTCCTCATAGAGGAAGCTGGGAAGGTCACATAGTGACCACAGGCAAGTCATGACCTCTCAGAATCTCAGTTTCCTCATCTCTAAAATGGGAATAATATTTATAGATGTCTTACCTCACAGCATTGTTCTGAGGGAAATGATTTGTAAACACCAAAGTTCTATCTAAATAAATTATATAGGTCATGCCTCAAGGTCAAGCCGGATGAGGTTTGGTAGAAGGAACTGGAGATGGAGAAGAGATGGGTGGAGGTGGGGGGGATAGGAACCTGAGAGCCGCCTTCTAGCATTTGAAGGACAGTTTTGTGGAGGAGGGATTAAATTCGTTCTGCTTGGTTCAAGTAGGAGCAATGGGTGAAAATTGTAAAGACAAATCTTTTAAGCCTTTATGGTTGACCCAAAGTGAAACCAGGCTGCCTGGAGAGGTAGAGAACTCTCCCTCATTAGAGGTCTCCAGGCTAATGATAGAGAAGCAATTGTTGGGAATCTTATAGAGGAGATCCTTGCAGATCAGTTACATGCCTCTGAGATCCCTTCTAACCCATAAGATTCTGTGATTTGTTTGGGTCCATCCTCCATTTTCCTTCCTGTCTCCCCCTTCCTCCTTCTCTCTTTCATCTCCCCAGCCACATCTGAACATTGTCCTGTATGCCCCCATCCCTTGGTATTAGAATAATACAGTAGTCCTACTGTGTGCCCAGCATGGTGATACAATGGGTAAAGAACCAGCCTTGGAATCAGGAAGGCCTGAGGCCCATTCCCATCTCAGACTCTTACTAGCACTGTGACCCTGGACAAATCACTTATAAAATGGGGGTGATAGCAGCATCTACCTCCTAGGAATATTGTAAGGCTCAAATGAAATGCTATCTATAATATAATATCTATCTCTATGAATAACATCTATCTCCATAAATTCTGGTTCTTATTAATATCACATCTTCTTTCTTTGGGTGTCTTGGGGCACTAGGGGAACCAGGGTGGCAGCAGGTCACATTATCTCTTGTCGAAAGGAACCTCAGAGGCCATTTGGTCCAGCCCATATCTGACCAAGAATCCCTGTCTTTGGCATCCCAGACAAGGGGTCATAAAGTCTTTGCTTGAAGGCCTCCATCGAGGAGCCATCTACCACCACCCAAGGCAGCCCACTATGTTCTTGGAGAGCTCCCAGTTCTAGAAAGCAGCAGTTTGTGACCAGAGACTGTTTGGTGGTTGTATGTTTTCTCATCTCTAGCACCTGGGACAGCACCTTACATCTAGTGGGTGCCTAATAAGTGCTGGCAGTGTTGAATTGAAGGAAGTTTTTTCAGAAGTGACTTTGGAATCTCTAGAAGATATTCCTGTCTGTTTGTGGTCTGCCTACATTCTGAAACACTGAACTTTGGGGCAGGGGAGGGAGGGCAGCCTCCTCATTTGGGCTCCCAGTGGTTACTGTTTCTTTAAACGATGCCTTTGGTCAGCTTTTTCCATTGGAATTTTTCATTAGGGTCCGCTGGGTTCTGTGCCCATCACAAGCTTGTCCTGGCTATCGAGAGTGTCTCACTCGGGGTCATTGGTGTGGGTGTATATGTCCATGTGATACACGCTCTCTCTTTGTCTGCCTCTTCCCCTACCCCCCTTTCTCCCTCTCCTTTCCCTTTTGACCCTTACAGGGCAGCATGTTTTCCAGAGGAGGGAACATGTGGCTTCAACAGTTATTCTGCACAGCAGACCACATCTTCCCAGGCACACAATTGACTGAAAGGTTCCTGCTGTGTGTATTGTTTGTTGATTATCAGAAAGGTTTGACTCCATAGAACCAAGGGCAGGTCTTAAAATTTTCTCTTCCCACAAGGTGTCTGCCATGAATATGTTAAGATTATACAAGAGCCCATGACAGATACAATTGCTGAGATATCTTTGTTCCCTGAGCTCCTAGTATGGACATCAAGCAAGGTGTGGAAGGGGGAGGTGTGCTGAGGAAGGAATTCCCCGGCCTATCTCTCCTGAATTCAAATCCAGCCTCAGATGCTTTCTAGCCATAGGATCCTGGGCAAGTCACTGAATCCTGTTTACCTGTTTCTTCATCTGTCAAATGAACTGGAGAAAGAAATAGCAAAGTATTCAAGTATCTTTACCAAAAAAACCCTAAATGCAGTGACAAAGAGTCAGACATGACAAAAAAATAACTGAACAGAAAGATATCTAGGTGGGATAGTGGACTGATAGAGTACTGGGCTTGGAGATAGGGAGACCCGAGTTCAAATGCTGTCTCATATGCTTACTAGCTCTGTGACTTTGGGGAAGTTGCTTAACCTCCCTGGGCCTCATTTTCTTCATCTGTAATATGGGAATTATTACAGCATCTGCCCAATAGGGTTGTTGTGGGAATCAAGTTAAATATTATATGTAAAAGACTTTGTAAACCTTAAAGAGATTTACAGAAAATATGTTATTATTATTAAATAGTGAGATCCTCTCTTTGTGAGTGGTATCATGTTAATTCTGCAGGAAATCTTCAACTTCTTAAAAGAGATTGACTGAACAGTACACACAGGAAAAGCCAAGTGGATGAAAAATGCACATTGTCCAGATTCTGAGATACAGTTATTCCATCAGTAACCGTACCCTTGGATAGACAATGGAGGTGGATAGTGGTCCCAGAAATGGATAGGAAGAAGATGGGAGGCTCTATTGTTTGGGAAATGTCAGTGTTTTCAATGATCCTGATCTGCCCTTTGACATAAAATTCCATCATTTAAACACCAATGTACGACTGGTTCTAGGTGGATGCAAATCATGGAATGCCATGGTCCCAGGGGGAAACAACAACTGATTTCAGGTGACCTGATAAGCAATGGAAAGATGCATGGTCTATATATAGATAATAGGCTATACATTTTTTCCAGTGATAACATGTAGGCAAGAAGTAACATGAAAGATTTCATCATGGCCATATATGTTTGGAAAAGGAAGTGGTTCCATTTTGTGTCAAAAGATAACAATGGAAAACTAGGTGATGTGCTGGCTGGAGCACCAGCCCTGGAATGAGGGAGTTCAAATCTGACCTCAGATACTTCTTGCCTATATGACCCTGGGTAGGTCACTTAACTTCTGTTTGCTTCATATTCCTCATCTGCAAAATGAGGGGATAATAGCACCTACTTCCCAGGGTTGTTATGAGTATCAGACAAGATAATAATTATACAGCAGCTAGCACAGTACTTGGCATATAGTTGGCACTATGAAAATATTAGCTAGTAGCAGTAGTAGTAGTAGTAGTAGTAGTAGTAGTAGTAGTAGTAGTAGTAGTAGTAGTAGTAGTAGTAGTAGTATCACTCACTAAATATTAAAAGAAGTAGGTATTGGGCAGGTCCTCCTTGAAAGATCTATGCATTAATATGGACAAGAATTGAAGAAGGCATGGATAGTCATAGCTCTAGAACAAGAAAGGACCCAGTTTTAGAGGAGGCAGTTGAAGCCAATGGGAGTTGAATGTCTTACCCAAGGTCACAGGACTAAGTTGTGAAGGACAGTATTTGAACCCAAGTCTTTGGACCCTAGAGCTAGTGCTCTTGACACTAACCCAAGCTGCCTCCAAGACTGGGTTTACAATGGATGGAGGCTCCACATCTATGATATCATGAATCTCTCAAAATATGAAGCCTGTGTTCATTTAACTCCTCCCTATTCTGGATGGAAAATTTGATATTTATAAAAATGTTCAAGCTGAGAAGGAACTTAAAATTCACCTAGCATAAGCCTCTTATCTAGTCCTTATTAAATCCTAGAATTTAAAACTGGAAGGACCTTAAAGACCATCTAATTTACATTTTGCAGATGAGGAAATTTAGGCTCAGAGAGGGGAATTATCATAGTCACAGGTTAGTGTCAGAGCCAGGATCTGACCTCAGCCCAGGCTTCTAGTAGTCATGCTTCCTCCTCCAAAGGGCATCTTTTACTCTCACCCATCAAGGGACTCAGGTAGATGCAGGTGAGTGTGTAGGGGTCAGGTCTTAGGATGGGGAGAGAACAGTCATTGAGGGCTAGAGGGGAAGAAAAGAATCCAAGCGTTGAAACTATAGCAAAGAGGAAGTCACTAACTGCAGGCCCACCCTACCACAGAGGCCAGGTAATCTCTCTTTAAGTACTTATAATCTTTAGAAGATTCTCCTGAGCCTGTCTGAGAGGAGCTTGGAGATTACTTGGTGGAGAGGGAGGGAGGGTGGCCGGATGGGGGGAGAAGGAGGCTGCCAGACATAGTAGCTTGCTTGGGCTAATGGATTTCCAGTCATAAAGATGAGCATACCCCACAAAGTGCACAGACCACTATTACTGGAGGGTAAGTATGAGGACAGCTGGAGAAGAGGAAGGGGGGGAGCTGAGACAAGAGGCTTGGTGGGAACTGAGTTTTGGGTCTCAGATCTGAGGTGACCAGAGATGGAGGAGGGAGTTCAAGGGTGTTCCTTTGTTGCCCTGATGCCCACTTGGCACTTCCAAGTTGCCCTTGGGCTTTGTCAGCTGTCCCAGCCTGAGGGCTCCCTAATTCCACGGCCTTCTGCCCTTTAAGACCCCCCAAAATTGGTGCTGGGAGGCTGTCCTCCAACATCAAAGCCCGGTTTTGTCCCACTCTAGCCTAAGAATAAAGTCTCTGGGCTGGCGCAGAGGCAGAGGCTCAGCTTTCTCCTGATATGGAAAAGGCCTCAGGCTTCACTAGTTGACGTGGTGGAAAGAATGCTAACTTTGGAGCCAGAGGTTCAAGGTTTAAATCCCCACTCTGCCTCTTGCTACCTATGTGAACCCCTGGGGCTCGGTTTCCTCATTTGTAAAACAAGGGGCTTAGATTGCATGACGTCTGGATCGTTCTAGCTCCAAAATCTCTATCCTTCTGACTTTAGGTAACTGGTGAATGGCTAACCTAAAATATTCCTGGGGCCAGGTGCACCTGGGTTGATGTAAGGGAGCCCAGGGGATGTGGAGAGGCAGCACTCATTTTTCAGAACAGAACTCTCTTGTGGGCCTTCTGGGAGAGGGGTTTAGGAACCAATATGGGAGAGCTGGGAGGTCAGGACTGTACAACACAACATTCCCCTCCCTGCAGCTGCTCTCCAAACAGATTAATAGAGTGTAAGAGCTGCAAGGGACTCTGGGAGCAGGTGAGGGGAAGTGACTCATCAAGGGTCACCTAGCTGGCTGAGGACAAAGCTGGGACACCAGCCTGGCTCTCCTTCAGTGGCCCTTCTGTTGTAGCCAGTCTGTCTCCCATAAATATTTCCTTCCTTGGAAACCTTGCTATAGCGGAAATAACCATTTGAAGACCAGGAACATCCCTGGTCCCCTCCTGTACTGTTCTAAATCCATGATCCTTCTGACCTCAGCCCAGTAGTAAAACATATCCACCTCAGGGTGCTGCTTTCCTAATGCATTGGGGCTCTTGTGGCCTGGAGGACCATTTAGGAGGACCTTTACTGACTTGTTTTTCAACCTCTGAAGCACTCAAAATAAAGCAGATTCATCCCAAGTTCTCCTCATCACAACTTCTGTTAAGATAGTACCTGGCCTCAAGGAAAGGATTGACAGTCAATCAATAAGCATTTGTTAAACCCCTACTATGTGCTGGCAGTGTATGCTTCTGGGATTGGGGAATAGAAGGTGCAGTGAGCTTCCTAATAACATCCCTCCAGATCCTGAAAGTGCCTTCTAAATTGCACCCAAAGAAGAGGATGGGCATTTGATTGGATTTTGAATCTTGTGAATTTAGTAATTTGTGTGTGGCATATGGGATTGCTTTTTAATTAACATTGATATTGGATTCAATCAGCCAGTCAATCATCAGACATGTGTTAAGCACCTACTATGGATTAGGTGCTGTGCTAGAAGCTGGGGACACCAATATGAAAGTAAGAGAGTCCCTGTCCTCAGGGAAGGTGGTTGACAGTGAATCAACAACCATTTAGCAAGTACCTACTATGTTCCAGGCACTGTGCTGGGCCCTAAGGAATCCAGAGACAAAATTAGAGTCCCTGTTCTCGAGGAGTTTACATTCTGTTGGGGAAGACAACATGGACATATCTAAGTTTAGAGAAAATCAATAAAAAATCAATACAGTCTATTGGGAGGGGATTAGGAAAGTCTTTATGTCAAAGAGTGATAGATTCAAATAGAAATGATCCCTATGGGTCCCTTATTGACTCACAAAACCACAAATTAATATTATCTATGTTGTATTGCATTTTTATTTATTTTGTTAAACAATTCTCAATTATATCTTAATCTGGTTCAGACCTGACTCCTTTGAGGACAGCTTGTGGCTGCGCTTGATGTCTTTGATGCAAAAAGTGGATGAACTGAGTTTCAAAGGGAATGAAGTATGGGCAAGGCAGAGAAGAGAAAGGAGGGCATTGCAGCCATGGGAGATGAGCAGTGCAGAGACAGGGGTCTGTGGACTTCACCAGACTACCAAAGGCATCCATTACACAAAGAAGTTAAGAACTCCTGTCCTCAAGGCCACTGGAGTTTATTGAGAAAGGGAGTAATTCAGTTTGACTTATACTTAAAGAAAATGACTTTGGTGGCTGTATGGAGTAGGGAGAGCCCAGGAAGGAGAATGAGTAGTGGCTACTGTCAAAGTCCAGAGAAGACGTATTGAAGTCCTAGTCTAAGGTGATAGCTGTGTGATAACGTGAAGGAGGAGCATCCCAAAGATCCTTGGTGGGTCCAGAAGGAAGAGGGTAGCCACTGGTGTTCTGTGCAGCAGAAAGTTCAAAAGCGATGAGGACTGAGAAACAGCCATCAGATTTGGGGATTTAAGAGATCACTGATAGCTTTGAAGAGAGTAGTTCCAAGTGAGTGATGGGATGGGAAGACGTTGCAGAAAGCCGAGAAGTGAGAGGGAGGAAATGGAGGTAGTAAGTGTAGACCACACATCCATTTCCCTGACCATGCCCAGATCCTAGAGGGTTCATTGTCGGGGGATGTGTTCTGATTGCACTTCCTTTCCTGAGAGGCCATGATGGGCAGGTATCTTTCACTTAAAGACGAGGTGGTTGTTGTTGTTGGTCCTTTGTTCTCAAAGAGGACCATGAAGTCAGGGAAGTGATGCCATGACATTCAAGTGAATTGGATTTAAGTGAGGAAGTGCAATGAGGACAGAAATAGGGAAGTTTGTCTAGTACTTTCTAGAAGAGTCATGGGAGCTGTCAGAGCAGATTTCATGTCCCAATTTCACATCCATTCTCCTCCCAACAGACAAGAACTATCTATTGTCTCTCTTACCAGACTTGGAAGCTCTATCCAGGCCACTACTATCCATCCTGATTCAAGGCATCTCCAAAGGCCTAAAGTTCAGCCTCACCACTTTTCTATAGCCCTTTCTACTGTATCCAACTCTGACCTCTGCCTCTGAGGCTCAAGGTATTAAAAAGGGAATTTCTAGGGGTCATCTAGTGCATCCACCTTTCTCCAAGAAAATGATGGCTCTGGATTAGCAACCTGAGGCACGTGGATCCAGAAATGTCTGGCACCTTGTCTACCTGTTCCCTGTGAAGGCCAAGTATGCCCCATGGCTACAATTCCCAGTATAATTGCAAGGGTGCTGAGAAAATTACAAGGAGGAGAGGGCTGGACCCTGTTCAGGGAGGAGAAAGAGGACTGACCCCCAGCTTAATTCATCATTTCCAAAAGAACAGCTAATGGGTTATGACAAACCTCCTGCTGTCTTCTCTCCCTGCCGACTTAGAACGGAAATGGAAAGTCAATTTTCCTAAATGGATTTTAAACGAGTGACCTCGCCTAGCTGGTTTTCCCCCCTCTTTTCCCTTCCCTTTTTATTCCTGAGCCTGCTGCTCAATCAAGGTCTTTCTCCCATTCTGGGATTCTTTCTCCCTTTCCCATTTCCTTTTCTACCTCTTCCTTCATGGGACTAGTGATTTCAGAGGAGGCTGAATGTCTTTGTCATGAAGCTTTCTTTGGTAGGGACTTTGGGAAAGAGATGGTATTGTGTAACCAGAAAGAGCCTCTAGCAACTTAGTCTATTTCTTGGGGACTCAGTCTCCCTATCTGTAAGATGGAGATGGAAGTGGGATGAGATGAGATGACCTCTAAGTCTCCTTCTAGTTCTGACAGTCTGTGATTATGATGGTCTAATGAGACATCATGGCACCATGGAAAAAAGCATTGGATTAATGGTCAGAGAATGACTATTGATCCTTTCCAGTTATAAATCTAGGATTCTAGGATTTGGGGGAGCTACCTAGAAGACTTTAGAGACTCCATATGGTTGGGAAAGGAATTTCTGAGGTCATCTGGTTCATCTCTCATATGACTTACAAAATGGCTCCCAGCTGGTGGTGGTGGGTCCTGGGGTCAGTGCTGAGAAGCCCTTTCATTTCTCTGAACCTAGGATCACTGGGACTAATGGTGATGTTAGTTCTATTTGTGATAAATGGATGGATGGATGGATGAATAACCTTTTGTTAATCACTAACTAGGTGAAGGCAAACTCATGCTAAGATCTGGAGATGCAAATGCAAAAGTGTGGCAGTTCCTACCATCAGGAAGCTTATATTCTGATGGAGAGATACAAAACAAGTAAGGGATTTGTTGCCTGAGAAGGGCTATGTTTTAGTCTGGCAAGTCACAGGCATGGAGAATAGAACAAGAGGAGGTCAAGTGACTAACCCTTTGCAGAAGCAGCAGTGGTGCAGATTTGATTTCAGTTGGAAGATAAAGATGTGGGAGGGTGTAGGGAAGGGAGGCCAAGAAGGTCAGAGAATGGTCCAATAAAAGAGAACAGCTGGACCTGTGACCAGCCTATTATGAAAGAGAGTGTGATAGCCTATGTAGAGGTTCAGAAAATGGCCAGAGAAGGAGCCCTGGGGGCAGTTCTGATTGATGGTGGAAGATGAGTGAGGCTGATTGGGTAGTTTCAGGTTTAACTACAAGGTGAAACTACTGAAGTTAGGTCCAAAGATCTATTCAGAAGCTGAAATTCCCAGACAGAAACTCAATGTCTACTTTCTCTAATGGCCTTTGGGTGCCTGGAAGCGACGAAGGGATGTAGCCTAGCCTCAGAGGCCTGGTGACAAGAGATGGCAGCCAGATCACTTGGTAGCCACTTTGGTAGCCTTTTGGGATTAGGAGAGGTTAGTGTTAAAGAATTGCTTTTGGCTTCCAGGGGTACAGTGAGGGTCGTGTTAATAGAGAAAGAAGCACGAACAGGCAACACTCCCACCCCCCTGTGTTCCCAAAGTCCATAACACATCCTTTCAGTTTCCTTCAGCCTAGTTGCCTTGATCTGTGTGGAGTGTGATGGCAAGAAGGAAGAGAGGCAGATAAGGGCAACTGTGCCTGGTGGGCTCAGTATGCCCTACTTTGAGGCCTGCTCCTCAGCCCCATGCTGGCTTTGGTGCTCTGGCATATTGCCTGCTATACATTGGAAACCAGATCAGAGCTGGGAGGGAATTAATGTTTAGAGTAGAGAGAAAAGTCAGGGAGAAGGTGGGGTGATGTTTGGGAATGAAGCGTTAGACATGCCGGGGATCTTCTCAACTCTGATATTTTTTATCTCAACTCATTGTGAGCTTGTGTGAGTTGTAAACTTTTCTGGGCTTTAGTTCTCCATCTGTAAATGGATACAAAGTATTATTAAATTTCTGGGTCAACTCTTCCTTTACCTTCTTCCTCACAGTGATGCTGTGGGGTCATATGTGGGATGATTGGCAATGGTTTGGGGGTGGGAGATGCTGATGAGAAATTTACTTGTCTGGCTACACTCATAGTCCCCTCTCCTTATCTTCTTCTATCTACAGGAGTTGAGTATGGTGAAGTCCTGCCAGATTCCTTCCCGTCTGCCCCTGCTGAGCCCCTGCCCCACTTCCTGCAGGAACCCCAGGATGCCTACATTGTGAAGAACAAGCCTGTGGAGCTGCTGTGCCGAGCCAACCCAGCCACCCAGATCTACTTCAAGTGCAATGGCGAGTGGGTCAACCAGAATGACCACCTCACCAAGGAGAGCCTGGATGAGGTCACTGGTAAGGGACCTTGCCTTTCCCTCTCTTGCCTCATCCCATTCCTTTTCCTACCCATGGCAATCACCTTCCTTTACCTTTATTTTGAAGGAGATCCAGAGCATCTAAAGAAATCACCCCAAGTCAGAAGGGGCCAAAATAACATCCCCCCTCAACATAGGTGGTGTCTTTTACAGGGTGAGACCCTTGCATGGTGCCACACCTGTGCCAGGTGATGTCCAATGGATTGGATCACAGAATCAGACTCTGACTCGAAAAAGATCTTTGAACAATAGACAATGTTAAAAAAAAAGATGAAATTTAGTAGGAATTCATTCACACAGCTTCCAACACTTGGTTCAAGATACCATTTGCAAAAAGTCCAGAATGGGGGACATGGGGACCAAACAGCAATTCATATGAGAAAGACCTAGATGCTTTCATGGATTGCCAGGTCAATGGAAGTCAACAGTGTGACATGGTGGCCAAAAGAGATACATGACGGTAGAATGTATGCTTCTTGAGGACGTTGAGGGTCTCGTTTTTGTCTTTGTATCACCTGGAACATCTGAGTATTTAATCAGTACATATTGATTGGCTAATTGAGTGAAAGCACCCAGAGATGATGGCCCTGCTGTCTCTGCCCTATCTATGTCTGGAATGTTGTTGTTGTGGGTATCATATTTTATCAGGGATGTCATCAGTAGCATATATGACCAGAAGAGGAGGTGAGCCAAGTAATGGAAAGAACTTAGGATAATAAAACTCATACTTTGGGTGCCTGAAGGCTTGCCAATGATCCACACAACAATGGTATGAAATTCTCTTCTCATCATCATCCCCGTTTTATAGACATAGAGTCCCTTGCCCAGTGCCTACAATCCTGAGGCAGCCTGAGAGGCCCCTTCTATCTCTCGTCTCTTCTGTTGGGTGGTTACCTTGCTACACTGGGGCAGGATTGGGGGTAGCCATCAGAAGGTGATTACAGAGACAGAATCAAGAGGGCTCACCTGGGCATCGGAAGTTCCAGTCTTGATATCTGTCCTGGTTCTTGTGCCCATGGGCATCATTCCCCTCATCTGTCAAATGGCATCAGACTAAGTGCTCTCTCAGCTCCCTTCCAGCTCTTTAACTCTTTAACAGTTTGCTCATTAACTGTGGTGGCATGTTAGTTTCCCTCTCTGAACTTAGTTCTTAACCTTCATCAATTCTAGTGACTTCTCTGTGTTGATTCTCTCCCCTTTATCCCTGATGCAGCTTCTTTGTATATAGTTGTTTTCGTGTTGTCTCTCACATTAGATTGTAAGCTCCTTGAAGGCAGGGCCTTGTCTTTTATCTTACCGTGTATTCCCAGGACTTAGCACAGTGCCTGACATACAGTAGGTTCTTAATAAATGTTTGTCAATCAACTGACTGGCAGAACTTGACTAGAAAATAAGGATGGTTGGAATAGCTAATCTTTCAGATCATCCCCTGGACTGAACCCTAGAGACCACTTCCATTTTGCCTCTTCCCATTGCAAGTTTCCATTTGAGGTCTCCATGCCAGTGTGGTAGCATAGGAAAAAGGGTTGTATTTGTATCAGTTGACTTAGACTCAGATCTTGCCTGTGCACTTCGGCAAGTAACTTTATCTCTCTGTCCCTTCATCTTTAAAATGGGGAGCAAGGTTAGACTAAAATCATGGCTAAGGGTCCTTCCAGCTGTATGTCCATGAGCCTGTGATTATCTGGCCCATAAAAGGGAGTAACAGGGTTCTACCTCCAGGGAGACAGGGGAGACAGACCAGAGCCCTGGGGCTCTCATTAGAGGGAGGTCTTTGAGATTCACAGAGGAGGCTCTGTATGGGAATGCTGAGCTTTATTACTCACAGTCTTATATGTTTGTGAGGTGGCCCCGTGTCTGAGTGACTGTCCACAAGCTGGCTGCTCCTTAGATCCCCTTCACCCCCTTAAGATAAGGAGGCTTCCACATTGGAGCTCAAGCCAGACCAGTAAGCCCATAGGTTCCTTATCCCAGCTAAGCCTCTCCTCGGGCCCTTGGCATCATCCCAGGTCAGCTGCCTTCCCAGAAACACACAACAAGGGTATTATAGAGTGGATTCTTGCTCAGGTACACATGGGATTATATGGACTTCTGAGTGTCTTTCCAGCTCTGAGCTTATATGGTTCAAATCTGTGACGTAAAACTAGGAATGATGATGAGAAGTTTCAGAGAGGCAGAGTTCAGCTTGATAAGAAAGTTGTTCAGACATTTTAGTTGTCCTGAAAAGTGTAATGAGCTGTTTCTGGAGGTAGTGGGTTCCCTGTCCCTGTAGCTTCTCAGTTGTCAGGGGTGTTGGAGAAGGCATTCCTGCTCAGGTGTGGTCCTCTCCTCCCCTCCTCTCTTCCCTCTTCTCCCCTCTCCCTCTCTCCTTCCTTTTCTCTGTGTCCTCTCTTCTATTCTTTCCCCTGCTCTTTCTCCCTCTCTCCCTCCTCCCCACTCTCCTGCCACAACTCTGTTTCTCTTTCTTCCTCCTGACAGCTCCATATTTTACAGGTCACTAGGACAGAGATGCATCCTGGCCCCTGTGCACGGCTGGTGGGGCTTGGTAATGCTGTGATTATTAGTAATACAACACTGCCCCTGTCGCTCCTAGCTACTACAACAACAACAAGAAGCCTTATGGTGTCCTGGAAATGGGGACACAGCTGTCCTCATTAGCATGGGAATAATGGGTACTGGCCCTGCCCCCCACGCCCACACCAACTGGGCAGGGTGAAGCACCTGCCCTCACTTCTTGGCATCCCAGCCTATAGGCCTCAAGCCCCTTGCCAGAATCCCAGGAGATACCTCAATGTCTCACCAAGTATTGACAGCTGTGGGTCCCTTAGGCTATTCTGGTGGTTCTGGGCCCCTCCCAGAAACTCACACCAGGATCCATGGGAGAAGAGTAGGAAGCAGAGATTCACCCCCTCTAAGGATGGGCTTAACATCCCAATTCCTGAATATAGCTTAGATCATTGTCCAGATCAGTAGACCCCAAGCCTTGGAGAATCTGGAAACTTAGACTGGGATATGGGAAACCTGGGTGCTACTACTTCCTTCCTGCATGGTCTTAGACAAGACACTCCCTGGCATGGTACACAGTGTAAAAATCATTGAGGGTGGAGTCAGAAGACCTTGGTTCAAATCCCTTCTCAGCCATGCATTAGTTGTGTGACCTTGGGCAAGTCATTTCCCCCTCTAGTCCTTAGTCTCTACATCTGTGAAAAGATAGACTATTCCCTTCCAGCCCTGTTATTGAATGAGATAATATGCACCAAGCACTTTGCAGACTTGATATTTTTATTTATCATTATGCCCCTCTTTTCCCACCTTCACCAGTGGGATCTCCCAATATGGCAGCCCTCTTCAACCTTGGGAGGGCCACCCCTTTGATGGTCAATAACAGCATGATAATTTCAACAAGTACTTGTTGGACACCTCCTGTATGCCTGTGGGGGAGACCAGGAAAAGATACATTACTGCCCTCAGGGTGCTCACTCTCTAGTTTGGTGGACAACATTCACTCACAGTCTGAATAACCCCAGACTGTTATCTAATCAATCAGTGGTAAGAAGGAGAGCACTACGGGGGTTCAGAGAAGGGAGCTGATTAATGGGGATGAGAGTAGTCAGGGAAGGCTGCATGGAAGAATAAGCAGGATAAGGAAAATGGTCCTCAGGAGCTCCCCCCAGCCAAATAACAGAAGCCCAGAACTGGAAGGTCCTCGCTAGGGATGGCCCACCAGCAGTGGGCACCAGCAGTGCCTATGCTTGCAGACCACCAGTATCAGAAACTCACTCCCTGCCCAGGAAGCCGTTCCCCTTTTGGACAGCTTTGATTGTTAAGAGGCTTTTCCTGCTCGTAAGCTTAAACCTATTTCTTGGAGTTTGCACCCATGGTGACTAGTTCTGTGCTCTGGGGCAAGGCTGAGTCAGCTTAATCTCTCTCCTTGACGATCCTTTAGATACCTGAAAACAGTCCTCGTGTTCTTCCCCAAGTCTTTGGCTCTCCAGGCCTCATCAACATGGCTTTTCATTTCCTCTCCCATTTTGGTCACTCTCCTTTAGCCATGTTACAGCTTTCCAGTGCTCTTGATGGGACATTAGGTGGTGGAAGAGGAGGTGCCAGGCTTTAGTCCCACCTGCCTTTATTTCTCTTCCTTTGCTATATCCCCTTCCCCACCCCAGTCCTGGGAGCCTGGGGAAGATTAACTCATGAATAGAGTGAAGAGGACAGAAGGCTGGGGAAGGCTAGTAATTGGCACTTAGTGGGCTGGCCAAGACATTTATCCGAGGAGGATCAGGGGCCTAGGAGCCGATCAGCTACAACCAAATACAGGGAGCTATTAGGATGCTGCCTCCAAAGCCGGGGCCCCTGCCCCCAGCTCCAGCCCTGATCACACTAACTCCTAGCTCAGCCCCAGAAAGAGGCTTAAATTGTTTGGCTCCTTATCAAAGAGTTGGTAGGGGAAGGGTGCTGAACAGCCAGTGGCAGAGACTCAGTGACCTGGGCATGTTTTACCTGGAAAAGAAGACAATCGGAGGGACATTATTGTATATCTATTCCTCCCCTCCCCCCCACCATGTATTAAGGGCTCTTAGCCATAGCAGGGAGTGTATTTGGTTCAGTGAAACAGAGCCTACTCTCTGAGGTCAGAAGACCTGGGTTTGAAACTTGGCTCTCTCCTAGCACCATCTTGGGAAAAGAATTTCTTCTTTTAGGTCAGGTTGAACTAATTGACCTTTATGTACCTTTTAGCCCTAAAGCAGACTTCTAGATTTAACTGGAAGGGGAATGCAAGTCATCTGCTGGGAACCATCAATTTCAAGCTGGAAGGGGGCCTTGGAGTTCGTCTAGTTCATCCAGGACTCACAAGTTCTCAAACTTCTAAGTCTCAGGATTCCTTTAGGCTCTTAAAAATTATTGCAGACTGCCCCAAAGCAATTTTGTTTATATGCACAATATCTATTTGTAATTAGACATTAAAGCATCTTAGTATTAATATGAAAGTAGTTTTGACCTTCTAGATCCCCTGAAGAGGTCTCAGAGATGCCCTGAAAGGGTCCTGGGGGCCTTAACGCATACTTTGAAAACTGCTGATTTTCTCCAACTTCCTTATTTTACAAGTGAGGAAACGGGGACCTAGGGAGGTTAAGTGACTTAAATGCATGTCCCCTGCCTCCAGACTCAGTGGACCTTCAGCTACAACCCACTCCCAAAGGTCCAGCAGTTGTTCTCTGTGTCATCAGAGGACAGAGCTGGTGCACAAGGGGAGAGGTCAAATTGCAAGCCAAGAACTCTTAAATTGGAGCTGTCCAGCCCTGCATCATGTATTCCTCTTTATTGCTACAGGTGTTTAAGCACAGATGACTCACTGTTGTCCAGGAGGGAACTGTCCAGGAGGTTCCTGCCCTGGCTGGAGGGTGGCCCTCTACAGTCCGTTCTAACCCAAAGGTTCCTTTAGAAAACCACTAACTCTGAGATTCCATGATTCCAAGATCACAGCAGTCTGGGATTTTGTGATCATTCCACCATGCCTCTCTGGGCTCTTTCCCATGCCTGGAACACACAACTTTCTCATCACTCCTGGGATGTGTCTCTAGTTTCCTTCCAAGCTTAGCTTGATGATCACCCCCCACATGAAGCCTTTTCCAGTCCCCCAACTGTTCAGGCTGCCTCTCCTTCACTTGCCTTGTGTTGATTCTATTTTTTATTTATACTTATCTTGCATATTTTTCCACGTACGTGTTGTCTCCACCCCTAGAATGTAAGCTCCCTGAGGCAGGGACTGTTTGCATCCCCTGTGTTTAGCACAGTGCCTGGCATCCTTAGTATTTGCTTCCTGGCTGCCTTGGCAGTAGCCTTTAGTGCCAGGTCCAGTGGCCCTGCCCATTTTCCTTTCTCCAGTTTCAGTTTTCCTCCTCAAATCCTTCACAGCACAGTCTGATCCGTGTTTCTCTCTGATTCTGTCTGACCTTCACAGGCCTGCTGGTGCGGGAGGTGCAGATCGAGGTGTCCCGGCAGCAGGTGGAAGAGCTGTTTGGGCTGGAAGATTACTGGTGCCAGTGTGTGGCCTGGAGCTCTGCTGGTACCACCAAGAGCCGCCGAGCCTACGTCCGCATCGCCTGTAGGTGTCTCCCTGTCCTCATTCCCCAGCAGCCTGACCCCTTCTCCTTTCCCTGTGGGGCCTGGAGAAAGCAAGCAAGTAATATTAGACATTAAATATTAGATTTTTTTATTGTTCAGTCATGTC
Organism: Gymnobelideus leadbeateri; assembly: GCA_011680675.1. Lineage (NCBI taxonomy): Eukaryota > Metazoa > Chordata > Mammalia > Diprotodontia > Petauridae > Gymnobelideus > Gymnobelideus leadbeateri. The sequence goes on along the minus strand of WOXC01000021.1, from coordinate 71,885 downwards.
TGAGTCTCTGTGACCCCATTTGGGGTTTTCTTGGCAGAAATACTAGAGTGGTTGGCCATTTTCTTCTCCAGCTTGTTTTACAGATGAGGAAACTGAGGCAAACAGGGTTAAGTGACTTGCCCAGGGTCACACAGCTAGTAAGTATCTAATGTCAGATTTGAACTCAGGAAGATGAGTCTAGGCCCAGTGAGCTCTAGTCACTGTGCCTCCTAGCTGCCTATATATGAGATAAATATTAGATACTATAGATAGCATCTTTGGCACCCGTTGCCCACTTTCCCTGGGTTCTAGTCCCACCTCTGACATCTGCTAGCTGTATGACCCTGGGTGAGTCACTTAACCTCAAGTTTCTTCACCTGTAAAATGATGGGGTTGGTCTAGATGGCATCTAAAGTTTCCTTCCATTTACAATCTGCGCTTCTGCTCCTTCGTTACTAACCAAGACCCCCAGGGATGCATGATCCCAGCCAAAGGGCAGACTGGCCAGGGACTCCCACTGTGGTTGTTCCCTGCGCCCCCAAGCCTCAGACAGAGACCAACACACTGGCTGTGGCCTTCAATGCCCTGGAGCCAGTCCCTGCCTGAGCCCACTTTCTCAGAAGCAGCCAGTCATCATGACCCTTGCAAGTGATGGTCCTTCCAGGGCTTGACTGCTTGCTTCCTTGCTCACTCGTCCAGAGCCAGGCTACCCTCATTCTCATGGCTCCAAAGAATACTTCCAACAAGCACGGCTCAGGCTGACCATTTGGCTGTCCATTCCTAGGGAGTGTTGTGCCATCTAGTGGTGACAGCAGGAAGCTGCAGACCCCGCTGCTCAGGACCATCCACCTAGAACAGGCAGCTTGGTCCCTGGGGGCAGTCCCTGGGGCCAGGGCCAGGGAGGCAGCAGCAGGAGCGGCAGGTGTGCCCTCCTCTCTCCCAGTGAGAGGCAGCTGCCCCACTCAGCCTGCTAACTCGGTGCTCTCTCCTCTCCCAGACCTGCGCAAGAACTTTGACCAGGAGCCGCTGGGGAAGGAGGTGCCCCTGGAGCACGAGGTGCTTTTGCAGTGCCGGCCCCCTGAGGGGGTGCCCACAGCAGAGGTGAGTGCAGAAGTGAGCAGTGCCCAGCCCTCTGCTTCTGAAGTGAGAGTGCCTGGCTGGAAATTCTGCCTCTGGCATTTAACTTCTCATCTGACCTGGGACAAGTGACTTGTGTCCTTTAGATCTCCCCACCTGTCAAAGCAGGGAGCTGGGCTAGGCGGCCCCTGACATCTGCCCTTACACACACCTGTTCTTTAGTTCCCTCCTAACAGGGGAGCCAGGATTCCTCCCTTCCCCTGGGGTCAGACAAGGCTTGCTTTCCCCCCAGACCTGTCCCTCCTCCAAGTGGTCTCTGACTACATCTTCTCCTCCTGTCTTTGGACTTTAGCTTCTAAAGTTGTCCATTGGGTTGGAGGAGACAGCCAGCAGGTACTTGGAGTACAGTACTTGTGCTTTATCCCTCTGTCAAACAGAATTTTATTGGTCTGAGTTCTAGTCTTGGCTTTCATTGATCATGTCTCCAAATGCCAGTCACTCCTCTGCTCTTTGACTATCAGCCTTTCCTGCTAATACACCCAGGTCTTGAGTTAACATGCAAAGAAGTTCTTCCTTGAGAGGCAGAATGGCAAAAGCTGGCTTGGAGTCAGGAAGACCTCTGTGCCTGTCCCTTCTCTGGCAGACTGGCTGTGTGATCCTCTCAGTGCCTCAGGCAATGCCAAGTTCTAGAGAAAAGTGCTGATCTTTGCTCATGGGATCTCCCTATAACAATGAAATCATTGGAGAGGAGAGAGACAGACATAGGGAGGGAAGGAAGGAAGGAAGGAAGGAAGGAAGGAAGGAAGGAAGGAAGGGAGGGAGGGAAGAATGGAGAGAAGAAATGGAGGGAGGGAAGAAGGAAGAGAGAAATGAAAGAAGTGGAGGGAGAGAGAGAGGGAGGGAAGAAGGAAGAGAAGAAGAAATGAAGAGAGGAAGGGAGGAAGGAAAGAAAAAAGGAAGGGAAGGAGGGAGGACGGAACAGAGGTAGGAAGGAAGGAAATAAGGGAGGGAGAGAAGAAGGAAGAGAGGAAGGAAGGAAAATTAAGGAGGAAAGAAAGGACAGACTTGCAGGAGTGTAACTCTCTCCAGAATCATTCAATTACCACCCCCCCCATCGCAAGATATTTCCCCCACTTCTGATGCCCTCTGCCACCTCCTCCTTGGTTCCTTGCATCCCTGCATGGCATGCCTCTAAGAAAGCCTTGGGGTGGCTAGGTGGCGCAGTGAGTAGAGTGCCGGCCCTGGAGTCAGAAGGACCTGAGTTCGGATCCGGCCTCAGACACTTAACACACACAAACAAAAAACCTAGCTGTGTAACCTTGGGCAAGTTACTTAACCCCAATTGCCCTCCAAAAAGCAAAAAAAAAAAAAAAAAAAGAAAGCCTCCTTCAGAGAAGCCCTCTGCTGAAGTCTCCCTGCTCTCCCAGCTGAGTGAGTGCCATTTCATAGCATCTCTTGCAGCCAAAGTCCCTAGTGTCTGGGAACATTTCCTTGATCTGCTGAGACCTCAGCAGGGTGCTGGTAAAATTCCAGCAAGATGGCAGCAGCCGTTAGCACCGCCTGCACAGATGGATTGGCACGTGATGGATGGACGGACTTGTAGGGAGACCGTCAGCTGCTCCGTGGGCCCCAGTGTTTATTTTGGGTGATGGGGCTGCTGCTCTGACTTCTCATCACACACTTTTCCTCCATTCTTGTCTGTGGCTGCTGAGTTTGTCCGAAGGTCCTCAGAGTACACGTGTGTGTGTGGGGGGGCAGGGGGGCTTACAAGCATCCCTCACGGGCAGGTTCTGATCAGAGCAGCCATTGGTACAGACCGCACTTGGAAGTTGACACAGCACTGTTGTATACATTCTCACTACAGGCCTGTGATAGAAGCACTGTACATCTTATTATCCCCACTGGTAAGAAGACTGAAGCTCAGAGAAGTTAAAGGCATTGTTCATGGTCTAGCAGCCAGTAAGTGTCAGAGACAGGATTCGCACTCAACACTCTTTCCATTACACCCCACCCATAACCAAGCCAAATGAGGTGGAAGGGGCAGTGTGGTGGAGCATGAAAAGTACTGAGTTTGGGGTCTGAGAACCTGGATTCAAGGTCCAGCTTATCTGCCGGGTGACCTTGAACAGCAGCCTTGGGAAGACCTTTGATGAATAAATGGGAAAGGATTTGGGGAGAGCGTCCAGGATAGACCAGGGCCTCAGAATGGTTCCCTTGAGGTTTGGTGGAGGGAATGGGGCATGGTCAGTCTGGAGGAGAAAAGATCTGGGGAAAGTCAGAGAGTTGCCTCTGTTTGCACATTAGGAAGGGAAGTGCCCTGGAAAAGAGACTGGTTTGTTCTGCTTGGGAGCAGTACAGGGAACTTGCGGGGGGCAGATTGGGTTTTGCTGCAAAAAAACAAAAACAACCCCCCCCCAAACTTCTTGACATTGGAAGCTCTCCTCCAGTGGCATGGACCATGTTGGGAAGTAGTGGCTTTTCCCTCATGGGAGGTGTCTGGCCAAACCTGGATGACCACCAGTCAAGGACAGTGGGGCCAGAAAAGGGGATTCTCCATGAGGCACAGGTGGGACTTGATGGTCTCTGGGATGCTTCCCAGCTCTGTGATCCTATGAAGTCATCTAACTTCCCTTCACCTCAGTTATCTCATCTATAAAATGGGGATAATAATACCTTGCAAGGCTTGAGGGAAGCTCGAAAGAGGTCTATGAAGTGCTGTTTAAACCATAAAGCCTCATATAAATGCAAGCTATCATTATATTCTCATTATTACTGTGAGAAAGTGAAGCTTGTGTGAAAGGGGTGTGTGAATGCCCTGCCTCTCCTCCTCTCTCCTCCTGCCCTCCCCTAGACAGGGTCGTCCCCCTCCTCCCTGCCTAAGATAGACATTCCTCGTGGTCTTAGACCCTTGGCCTTAACTGAAAGAAGTGGCATGTTTACAGAGACATTGTTACAGAAGATACCTCTGTGTATGTCTAGCATGCATCTACTGCCCTGAGGTTTGTAAATCGCCTTAAAGATATTATCTCGTTTGATCTTCTGGGCAGCAGGTGCTATTATTCCCATTTTACAGGTGAGAAAACCAAGGCAGACAGGTTAAGTGACTTGCTCAGGGTCACACAGCTAGTGTCTGAAGCAGGATTCAAACTCAGGACTTTGACTCCTGGTCCAGCATTCTATCCACTGTGGCACCAAGCTGCCTGGAAAGGACCAGTCCCATGGGTTTAGGGGCAGAAGTTCTGTGGGACCTTGGACAAGTCATTTATCTCTCTGAGCATGCTTTATCATTAAAAATAATCAACAGATTGGAGTTAATGATACCTTTCTTTTTCTTTATTTCCTTCCTTCTTTCTCTTTTCTTTTTTCTTCCTTCCTTTCTTTCTTTTTCTTTCTTTTCCTTCCTTCCTTCCTTCCTTCCTTCCTTCCTTCCTTCCTTCCTTCCTTCCTTCCTTCCTTCCTTCCTTCCTTCCTATCTTCCTTCCCTCCCTCCCTCTCTCCCCCTCTCTGTCTCTCTCTTTCTTTCTTTTCTTTGTCTCTCTTCCCTCCCCTCTCTTTTTTTCTTTTCCTTCCTTCCTTCCTTCCTTCCCTCCCTCCCTCTCTCCCCCCCTCTCTCTTTCTTTTCTTTGTCTCTCTCTTCCCTCCCCTCTCTCCCTCTTTCCCTCTCTGTTTCTCTTTCCTCCCCTCTCTCTTTCTCCCTCCCTCTCTCTTCTCTCTCTCCCCCTCTTTCTCTCCATGTTAGTAATCACCCCAAGTGCACTTGAACCCTTTGCATGCTCCAACCCCCCCCCCCAGTGCATGTAGCCCACACCCACTTGGTTCACATGTGGAGAATGGTGCTCAGTGGTTAGAGAAAATAAAGGGGAAAAGTCTTGTTTTTGTTACTTCCCCTCATTCACTCTAGGACACAAAGGAAGTCATTGTGTCTTCAGCTACAATGAAGAGACAATCAATAGTGAGTTTTTTGGCCTTGGATCTTACAATACCTCTCTCTAGTGCCCTTAGAGACATGTGGGGAAGTGGTCAAGGGCACTGTGCCTGCAGTCAGGAGGACCTGAGTTCAAATCCTGCCTCACACACTAGTCACATGGGCAAGCCTGTGTTCCTCAGTTTCCTTGTCTGTCAAAAGAGGGGTTTTGACCTAATGGTCTCCAAAGCAATGATGCTCATTTTGTCTGACAGTTATTTGTAGACATATCATAGCTCTCATTTTGTAAGCTCCATGAGGCCAGAGATCGCGTGTCTCCCTGTGCCTGGAGTGCTCTCTCCCCTTCACTCCCCTCTTGGAATGCCCAGCTGCACTCAGGGCTCAGCTCAGCTCTCAGCTCCTACACGTGGCCTTTCCTGATGCTCTCTTCCCTCTGGCCTCCCATTCTTGGTCACTTATGGGTTTGTATCCACTTCTCTGTCTGCTGCTCTGCTTATGAATCTTTACTGTTTCTCTGAACAGAATATCATCTCCTTGAGGACAGGGAGTGGTTTCACTTTTGTTCTTGTATGCCTCCCATGATACCTGTCACACAGTAGGAGCTTAGCAAATGCTTTCTGAACTAAACTGAGTTTCCTAAATTTAGGTTCTTGTGAAATATCTACCTTCCTGCTTCATAACCTCATCCAGACTGATGCTGAGCTAAATGATCAGCATTACCATCTTCTTTATTAAGTTAGGTTCTCTTGTGGGTGAGGCTGGTCCAGCCCCTGGGCACTCAGGGGGCCTTCCACGCTGGGGGAATAAGCTGGGCTTGTCTTCACTTAGCACCCTCCATTTCTACCCCGTCCCTATCCCCCAGGTGGAGTGGCTGAAGAATGAGGATGTCATCGACCCCTCTCAGGACACCAACTACCTGCTCACCATTGACCACAACCTCATCATCCGGCAGGCCCGGCTCTCAGACACAGCCAACTATACGTGTGTGGCCAAGAACATCGTGGCCAAACGCCGGAGCACTACAGCCACTGTCATTGTCTATGGTAGGATGGCGGGCACCAACATCGGAGGGTCTGAGTAGGGAGATTCTTTCATTGGGATGGACGGAGGACCCCACAGGGGCTGGGGATAGGATGTGGGACTCTGCACAGGAAATCTACTTACTGGACTAGAGCCCATTTATGGGGTATGTCATAGTGGGGGTGCCTTTGGTGTGTGTGTCAGACAAGCTACCGAGAACCTTTTCAATTCAAATTCTGTGAGCCTATGGCTTTTATTGTCCTAACTACTGATAAGTGTAATGATCACCGTAAGTACTGAATGCTCGTGTCACACTAATAATGTATCACAAAACCTTCCTATCCCATGGAGTAGATGGCATTGTGATACAGTGGAAATGAAATGCGTTCAGATCCCACCTTGGATGACCCTGGACATGTGTCCTTCCCGGGTCTCAGTTTCCTCATCTGGAATGAAGAGTTTGGACTAGAAGGGTCTCCAAGGTCCCTCTCAACTCTCCATTTCTAATCCAATCGTCCTTGATCTCTCACAGCCTTTCCAACTCTGAATCAATGGCCCTGTGACCCATTGTCTCATTTGATTTGCTGCCAGTCACCTGGGAGATGAGTAGGGCAGGAATCTTGCCCACTTTGGAGATGGTAGTTGTGACTTCTCTAAAGTCACGCAACCGATGAGTTGACAACTAGGTCTCCTAGTCCAGAATTTTTTCCTCCTGTTTTCTACTCCACGTGACAGAGACCTGATTAGAAGCAAAAATTACATTCCATGTTGGTGTCTTGTTCCAGCTGTACTGGTAACTGCAGGCCTGGCAGGTCTAGGTTCCTGCCACAGCAAGAAGATGCTGAATCAGGGGGCACAAACATGGCGGGGCTCAGGACTTTGCTGCCACTTTCTGTGTCCTTTGGGAAAAGAACACATTATCTCAGAGGAATAAGACACAATCCAAAGAACAGAGCTGGGAAACCCCACCTGGGTGCTAGAGCTGAGCCTGTTTTTCCTCTGGAGACAGTGCCTAGGCTGACTCCTCTTCTGGTGTGCCTTTCCCAACTCCAAGGATGTGCCATTTGGTTGGTTCATAGCATGCTAGATTTTAGAACCAGAAGGTACTGCAGAGACCTTTGGTTCAGCTTCCTCCTTTAACAGATTAGAGAACTGAGCCTGAGACTTGAGACCAGGGTCCAAAGCTTACCTTAGATAATTGCTAACTGTATGACCCTGGGAAAGTCACTTAGCCTGTGTCTGTCTCAACTTCTTCATCTTTCAAATGAGAGGGTTGGATTCAGTGGCCTTTATGGTCCTTTCTGTTTCTAAATATTTTCATTCTAACACCCAAGGGTTTGCCTTCTAGGGGACACAGCTGTAATTTGGGGGAAGGGTTAGGCATGGGCTAGATGCTTCCCAGGACAGTGATGCCAGCCTCCCTCTCTCTCTCCATCCTCAGTGAATGGTGGCTGGTCCACCTGGTCAGAGTGGTCACCTTGCAATAACCGCTGTGGCCGGGGCTGGCAGAAGCGTACCCGTACCTGCACCAACCCTGCTCCACTCAATGGTGGTGCATTCTGTGACGGGCAGGCCTTCCAGAAGGTGGCGTGTACTACCATGTGCCCAGGTAAGGACAGCCCTCCATATAGCCCCCACATGCACATACACTGCTTCTCCTAGCCTTCCAATGGGAGGCCCAGACTCAGCCCTGGTACCTGTACCCCCTCCCCAGGGATAGGGGAGAACTCTGGCTTGGAACTCCCAGAGACTTCGGCAGCTGCCCTATAGCTTTGGGGACGCCCATCTGGTCACTCAGTTTGGGGCTCCCATATATCCCCTCTCAACTGGTGCTGCCCATTGGATGAGCCCAGAGATCCCCGGGAGGGGCTACACCCCCGTTCCTCACCTGTTCCGATGCTCTTCATTGCTCCTCCCAATTTTGTAATGAATGCATCTTCTTCTCTTTGTTTCATTGTCTGATCTGTGTGTGCGCATGTTCGTGTGTTTTCATCTGTGTCTTGCCTGTATCTGGGTCTGTATTTGTACAACTGAATGTATTCCTTTGCATTGGGTTTTCTGTGTGCCCCTGACTTCATGCCTGCTCCTCTCTGCCTGTCTCTCCTATGGTATGTGACCCTGCAACGACTTCTTGGCATTGGGCTGTCTTTCCCTATGCCCTTCTGCTCTTTCTGCATACGTCTGACTGTGCATATGTGACATCGGACTGCTTCTTTCCGTCTGCCTGTCTGCCTGTGTGTCGTCCATATACATGTATACATGCATTTGTGTGTGTGTGTACACGTGTGCATGTACGTGTGGGGCTCTGTTCCCCCGTTTGGGGCTGTGTCTGTGGTTGTATGTGGGCGCCTGCAATCTCTGTGTTTCTCCGTCCCCGTGTGTGCATGTATGAACGTGTGGGTGGGTGTCACATGATCCACAGTAGATGGAGCATGGACAGAGTGGAGTAAGTGGTCGGCCTGCAGCACAGAATGCACCCACTGGCGCAGCCGGGAATGCACCGCCCCACCGCCCCAGAATGGGGGCCGAGACTGCAGTGGGCTGCTCCTCGATTCCAAGAACTGCACGGATGGGCTGTGTACTCAGAGTGAGTGAGCCCACGCTGGGAAGGCCTGGCGGGGTGGGGAGAGGGTGGAGACGCTGTCCCCCTAGAGAATGTGGGTAGCCAAAGCTTTCCCTGTCCGTTGGTGGGGCGACAAGGGGGGTGGGGCTGCTCTGGGCCTCCAGTCACCTCATTTCTGCATCATCTTCATCATCATCATTTCACTCATGTCATTTTTTCTTTTACTTTCTTTTCCCTAACAGATAAAAGAGTTCTAACTGAACCCAATAGCCACCGTAAGTCCCCATTTCATGACCATTTTCTGTCTTCCATGGGATCATTGATTCTCTCTGACTGACTGTCTTCTCATGGGCTGGAGGGTGGTGAGAGGTCTCTGGGGGCTAGGGGAACAGAAGAACCAAGAACATCTCATTCCTGGGAGTCCACATCCTAAGGATCCAGAAACCCCAAGGTGACTGAGCTTTTTCCTCATTCAAAGGGGCCATAGCTTCTAATTGGAGGGCATTCTGCTCTCTGGAATAGACAGAGAGATTGCACCTGCCATCTCTAGAGACCAGGGCACCAAAGTCCTGGGGAGCAGATATAATGGACTGTGAGCCTTTGGAGGGCTCTTGGACACTTTCTCACTCCTGGCTTGTTTTATAGAAGCTTAGAGGAAGGAAAGTGACTTCCCCAAAGTCACAGAGTGACCTAACTCTGGGTCTATTCCTTTCTCCATTTCCTGAGGGAAGGGAAGATCTCTGCCCTATAACTCCTTTGGAGATGGTGCCCAGGCGAGTTCTTCTGGTATGCAAACTGTTTCCTGCCACCCAGTTAGCTCCTGGCATCCTAGATTTTAGAGCTAGAAGGAACCATAGAGACCTTTGGGGCAACCTCCTCCTTTGACAGATTAGAAAACAGAGCCTGAGATTTATAATCTTATAATGACATATGATCCGAGAAGGCCAAGGTTCAAATCTTGCCCAAAGTAATCAGAACTTGCTAGACATAATAGTATTGTTCCCAGACAAAGGAGCTACCCCTAAGATATTGAAAAGAGCACTGTGCCAAGGACCTAGAGACCTGACATTTGGCAAATTAATGAGCTCTGTGCCTCAGTTTCTCTTTCTGTCAAATGGGAAATCCCTACCTTAGAGTAAATATTATGAGCCTTAAGATTTGTACACACACAAATACACACACATCATTTCTTGACCTATAACATGAGGTGATTGGAGTTGATTGAGGTGGTTTTTAACACATTTTTTTGTGTGTCATGGCTCCCTTGCGTAATCTGGTGAAGCCTTATCATAATGTTTTAAAGTAATTTCAGGAAATGCTATATTTCAGTTAGAAATTCATGGGAGTGGTGGCTTGGTGGCACAGTGAATAGAGCCCTGACCCTGGAGTCAGGAGGACCTGAGTTCAAATCTGGCCTCAGACACTTACACACACAAAAAAAACTAGACCATGGGCAAGTCACTTAACCCCAACTGCCCTACCTTCCCCCTCAAAAAAAAAAGAAATTCAGGGGAAAAAAGTCATTTTTTCCATCTATAGAGCCTTTGGGTCCTGGAGGGTTTGTGGATCTCAGGTGAGAAACACCGGAACGAGGTCATCTTTGAGATCCCCTACTCCTCCAAATAGATTAGAAATGGTTGAAGGGACCTCTTAGCCTGATGAGGAATTTGGGGGCACAGATAGAGTTCTTTGTTTTCAGACAGTTCCTTTTATTCTCCCAAAAACCAGCAGAGGGAGAGGAAGGGAAAAGGCCAAAGGCATAGGGGCAGGCATTAAACAATTCCAGGTGAAGGGTGCTGAGATCTGGGTAGCTGGAGTCCAAAGGATGCTGGGAATCTCCCTGGGAGAGGTGATGTTCTTGTCTTGAAATGGTATCTGGATACATGGCTGCATAAGCTAGGAAGTAGTGGCCATGGGCGCTAGAGACCTTGGCTTCCCGAGGTCCACCTGAGGTGGGCAGTTTCATAGATCAGGGTTAGCTGCTGCTGCTGCTTCCTTGGAAAAGGGCAAGCACCAGAGGCACTCAGCTACCTGGGGCTCTCTCCTTCCCCTCTTCTGCTCCCTATGCTTGTCCCCTCATCCCCCCCACCCTTCCTCACTCCTGGCCCCTCCTGCTCCAGGCTCCCTCATGCTTTGGTCTCACTGTCCCTCGTGCCCCATTCCTGACCATTCAACATTCAATTCTGCCCTTTGTACCAGGCATTTATGCCCTCTGGATAGAGATGCTCTCCTGAGACAGCCAAATCACAGGACAGAATTCTGAGAGGTTGCCTCTCCTTCAAAGACTGACACCAAATGTCTGGTTCTACTCCTCTACCCCCTGCCCCAGAGTTACCCCTGGGCACCCCATCATTCCCCATTCTCACCCACATCACTTGAAGCAAGACCAACTTCCCCCTAGAGAAAGAGCCAGCATCCTTTGCTCCCTTCCTCCTTCCCTCCCTCCCTCCTTATCTCCTTCCCTCCCTCCCTCCTTGCCTCCTTCCCACCTTCACTCTCTCCCCCCCTCCCTCCTTCCCTTCCTCTCCCAGTCCTGCTAGGGACTTACTATCTAATAAGTCAGCCCCCCCTGAGTGCCCATGCTAATAATGCCACAGTAATAACACTAAGGCTAATAAAACAGCAATAGCCAAATACTACTGTGGTAATTAAACTACAGCTCCCAGATAATTCTGGAGTAATAAAATTAGCAATAATGCTGAACGACCCCCAGCTCTCTGGAGAAGGTTGGGGGGGGAGTGCTGGGAGGGGTAGAGACCAGGTTGACTAATTAGAGATTGTAAATTACTGAGCAAACAACCACATGTGGGTTATACAGTGAATGAAGAGGCAGGCGAAGGTAGCCAGGGTGGCTCCCACTTCTGCAGCCATCCAGGAGACGGGCAAAGCAGAGGTGGGCAGGGAATCCCAGACTCCCAGCCAAACTATTGGCCAATAGAGAGATTCACTGAGCCCCTCCTGTGTTCTAAGTGCTGGGGAGGCTGGGGGAAGCCACATCGGGGATGTGACCTGTGGTCCTTGCCCTGATTGAGCTCACTGCCCCCTAAATCACAGGGTCATAGGGGCAGAGCTGGAAGGGGACCTTGGAGGCCATTGAATAATAGCTAATAATAACCAGCATTTATGTAGCCCTTCAGAGTGTTCAAAGATAGATGAACTCATTTGATACGCACAACAACCCTGTGAGGGCTATTATCACCATTTGACAGATAGGGAAACTGGAACACAGAGACTTCCAATTATTTGTCCAGGGTCATGTAGTTAGAAGGGGTTGAGGCAGAGGATTCAGTTAAATAGCTTCTTTTTGCAAAGCCCATTGCTAGACATTGGGACTGATGCCAAATTAAGATAAAGCAGGGTGCCTGTCCTCATGGAGCTTACAGTCTAAAAGGGGCAATGTGACACACAGCTAACTTAAATACACTGGGCAAAAGAGCTTTAAAATGAGGTAGAAAACTGGAAGAGGTGACAAGAGGAAGTAGAGGGAGAGGGAGCCAACCATAGACAAAGCCTGGCATCTGTTTCCCCAGGAATATTTAAGAATTCCACCTTGCCCCAGTTGTCTCTTGGATGGCAGGGACAGTATCTGCTTGTCTTAGAGCACAGAGTTAGACCACAGCCTTGTTAGGAAAGGCTGAGGCCTGTGACCAAGCCTGAAGCATCTCAGGGCCTCCTGGAACCAGACCAAGCAAAACCTGATCATCCCCCTTTCAAGGGTTAAGTGGGATCCCAGTTGAGACTGTGGGATGGGAGGGTGTGCCCCAGAACTCCCCAGAGGAAAGGTGGAGAAGAGTCAGCTACTGAGAGGCAAAGCAGGTGATATCCCTATCTCAGGATCTTCTGAGACTGGATGACTGGACCCAGATGTTCCCAGCTGGCGAGAGCAGCTGGCCAGTCTAGCTCCTGCCTCTTATCCAACCCTAAGCTAGCTGACCTTGTGTACATGTGTCAGCACGGTGGAAAGAAGGGAGGGGGCTGCCTCTCACTATCCCTCCTCACCTTCTGCCCCCATTCTTCACTTGCATTGCCTTCTATCTCCCGTCTGCCTCTCAGGTTCTGGGCCATGACCTTCTCCTTCTCCTCCTCTCTCACCATCTCCTCAGCCTACCATATGATCTATCTTATGGGGCCATCTTGCTTCCTGACCATGGGAGCTCAGAAACAGCCACAGGAGTGGGGGTGTATCCCAGGGCAGCTTAGATAGACTGTATAGCCTAATGGAAAAATCCTAGGCCTAAAAATCTGGAGACTCCACCATAACTCATCATGTGGCCTTGGTTAAGCCATGCACCTATTCCTTTTCCAGGACCTGTTTTCTTATTCACAAAAGAGGAATCAGACCATCTGTTGTGCCCATCAATCTATCAAAGGTTAGGATAGAAGAAAGGAATACATAGGAACAGTGTACATTATATTATAAAATTATTAGTACTTATTTCACTGGACATATCCTGGCCTGGCAGATACCTGAGCCTGAGCCTGTCAAAGTTGAAAGTTTTGAAAGGCTGGAGGACCAAGGTGAGATCTCTTTTATAAAATGCAAAGTTAGGCATGTGGGGCATTTCCTGCTTATAATAATACCTGACATTTGTATGGCTTTTTAAAGTGTTCAAAGTAATCTTCATGCCCTCTTATTAGAGCCCTCCACAACAATCCTGGCAGGCTGGTGTGATTATTATGGCCATTGTACAGATGAGACCCCATGCTCCATTCAGATGAGGTCTCTGACAGGAGCACTAGGCTCTCTTTGGAGGAGTATGTGTGTTGTACCTGCTGACACTCAAAAAGGTCGAGTGATTTACCCAGGGCCACACAGCTAGAAAGTATCAGAGGCAAGATCTGAACTCAGACCTCTGTGATTCCAAGTACAAAGAGTGCTCTGTCTGGTGCCCCTCACTGCTTCCATGAGTGTAGAGTGCTAGGTTGGAGCTGGGGGTGACTGCCCAGGCTTCTGATGTTGCCCTCTCTCCTTCTTACTTTTTCTCACTTTCCTATTCCCCTAGTGATGGAAGCGACAGGAGACGTGGCTCTCTATGCAGGCCTGGTGGTGGCCATCTTCGTCTTCATCGTCATCCTCATGGCCGTTGGGGTGGTGGTGTACCGGCGAAGTTGCCGTGACTTTGACACGGACATCACAGACTCATCCGCTGCCCTTACCGGTGGCTTCCACCCGGTTAACTTCAAGACAGCCCGGCACAGTAAGGAGGAGGGGGGAAGGACAGAAAGGCCTTGGAGAGAGCAGGAATCCTGGGGTGGAGTGGGGAGGAGGAGGCAGGGGGACCTGGGGACATTGGGCCTTGTTTAGAACCCATTATTGAACAATTACTGAGTACCTGTTGTATGCCCAGCCCTAGGCTAACTCAGAGCTGTGGAGGGAGACAGATTTAGACTCCCTCAGCATACAGTAAATATTAACGAGTGTTTGTTGATTGGCTGACCTACCCGCTCCCAATCTTAAGGAGCTCACCGCCCAGCAAGAGAAAAGCTGATGGGCTTATGGGAAGGTGAAATAGGCTGAGAGACATTGATGATGATGATGATGATGATGATGATGAGGAAGACGACAATGACAATTGACCCTGATGATGGTGATGAGGAAGATGATGGTGTGTGGGGGGGTGATTTCTTCGTGCTCATGCTGAGTTCCCCAAATAGAAGGAAGGTCCTTGGAGACCAGGAATATTCTGTTTTTGTCTTTGTATACCCCAGTGTATAGGCAGCAGGGCATGTGAGTTACAGAGCTAGCCTTGAAGTAGGAAGATGAGTTTAAGGCCTGCCTCTAACCCATTAGCTAAGTGAACATGAGCAAGTTACTCAGCTTCTCAATGGTATCCACAACTTTTTGAGACTCTAAGTTGCCAAGAAGATGCCAGCCTGCACTGGTGGGAGGCTTTCCCTCGCCTGGGAGTTCCTTATATCAATGAATTACATTTCCAGTCCCTACATCATCTTGTCCCATTGCTCAGCTTCTGGCATAGTGCCCTGACCTGCTTAATCCAGTGAAGCCAGCTTTACATGCCATTTCCAGACTCTGGGAATCTTCTCTGACTGTTCCCCTAGACCGGCTTCCCTGGCTTCTTTTATGGCCCAGCTACAATCCCACTTCTTCCAAGAAGCCTTCCCTGATTTCCTTTAATACTCTACTGACCATCTTCAATTCATCCTTCTATGTGTCTTGCTTGTATATAGTTGTTTGAATGTTGTCTCTCCCATTACACTGTGAGCTCTTCAAGGGCAGGGATGTCTTTTGCCTTTCTTTATACCCCCAGTGCTTAGCACCGTGCCTGGCATACAGGTACTTAATAAGTGCTTATTGACTGACTAATTGTTGATTTGTATATTGAATTGCAGACAATCCACAGCTACTGCACCCATCAGTGCCTCCTGACCTTACAGCCAGTGCAGGCATCTATCGAGGGCCTGTGTTTGCCCTGCAGGACTCCTCTGATAAGATTCCTATGACCAACTCGCCCCTGCTTGACCCCCTTCCCAGTCTGAAGATCAAGGTGTACAACTCATCCACCACGTCATCCACCCCGGGTCTGCCCGACGGGGCTGACCTACTGGGAGTCTTGCCTGTGGGCACCTACCCTGGTGAGGGGCTCCGGGATGCTCACTTCCTCAACCTGCGAAATGCCAGCCTTGGCTCCCAGCAGACCCTGGGGCTGCCTCGAGATCCTAACACCTGCGCCAGTGGGACGTTTGGCTGCCTCGGGGGAAGGCTCACGATTCCCGGCACAGGTATGGCCCCAGCCAGAGGGTCTAGAGCCCCATCAGGGCAGCACCTGGTTCTAGGAGGATCCAGAACCCTCCAGATCCCCGGGGAGGGCATGTACCACCCTCTGCTCTGCTCCTTTGTCCCACTCCCTTCATCCTGCCTCCTCTGGCTGTTGCTGTGCCCCCTCCAGCCCTGGCTCCCCTTTTCCTATCCCTTTGTATCTGCCCATTGTTATGGTCTCTACTACACCCTTCAATGATGAAAATAGTGATGACCACAGCCGACATTTAGATGGCATGTCAGAGTTTGCAGAGCACGTGTAAGGATCAGAGATTTAGTTCTGGAACCTGAGGAGCCTGGGAGTCCAGCCTCCCTTTTTTACAGATGAGGAGGTCACACAAGATAGTGAGTGCCCGAGGCAGGATTCAAACCCAGGTCCCCAGACTTCAGAGCCTGTGCTCTTTGCACTGAGCCAGGCTTTGAATACATTAACTCATGTGAGCTTCACACAATCCAGTGAGGTAGGTAATAGAGGCATTATTACCCTCAATTTATAGTGGAGGAGAAGACAAATTACTCACTCAGTAAATCTGAGAAGCAAGATTTGAATCCTGGTCTTTTTAACCTGAGGTCTGGCACTTTAGCTGCTATATACTTCACTGCCTTCTTAGGATAAATCACAAGGCTGCCACTCTTCCATTTAGAATTATAAAGCCATAGACACCTGAAACTGGAAGGAGCTCATAACAGTAGCTTGCATTTTCTATAGCTCTTTATAGCAGGTGAAGTAGGTAGTGTGTTATTATCCCCATTTTATAGATAAGCACACTGAGGCTCAGAAAGGGTTTCATAGACAGTAAATGTGGAGCTAGGATTTCATCCCACACTAATTCTGACTACTGGGTCTTTTGGCTGAAAATCCCCTCTTCCACTGGACTCTCCATCCCAACCAGACACCTGTCCCCTGGGCACCTCGCTCCTGGCATCAGGCTGGGGAGCAGCCTCTGTCCTGCAGGGCTCGTGCCCCTTACCCAGCTCTCTGCCCCTCCCCCCACTGAACTCCCTTTCCCTCCAGGGGTGAGCCTGCTGGTACCCAACGGGGCCATCCCCCAGGGGAAATTCTACGAGATATACCTGCTGATCAACAAGGCGGAGAATACCCTGTGAGTAGCTGAGGCCCCCTCCCCCAGCCCCCTACTCCCATCTCGGGGCTATCCTTGGCCCCTCCTCCTTTCTACCCATTTTGTCATTGTGTCCTCACTACCAAGTGCTGACCCCACAAGCCCAGGCCCCTCACTGTGGCACCTGCTTGGTCCTGCCTTTCCTTCCTGAGCTGGGCTGTCTGCTCCAAAAAGCCCCTTCCTTCTTCCCTGACATCAAAACTCTTACTCCCTGAACAAACGATTTCCCACAGCTAGGTGTGAATGACTCATCATGTTAGGCCCACTGCCTCTCCCTCCCCAGGGGCACTTACATGTCCAAAACTGATACTTCTTAAGCCAAAGGCATGAGTCACTGTTGATGGAATTAGTGCAGTGCTTCTGCTGGACAAAAGAAGAAGGAGCCTGGGAGGGGATGAAGGGAGGGAGGACTGCAGCCTTTTCTGATGTCTCAACCCACACTCTGCTTCAGCCCCTGGTTTCCTCCAGCAGATCAGCCCTTCTTCCCCTCACCTCCTATGAATGGAAAGCTAGGAGCCCCCAGAATTATGGAAAGAAAAAGTCCTGTCCCTAGGAGCCTCCTTCTTTGACTAGGCAAGATAGCGACACCATGAGGCAAAGGGGGCACCTAAGAGCTAGGAAGGTCCTCGAGGCTGGCTAGTCCAACCCCCTCATTTGACAGATGAGCAGCCTGAGTCTATAGGGGTTAGGTGGTTTGTGCCATGTTACCTGATTGTAAGCAACAGAGACAATATTTGACCTCAAGTCCTTCAATTCTGGAATCCGTTCTCTTTCCATGTTTCCATTCACCCATCCCCTTCTGACCTCCCCATACCCCTAGAGCAATCAGTTTGGAAGGGGTTTAGTATCACTAAAGAGCCATTACTCCCATCCTCCGTCAGTCGTAACCACATAGAATCCCCCCTCTCCCTCTGAGTAGGCTGCATCCATTGTCCCCCAGGCAGGTGTCATGGCCTACAGTCCCAGGACAGGACAGGTAAGGAAGGGTGTGTCAGGCAGTGCTGTGATGGCAGGGGGGTTGTTCTCCCCCATTTGACACAAGGACATTCTGAGGCTCCAGGGACGAGGGACCCCTAGAAGATAGGAACAGAGTCAGGAATAGCCCTCAGAGTTACCTCCTCATGCCAAGACTCTTGTCTGGTCAAGGTCCTTTATCCTTCCATTCCTGACTGGAAGAGGACTGTCTGGAACTTAGGAGCTCTATCTCTCCTTGAGGGCAGGCACATTCATTTTTTTCTCTCCCTCTTCTTCCTCTCTCTCTCCCTCCCTTTCTCTAGCTTACCTTCAGAAGGGACCCAGACAGTATTGAGCCCCATGGTGACCTGTGGGCCCACGGGGCTGCTCCTCTGCCGCCCAGTCATCCTCACAGTCCCCCACTGTGCTGAGGTCAACTCTGGTGACTGGATTTTCCAGTTGAAGACTCAGTCCCACCAAGGGAACTGGGAGGTAAGGAGGAAGGGTGGAGTAGGCCAAAGCAGGTTTTCTAGTGTAAGAGTTAGCCCTAACTCCTCCATTCCCTTCCCTAGGGGTGGAGGGTAGTGGGGGACTCCCCATAAGCTACCTGTCCTGCCCCTCCAAAGCCTCTGAGGAAGAGGGATCCTCTCCTCTTTGGGGGTGCTCAGCGCCAGAACTCAGGAGCCAGCCTAAGGCCCCACACATCTCTAGATCTGACCTGGGCCCCACGGGGCTCTTCCCATTCCATTCCTGGCAGGAGGTCGTGACTCTAGATGAGGAGACCCTGAACACCCCTTGCTACTGCCAGCTGGAAGCCAAGTCCTGCCACATTCTTCTGGACCAGCTGGGCACCTATGTGTTCATGGGGGAGTCCTACTCCCGCTCGGCCATCAAAAGGCTCCAGCTGGCCATCTTTGCCCCTGCACTCTGCACCTCTCTGGAGTATACACTCAGGGTCTACTGCCTGGAAGACACACCTGATGCACTCAAGGTAGGCTGGAGCTTACCATTCTGGGGCCACATTTTATGGCTCCCCAACTCCTATTTCATGGTACCTTCCATCTTCCCTAGTGTCATCTTGTTCCTCCCCTGATGGCAATAAACAGAGACTCTTATTAAATGCCTTCCAGGTACCAGGCACTATGCAAGATGCTTTGGGATACAGTGACAAAAGTGAAAGCCCCTGCCCTCAAGGAGCTTACATCTGAGAGCTCATCCTCATCCCCATCTAACTTGAATGTAAAAATACTTATACCACAAATAATGTGGTCTCCTCCAAGATGCCTTCTCCCTGTTACGCCTCTAGTCTTTTCCTACCAACGCACCCTCCAATAAAAAGGTCATGGCTGGACTAGAAACCAGGCTTGGGAATTATAAATACATTCATTTCAAGAGCTGTGTGAAGTCCCTCAAGGGAAAGAGTCATGGTCAACTGTGGAGTGTGTTTCCGGGGTCCAATAAGGCTTCTTTGAAGAGATGCAGTTATAGTTGGGTCTTAAAAACTGAATGGAAATTAATCCAGTAATGAGGGAAGATACTTCAGATGTAGGAAACAGTGAGGGCATAGAGCCAGGAAATGCAGAGTATGTGTTTGAGGGGATGTTGAGTAGCCCAGTTTACCTGGAGAATTGCGTGTGTGGTGCCTAGCCCAAGGTGGAGCCTTGAATGCCAGGCTAAGGAGCATGAACTTTACCTGGTAGACAGTAGGGAACCATAGAGTGTTTTGCAGAGGGATGACATGACTGGGTCTGTGCATAAAGAATCAGAGCTGATTTAATAACAAGAGACATTTGTCTGGTTCTTTCAGATTGCTTTACATACATGAGCACATTTGAACCCAACAGCCACTCTGTGAGATAGGTATCACAAGTGTATAACCCAAGGCTCAGTGACTGGACCATGGCCACAGCTAATGTAACTCCAGGTTTCTCCTGACTCCTAAGTGTAGTTCCATGCGACCTTGGGAAGAACAGGCTGCAAGTTCTTTCTCATTCTCTTAACAATCAGCCAACCACTTAGCATGTTTACTGGGGCTGAACCCTGTGTGAGATGCTAGGGAAAGAGGATAGCCCAGCTTTTGGGTTGATAACCTGGTAGTGAAGACACGGTAAACTGAGGAGAAACAGCTAGGTAATTGCAGTGAGGGAGGATGCCTGTCCGTCGTGGCTCAGATCTTGAAAGATATATTGGAGGCAGAGAGAGAAGAGAGACTAGTCTGAGGCTCTCCCAGTCTGAAGGAGTGGTAAGTAGAGACCCAGAAAAATGACCTTGAAACCATCAGGAGTCTAGCAGAGCCCAGGACTGGAGAATATGGAGAGAAAACACCCCAAGGGTTTTTTATTTGCCTGAAACATTAGCTAATTCTCTAAAGTTAGTAGGAGATCTTAGCTGACCCGGAGACTGATCTTGGTCTCAGAAATCTCTATGAGATCTGGAATCTCTATATTGTATTCTTAGGTCTTTGGGTCATTCTTTAACTCTATTCTTCTTTATCCCTTCCTTTATAAGTCTATCTCTGTGGAATTTCCCCACTGCTTCTTCTCACAAATCAATAACTGTTCCCCATACTAACCCACAGCCATCTTTGTCCTCTCCTTGGGTCCCCTGAGACCACGGGCTCATCTTTTATCTCAAGTCTGACATTTAGTTCCATCCTGGCCTCCCTCTTCTGCCTTCTCTAACCTAGCTCCTCTCTCATCTGCCTCCTTCCCTGGACTGGGCTTCTGTTAGTCTGTCCTGGGTGCCCCTCTCCTTGTTCTTGGTCCCCTCTGGCCCTTACTAGGACTTGTCAAGGTTAAGGGGAGATGGCCGAGTTCATGAGCTCCCGTTCTGGGTGTTCTGCAGGAGGTGCTAGAGCTGGAGAAGACCCTGGGTGGGTACTTACTGGAAGAGCCCAAGCCCCTGCTTTTTAAGGACAGCTACCACAACCTTCGCCTTTCCATCCATGATATCCCCCATGCCCTGTGGAGAAGCAAGCTGCTGGCCAAGTACCAGGTGAGGAGACTGATCTAGGACAGCTGTGGGGTGGGGGGGGGGTGCAGGTGGCAGAGAGAAAAGAATGTCTGCTGATAAAGGGTGGAGAGGGCCTTGGGCTGGGATCCTGGGGCAATGACCTAGCACTGGAATGGAATTTCCAATGCCATCTAGTCCAACACGCCCAGTTTACAGATGAGGAAACTGAGGCCTGGAGGGGCAAGTAGGTAATAAGGGTAATAGTAAACAGCAGCAGAATTTGACCCCCAGCTCCTGTGACTTTTTGCTATGTTGGGCTTCTTCTCCATATAGAGATGCCTCCTTGATAAGCACAGCAATAGCTGATGTTTCTGGAGCACTGTCAGACCTGCAAAGCCCATTCTCTTTTTTAAAGCAAATTTGATTTTTTTTCAATGAACAAGTATTTGTTTTCTCTCCCTCCCACCTCCTTTCTCCTGGGGAGACAGACAGAGAGAGAGAGAGAGAGAAAGAGAGAGAGAGAGAGAGAGAGAGAGAGAGAGAGAGAGAGAGAGAGAGAGAACCCCTTTGTAACAAATATACATAGTCAGATTCCCATATTGGCCGTGTCCATGAAAGGCATGTCTCATTCTGCACATGGAGCCCACCACCTCTCTGGCAGGAGGTGGCCAACATTCTTCCTCACTGGTCCTGAAATCATGGTTGTCATTACTACTAAGAGGGAAAGGAAGTAGAAATGAGGAAAATGGATGGAATGGACAGTATGGAGTCTTTAGGCAATTGTTGTTCTTAAGCCTTGTACTTAAGTTCTGAATTGCTTGTTCTTAAGTAATACTTGTACTTAAGCCTTGTACTTAAGTTCTGAATTACCTGTATTTATTTTTTGTGGTTTTGTGCAAACTTTTCTAATTGTGTTGCCTTGGACAAGTGACCTCCCCAATCTTAATTCCTCTTCTGGGCTAGGAAGGGGTCAGCCACATGATCTCTTGGGTCCCTGCCAGTTCTGACATCCTATAAATAAATTGAACTTAGGAGAACAAAAGTTTCCTCTGACTCTTTCACTGCTGGAGGGATAGGTAGATGATGATAGATGAGCTTCTCCTATGTCCAAGATGTATCTGGAAAAGTCAGGAGCAGCCCAAAGCTTTGGTAAACCCCGACCCCAGAAAAGTTTGATAACAACAGTAAAAGATTGCTCTAGTGCCTGGGGTCTTAATTCCCAAAGGATCCTTGTATAGGTTTCAAAGATTCTGTGAACTTGAATGGGAAAATTATTTCACTATTTTCACCAACCTCTATCTAAAATATAGCATCTCCTTCAACTTTTTAAAAAACATGGTTCTGAGAAGGGATCGCTAGGCTTCACCAGACTGCCCACAGGCTCCATGGCCCCCCAAATAGTTAAGAAACCCTACTCTAGTGAGGAACCCAGGTTGAGAACCCCAGAGCCAGATATGGGGCCTAGGTCCACATTTTTCTATAATTACCCTGAGTGTGGGTTGACAGAGAGGAGGCAGGACCATAGCTGTCTTTTGAGGCTGCTGGAATCTGATTGTACATGTCGCTTCCCCTCTCCATAGGAAATTCCATTCTACCACATCTGGAGTGGCAGCCAGAAGGCCTTACATTGTACCTTCACCTTGGAAAGATACAGCCTGGCCTCCACAGAATTCACTTGCAAGATCTGTGTGCGGCAAGTGGAAGGGGAGGGTCAGATATTCCAGCTGCATACGACGTTGGCCGAGGTAAGCTTGGGCTTGGGAATGGGAGTGCTTGTCCTCCGTTGGGCCCTTCCTTCTGGGAGGGAGCTGCCCACCCAGCTCAAAAACTGCGGGAGGCCAGGCATGGGGAGAACCATCCATGATGCCAGCATTGGCCAAGTCCAGCCCAACTGGGACCCCAGTGACATAGATCATCTCCTTCCTTGAATAAACAGTAGAGAGTTGAACAAAACATTACTGAAAACATAAAGATTTAGATCTACAGTGACTAAGAATCAGGAGAAAAGAGAATTTCAACATTATCACCACCACCATGCATGAAGAGCCCACTTCCAATGGGCTCCAATTAGACACAAAAAGGAAATCTTTTAGGCTTGGTCCCAACCCTTAAGGGGTTTACAATCCACATCAATAGCCAGTCAAATTGGATATAGCTTTAATGACTTTCTCTGTAAGCTCTACCCCGTTCGATTATAAACTTTTTGAGGACAGGGACTGTCTTTTGCCTCTTTCTATACCCCCAGCACTTGGCATAGTACCTATCACATTTTAGGAGCCTAATAAATGGATTGATTGAAGGTATGAGAAAAAGAAAGGCAAGTCTGAAAATCATCTGAGTTTTGGGAAAGGACCCTCCGCTCTTGCTAATCTCCTCTCCCTGCTTTAATCATTTCAGACAGCTGCTGGCTCCCTAGACAACTTCTGCTCTGCACCCAGCAGTGCAGTGACCACCCAGCTGGGACCCTACGCCTTCAAGATCCCATTGTCCATCCGGCAGAAGATCTGCAATAGCCTCGATGCTCCCAACTCCCGGGGAAATGATTGGAGGCTGTTGGCCCAGAAACTGTCTATGGATCGGTGAGTGCCAAGGCTTCCTGCTCTCTGGTGTAGCCCACACATACACACCCTCCCAACCATGGCCACACTGAATCTCATTAAAAGAGGTTCTTTGGCTCCTTGTACCCCTAACCCCATCCCATCTCCTTCTTGCTTGGATTGTCTTTGGCCCTCTTCCAACACACCTGGCCTGGATTCTAGCTCATCCTTCAAGCAGTGAGCCTCTATTTTGAGCAAACCACTGTGTTACGGGGAATGCAAAGGGAAATAAGATAAAGTCCGTACCCTCAAGTAGTTTACAATCCAGTGGAGAAGTTTATATCCTGGTGGAAATCTCTCTTCTCTGTCGATGGTGGTATATATAACATGGGGGCAGCAGAAAAAAGCAGAAAGAATGCTGTTTAAGGAGACCTAAGCTGGAATTTCAGACCTGCCAAGGTCCCATAGCTATGTGACCTTGAGCAGGCCATCTCCCTTTGCTAAGCCTTAGCTTCCTCATCTAAAATTAGGGAGTTGGGCTAGAGATCATTTCTAAGGCTTTTTCAGGCTCCAAAATTTCGATTCTATATTCTTTCCCCTGTTTCATTATTGATCCCTTCATGAGAGCTGCCTTTGCCCAATTTTACCCCCACAAATCAAAAAGGCACTCCCTTCCCCCTCCCCTGCACACACATCTTCAAACCCTGAGAAATATAGGTGTGGTGTTTTCAGAGCCCAGCCCGAAGTCTGGGAAATTTGACTCTGGCCCTGCCCTCCCCCAGCTTCATAATTATAGCCACAATCTGACTCCTATGGGCCTTTCTAACCTTCATTCCAAACTGGCCTCTTTGCTGTTCTCCATGTACAGTATTCCATTTCCCACCTCCACATCTTTGTACAGAATGTACTACTTCCCCTTGTAGAGTCCCCAACTTCCCCCAAAGCACAACTCTGGTGGTACCTTCTACAGGGGTCTCTTTCTTGATCTCCACAGTTGTTAGTTTCTCTCCTTTTGGAATTAGTTTGTATTACTCTGGACATATGTTGTCCTTACATATCAGTGTGCATGTTATGTCTCCCCAGGCATATGAAAGCTCCTTGAGGGTAGAAACGATCACTATTTTGTCTTTGTATTTCTGGTGCCTAGCATGGTGCCTTGTACACAGCAATTGTCAATAATATATTATGATAATGATTAATATACATGATGTAATAATGTATTAATAATTATGATGTTAATATAGTTCTTTAAAAGTGTCTTGTGAATATGATCTCATTTGTTAGCATAGATTCTTATTATCCCCACTTTATAAATGGGGAAACTGAGTCACAGAAATGAAGTGTCTTGCTGATGGTCACATAAATGGGTCTCATGATTTAAATGTAGATTCCCCCAACTGCAGCCCATGACCATGTTTCTTCCTGCCATACTCTGACGCCATCACCCACTGATTTTTCTACCATTGAGGAACCCAATGCTTCTCTCTCTCTTTTTCCCTCATCAATTCCAGGTACCTGAACTATTTTGCCACCAAAGCAAGCCCCACAGGGGTAATCCTGGATCTGTGGGAGTCCCTGCACCAGGACGACGGTGACCTCAACACCCTGGCCAGTGCCTTGGAAGAAATGGGCAAGAGTGAGATGCTGGTGGTCATGGCCACAGATGGTGACTGCTGATGCCACCCTGGCTGCCACCTATGGACATAGGAAGGGTGGAACTGTAGGGGGCAGGACAGGATGAGAGCACAGGGGAAAAAAAGGGGGTGAGTTTGAGGATGGGGAAATGTCCTCTCCTATCTCACCCTATAACTGCAGACAGAGGTCTCCCCATTCTCTTCCTCTTCCTCTTCCCACTCTCACTTACCATAACCAGCCTTAGGAAATCTACACACTCCATTGACAGGAGAGCCTAGAATCCCCCTCCCCAGGTTCTATCTGTTCCTGTTCCAACCCTCTTGCCACAGGGAGCTTGGGACCAACAGCTCTGTGATGACGAGAGTCTCCATCAAAGGGGTAGGTGACCCCTCCACCACCACCCCACAAACACATATGCACAACAGCTCCCACAGCCCTCAGAGACCAGGGCTCTCTCTAAGGCTTCTGGGTTGGGTTTTCTTTTCATTTCTTTTTAATGATGGGTTTCTCTCTCCTCCCAATGCCCTGCCCTCCTCTCCTCCTTTAATGTCATTTTATGCTTTGAAGAAGTCCAGTATGATCTAGACAAACTGCTTTCTTCTGTCAAAAAGAGAGAGAGAAAGAGAGAGCTTTACATAAATGGCTATTAAAAGGTCAAACAAGAAAACCACAAAAGCCACAAAGAAGGAAAAAAAGAGGGGAAAAAACCCAGTTTCTTAGGAAACGCAAAATGATTTATTATCCAGATCTTTGGATGCGTCCTTTTTAAGAAAAAAAAAAGAAAGAAAACTAAAAACAAACAAAAACTATTTTAAAATTGTTTCCTTGAGTGGATGAGTGTGTGAATTTGGGGATATGGATAGAAAGTCATGGAAAGCACAGAAATGAAGGAAGGAGGGAGGGAGGGAGGGAGGGAGGGAGGGAGATCAGGAGAGGTGGTCTGGGAAAGTTTTTTGTTTCTCAAATCAATCTTGGGCTAAATTCAGAAGAAATATGTGACAACAAGAAGGATAAATCACCTGGCCTTGCTCATTTCCAGATGTCTAGGGATAGTCCCCCTTCTTTGGGATCTTGGGGGAGAAGGAAAGAGAGCAGGGGAGGGGAGGAGAGTGGGATAGCATAGGAATCTGGCCCTGAGTACGGACCAATAGGAGTCAGGGAGAACTTAGAAAGACAATGTGTCCCTGGAGTCTGGAAGGAGCGCCACAGTTTCCCATGCACCCCAGAAGCATATATGTCCATCTTGTGAGTGCCCAGCAAGGGTAAAAGGAGAAATTCTGCAGACTTTGCACTCCAGACAGCACTTTTGGATACTGGACTCACCCTACCATCTTGGCTGGCCATGAGTCTCCAGTCCTGCTTGGAAGTCCGGGTTTGTGGCTTGGTAATAATAACCTGGGGTCAGAGGAGACACCATTGGGAAGAGTTGACCCTTTGATTGGAGAGCTGTGGCCAGTGGCCTGGCTGATGTCAATACCTGAGGGACCATGGCAGAATCACTTATAAATGAAGACAGCCCAGCATGCCCACTTTAGCAAAGGAATTGGGGTGAGCCATGCATGACAGGTGGGGGACTCCAGCTATCTACGTATTCATTGTTCTATCCTCCCTATAATCCGGATGAAGGATGAGCTCTCAAAATCAGGGCTTAGGTATGTGGGAGAGAAAATAAGAGTAACAAACTCAAGCTGTATTGCATTACAGTGGGGAGTCCAAAGTAGGCTGAATCCCATAGGCTGAGCCAGATTTGGGAGGTCAGTAGCTAGGGATCTCTAAGAGCTGGCCACTTAGGTCAACAGGCCAACAGCTGTGACTCAGGACCCACCCCCTCCACAGAGAACGGGCATGCAACTCTCCCTTGTATGGATCCTGAGTGTGATGGAATTCCTGGTATAGTGAAAAATATGAAATTAGGCATCTGGTTTTGGTTATAGCCATGGCTAGCTGTGTGGCCATGATGAAATCATTTCCTACTTTTAGGCCTTAGCATCCTTTCTGAAAAAGGAGGGAGGGGGTCAGACAAGATGTACTTAGAAGGGATTTTCCATCTTCCACACAGGTCCTCAGAAAAGGGTTCTGCCCCTCCTAAGGAGAGTGTAATGGAGTAGAAAGGGTGTCCATATGCAGCCCTGGGTTCAGCTCTGACTTCCTACCTGTGTGACTTTGGGAAAGTCCTCTAAACTCTCTGCGCCCCAGTTTTCCTTTACATAAGGAGAGATTTGGATCAGGTGACCTCTCTGGTTCATCCTAACATCTTAGATCCCGTAATTCAGTAATACTTCTCTGGAGGGGCAGATGGCTTGGGGGAAGGGGCAGTGCCGAGGCACAGGTGGCATTGTCAGGTTTGGCCAGCCCAGGGATTTCCCAGGTCTCATTTCCAAAGGCTAACTTCTCTCTAATGGTGATGCCCCCATCCTTGGAGAGATCTGTTCCAGGTACTACTACAGAAGTAAGTTTGGAAACCTCAGAACTAGTTCTGGGCTATTTTAACAGATGTGGAAATGGAGGCGATATGTGTGTTCCATCTACCTCCTTGTGGTTGAGCCTGCACAATGGGGAAGCCCTCCCCTACATCCCTTAGCAGAAGAGCCAATAGTTAGGTGGGACCCATCCCAGGAGGAGAGGCTGAGAAGGGAGGGCCCCCCTAACTGGCTTGGCATTCCCAGTTTTATATCCCAGAACACGTCTTCTCTTTCTGGGAGGGGGTGGAAAGAGTAGGAAGACAAAAGAAGAGAGAGACACGGGACTGGGAAGGACAGAGACCTATTCCTTAGTACTGGCTCCTGAGGAGATCCTGGTCTCACCCTAGCTAGCCCCATCCCATGGCAAACACTTGGTATTTGCTGTTTACAGGATAATAACCAGCTCACATTTCTATCCTCACACCTTAACCCAGACTGGGAGCTAAGTACCAACTTCCCCAGGGCTACTCCTGGCTATTATCTAGGGACCTGTAGGAACATGTGCCATCATGTGGTTGCTGGGAATTCACCAGAACAAGCCAGGCAGACCCTGTGCCTCTGAAAATACTGTTCATTTGGGAGGTGGCTCTTTTTACAATGCATGAGGCTAGGATGCACTGGGCATCTGAGCTGTGAGCTGGAGGCTTTATGGTGGTTCTCACAACTGGGTGGGGCAGGGGGAGGTGAAGGGAGGGAATGAGAATGGGAAAATCGTCTTTGAGGTCTCTCCCTAACTCAGGACGGGCTTTTAGGTCTGGAAGACCCTTGGCCAGGGCTTTGGCAGAGGGAGTGGGAGCCATTTGGGGTCCAAGGACATCATGACTCAGGGTATTTATCCTGAAGGAAAAAGAGGTACCCTACAATTCAGTTGAGTGTAAGGGAAGGAGAGAGTATGGACAGCCATTTTGGATGGTGCCATTGTGGGACCTGAATCCTGGATTCAGGTAAGCACAGCAGGCTACAGCTCTCCACCTTTATCACCAAGTCTTGGGAGATATCCTTAAAGGGCTTAGCAATCAAACATTAGCCATTAGCTAGAGACCCATCTTCAAGAAAAATTGAACATTGAAGCAGCTAGGTGGGACAATGGATAGAATGCCAGGCCTGGAGTTGGGAAGACCTGAGTTCAAATCTGACCTCAGACACTTTACCAACTGTGTGACCCTGGGCGAGTGACTTAACCCTGTTTTCCTCAGTTTCCTCATTTGTAAAATGAGCTGGAGAAAGAAATGGCAAACCACTCCTGTATCTTTGCTAAGAAAACTCCAAATGGGGTCACAAAGACTCAGTCATGACTGAAACAACTTAACAATCATAGGGAATGAGTGCCCAAAGGAAAAGGTTCCCCATTATTTTAACAGATAAGGAAAGTAGAGGCCCAGAGAAGGGTAAGTGGCCTGCCCAACATCATACAGATAGCAAAATAGGATTTGAACCTGGGGCAGTCCCTAGACTTCCAAATCCAACACTTTCCCCCCTTGTACATCCACACCGAATCTCAGATCAATGGTGTGGCCTGGCTGGGATTGCCATAGGGGAAGAAAGAGAGATTCTGATTTGGAGTCAGAAGACCTGGATTCTAGTCCTGCTGCTTACAACTCATGCCCTTGAATTTGGAGTCGGAGGAACTGGCGTTCAAATGCAAGTCCTGCTCTTCAATATCTGGGCAACCCTAAGAGAAGTCCCCACCTCTCTGGGCCTCAGTTCCTTATCTTTAAAGTGTGTATGGGGGTATAGGTGTGAACTTGATGGCCTCCCAACTGCTAGGCTCTGCTCTGCACCCAGTGATCTGGGCCTCATTTTCCTTATCTATCAGACAAAGATGTTGGATTTGATATAATCTCTGGGGTCCCCTTTCTAGCTCCAAAGTTCAATGATTCTGTCATCCTCAAGGAGAAGCTGAGGAAAGACCCCAGGACCTGCCGCCGGTGCTGCCAGGAGCCTCAGTTCCCCAGCTCTTTTTCCTCCTCTGTTCCCTTTTCCTATGACCCCAAATGCCTTACTCTCTGTTTTTTTTATGGACCACCCTTCCTCCCCTGTTGCTCTGTGGAACCCACAACTGCATCACCAAGAATTTGGGATGACAGGACACATCTACACCAGCCATGAATGGTTCGATTCCTAGAAATTGTGGGCAAGGTTCAAAGGACAGAACCAGCTTGGATTGCGCCTTCTAGGAAAGGTCCAGCTGCCCATGTTCATAAAGAGGCCCCATAAAGGGTTTACTGGGCTCCTCCTCTAGAAGGTTTGCTAGCAAAATTGCCTCCCAGATCCAGCAGAGCTGGGGAGGGGCTATGGGCAGGGGATGGATTTCAGCATTTCTCCTAGCTCTTTCTGAGACCACCTTCAAAGGGGTGTGTGTGTTTTGTGTGTGTGTGTGTGTGTGTGTGTGTGTGTGTGCGTGCTCTACTTATTACATACGATGTATGCTCACTTATTTGTCCCCAGTTTGGATATCTCAACTTTGGAGTGGCTATTTCTTTCCCCTCAGGACTCTCTGGGCTCTATGTGCCTCTCTCTGCTCAATCTCCCTGCCCCTCTCTGTATCTCTCTTTGTCTTCTCTGGGACTGTTTCTAGTTGCTCCAGGGTCCAAGAGTGGGACCAGCAGCTCTGTCTATGTCCCCAGTGGGCAGACAGGCAGGCATACAGGGGATGGGGGTGGGATGGGGGGAGGGCACTTCCAGTGGCTAGGGAGGAGAGAGCATCTTTCCAGAGAGAAAGGGCCAATTGCTATGCTCAGTGGGCATTCTCTTTTCCTATTTATATATGGCAAGGGATGGGAGAGGGAGGCCAGGGGCTTGAAGGACAGTCCCTGAACCTGGAGTGGTCTCTTCTGTAAACTCCAAACCTGTAAATAATGTCTAGCTTTCCTATTGTAACAAAATTAGTTTTTATGCAATAAATTATATTTCTTAGTCTAATAAAAAAATTAAAACCAGGTGAATCCTGCTGCCAACTTCTGTTTTGGCGCATTACAAACAGTGTTTGGGCCTCTTGCCATAGGCTGTCCTCCACCTGATTGTGCAGGGAAAGGAGAAGGGGCCCTTAAGTCAATCAACAAACATTTCTTCTCTTTGGGATCCACAAGTGTGAGAGCTTAAGGGAAAATAGACCCTGCCCTCCAAGGTTCTCCAGTTTAGGATAGAACAATATGCTAATTCAAGTGCCAGAGTATAGGACCTGATCAGAGGAGGGAGGGCACCAAGGGCTGCTACAATCAGGGAAGACTCTCTCCAGGACACAGGGCTGGAGCTAGGCCTTAAAGGATAGTGGACTGGAAAAAACAACTCCGGTTTTCATAGGTAGCAATGCCATGCCATACCATAAAGTATGTAATCCAAGGGTTATCATACCCATTTTACAGGTGGGAAAATGGAGGCTCAGATATAAGTAAAGTTACTCCCAAGGCTAAAGAGTTAGTCTCACAGTCTAAGTTTGAATCCAGGTTTCCTAAGACTAACCTTCTTTCCCCTCCTGTGACTGGTGGGAAGCTAAGGGGTGGGTATGAGCAAAGGCAAGGAGTGTCTGTGGATGAGTGAGAGAACGGGCAACAAAAGGGCAAAATGAACCCACAGGGATGTGGTGCTCCAGGAAGACTGAAGCCAGCTTGGGTTAGTCTTGGTGAAGGTGAGTTTTGGGGCCAAGCTGGGAAGGAAGAGGCTGCCTGTTAGTGAGGAAGGGCCAGGCATCCAGGCAATACTCCAGGTGGTAGGAAATGGCCTCAGGGAAGCCCTCATCCTCCAGTAAGAAGCCAAGTGGCCCCTGTCAGAGATGTATCATCAAGGGGTTTCCCTCTAGCTCCAAGTGAGAAGCGGCTTCAGAGCAGGGTGCCCAAGGCAGGGTGTCTAGGATTGTGAAGTATCTGGGCTTGGGGCCAGAGCAGGGAGAGGACCAGACATGCTATATTAGGGCCTAGATGACTGAGCTGGCATTTTCCCAGACTGTGTATGTCCCGAGAACTAGGAAAACTGCAGGGGTTGAGGCCTCAGGGGCCACCCCACCCCTCCCACTCTCCCCACAGCTACAGTCCTTGGAGTCTCTCCTCCTCCCTGATAGAGCCAAAAGGCTTCTCATTCAAAAGATTTTTGGATTCCACCATAGGATCCTAACAATGCCACTCAACCACAGGTAAAGGCAAGTTTGGTTACAGGAAAATTATGCTAGTAACTGTAAACAGTAACTCCCCCTCCCCCTAAGATCCCTTTCAGCCAACAGCACTGAGCTCAGTACAGCATTTACTTTTAAGCCCCTTGCACAGCAAGCAGGGCCCAAAGCTAAATAGGCCTGAGGTGAGGTTGGGTGGAGAAAGTGGGGGAGGGGTAGGACTACCAGAACAGCTGGTTAAACACAACAGGGATGCCTCAGTAAGCAGAGCCCTGCCTGGGTGAGGAAGTGACTGGCATGTGGTCTCCTGTTCTGCTTGGCAGTAGTGGCTGTAATTGTGATGGTGATGGTGGTTGAGCCATTCAGTTTTATCCCGGTGTTCTTGGAGGTATTCCTGCTGGCAGAAGCAGTATTACCTCATTCTGCCTAGCTCTTGGTATACTTGTGGGGTCTGGTAGTATTTAGGTGGAGGATGCTGGTATTACTAATGGGGCATTGGTAGTATTTCTGGTGGGGCACTGCCCTTCGTGATGGTGGCAGTGATGGCAGCTTTATTGTTTATGATGGTGCTCATGTTTGGATGGGAGCAGGTAGAAAGGGTGAAGAGGCCCCATTGGGGTCAACTCAGATGTTTACATGGCCTGGCCCCCTGGAATGGGGTAAGTAACCATGCATGGCCTCCATCCCACTGACCAAGAAATAGTAGAGAAGCCACCTTGGGTGCTAAAAGGTCTGGAGAGGGGCCTTCCTGCCAAGAAGGGAGAGTGGTCTGAGGCTAGCAGTAGAGGGAGATGCTCTTCCTTGGGTCCCATATCACTCCTACTTCTGCTCATAGTTTTTGACAATGGGATGTGTCCATGGAAAGCATCCTCTTTCTTGGTAGGGAGATAAGAGTCAAGTTAAGCAAACTGGACCAGCACATTGGCCATCTATGACCCCTGGGGAATGCCAGGAGGCACATTTCCCCCCTAGCTTCTGAAATCATGAATTTCTAGATTTATTTTCTGTACATTGGCATAGTCATGCAGCAGTTTATATGTCTCCCCATTTCCTGGACTTCTTCATCCCAGTGGTGCAATCATTTTCCATTACATTCATAGAAGACGTGGCTTTCTTCTCATTGCATCAGGGAGAAGATCGCACCTGCCCAGATCTCCCTTGCCTCATTGTGGGCTCCTGGCTTGGGGCCTTGCTGGTTCCCTGAGAGCCAATTCCATTGCCTGATGAAACTGGTGGCATAGCTTGGCTCCTGCACCCCAGAGTCCTCCTACCCCCATGAAATGCCCACGAGGCCACATGACTGTAAAGAGGGAGCTGAGGCATACAGAAAAATACAGTCATTGGCAAAGTGTGGGGGGAGGGAGAATAAATATGTACAGAGCACCTACTATGTCCTAGGCTTTGTGCTCGGTGTTTTATAAATAACCTCAGTCCATGCTCACGACAGCCCTGTGAGGTAGGTGCTGTTATTATCCCCATTCTATGGCTCAGAAGACTGAGGCAAACCTGTGCCCAGGCTCACACAGCTAGCAAGACTCTGAGAGCCAGATGTAAACTCCAGCCCAATGCTCGCTCTACGGCACCACCTCTATCTATGTCGGTGGGTTGAAGAATGGATACATTTAAGGCCCATTTACTTTTTTTTTCTTTTTTTGGAGGGGGAAATGTAGGGCAATTGGGGTTAAGTGACTTGCCCAAGGTCACATGGCTAGTTTTGTGTTAAGTGTCTACAGACGGATTTGAACTAGGGTCCTCCTGACTCTAGGGCCGGTGCTCTATTCACTGCACCACCTAGCTGCCCCCCCCCCAGTTATTTCGTAATAGATATTTTTTATTGTTGCTGAGTCATTTCAGTCATGTCTGACCTTTTGCAATGCCATTTTGGGGATTTCTTGGCAAAGGTACTGGAACGGTTTGCCATTTTCTTCTCCAGCTCATTATCCCAAATTGCAGATGAGAAACTGAGGCACACAGGGTTAAGTGACTTGTCCAGGGTCACATCACTAGTAAATGTCTACATCCAGATTTGAACTCAAGTCTCCCTGCCTCTGGAGCCAGCACTGTATCCCCTACACCACCTAGCTGCTGTCCTAATAGATATAATGCTGTATAATGGATAGAACATTAAATTTAGTCAGGGAGGCCTGAATTCTAATCCTGCTTCACATATTAGTTCTATGTTGCCTGGGCAAGTTACTTATTTCCTTAACCTTAGTTTTTCCATCAGTAGCAGGGGGAACATGGGACCCTGAGAATCAGGAGACCTGGCATCTAGGGCCAGCTCCATCAGCGACATTGTGAGACCCTGACCCAGTCATTGAGGCCTCCTAGAAAATGATGAGCATTCAGTGAGGTGGCTCAAAAGTCTCTTCCAGCTCTGAAATTCTGGTTCTGTGAGACTTGGGTGATTTGCATAGAAGGCTTTCCCCCTTTCATATTACAATGACCACTCATTTACTAAACTGGAATTTATTGTGGGCAGGGACTGTCTCATCCTTTGTGTTCCTCATATATCCAGCTCATATGAAGAGTGCCTTGTATATACTGTATGCTACCTCAGACACTTATTAGCTATATGACCTTGGGTAAGTCAATTAACTTTACTGTGCCTTAATTTCCTCACCTGAAAAATTGTGGGGATTAGATTAGATGACCTCAGAGTTCCTTTTCTGCTCTAAATCTATGATCCAGAACCTATTCCAGTTGTACAGTCTGGGTACAAAACCTGCCACCAACAGGGGGACCCTTCCTCCTATTGCCTTTCCATCCCAGCTATCCAGAATCCCTCCATGCTGTTTGACTCTTCAAGTGGGACTCACCCACTCTATTCCCTCTAGTGAGATGGAAGAACTTCATGACTTATCACTCTCCCTGGCTCTCTATCTTATAGACTTTTGGTACTGGGACTTGTCATCAGTTCAGGCACATAGACTTTTTGACTTTTCCATCTGCCCTACAACTGAATTTTTAAAAATATATTTTGCTTCCCCCAACTAGAATGTGAGCTTCTTGAGAGAAAGAACTATCCAGTACTTTACATTTGTATCCCTAGATTTAACACTATTCTTGGCACATAGTAGGTGCTTAATAAATGAATTTTCATTCATTAATTCTCTACTCAATACATTTTTGTTTAATCAATGGGGTGAAGTCATTGGTCAGAAGTTATCTCAAGAGGCCATCTAGTAACTAGGTCCTGGTTCATCTTCCTTCCCTGTATTTGCATGGTGCCTGGTACAGAGCACTTGCTTAATAAATGTCAGTAACTTGTAGGTGGACTACTCTTTTGTGAATTTATCTTGTTGTTTTTTTTTTAAAGCAATTGGGGTTAAGTAACTTGCTCAAGGTTACATGGCTAGTCATTATTTATGTGTGGGTGCTCATTTTCTGAGGCTGGATTCGATCTCGGGTCATCCCAACTCCGAGGCCGGCGCTCTTAACCTATTGTAAGGATTTCCATAAAAGCCTTCTTGGTTGTCATTTTTTCTTACCTAATTACATCTATACTAATAACTGTTCCTTCATCATTAGGGTCTTCACTTTGAATTAGTCTTCCATTTGTGAGGAGGGGCCCACCCAAAATGCTCCTCTGATGCCTCAAAATGATATGGACATGACCCTACTCTTTGTAGATTATGCCAGAGGAGTATAAGCCTAAACAACATCTACCAAGCTGGAGAGGCTCAAAGTATTGTTTGGTAATGGATTGTATACCCAAGGCAATGGTAGAAGTCTAGTGGTGCTATCTCTTCATTTTTGTATTTGTCAAAACACCTTCACAATGGATGAAGTGTTGAACTCAACACTCAGGAAGACCCAAGGTCAATTCTCACCTCAGACACTTACTAGCTGTGACTTTGGGTAAGTTATTAGCCTCTGTATGCCTCAGTTTAAGGGGGCAGCTATGACAATACTTTCAGAGGTGCACAATCAACCAATCAGAGATTGGGAATATGGGTCACATCCCTCCTTCCCTGTGAAGTGAAAGACAGAATTTGTCTCCAGCATCACTATAATACCCATACTCCACCACTTTCCCCTACTGTGCCAACTTTTAACCTCTCTCCTTCTGTCCATCCCCTTTGGATAATTATAACTTGATCTCCACCAGGGCACCTATATCAGTAGCTATGCAGGTACCATTAAGAAAATCCATCCCCATGCCCAAGATAGCTACACCTTGCCCCAGGATCACTTTGTGGCTATATCAGGTGCCCCTCAGCTGGCAGTGGCTGGTTCCCATGTTCCAGGTCAGTGGCCAGTGAGTGAGTGCCCACCCCCACTCCTTTTTTTTGAGTGAACCAGAGTGAGTCACCCAGGATAAGCAGGCAGGGCTCTCATTACATGATCTTTCCTTCTAAACTCCTCCTCCTTCTGTCCTTCTCCATGGTGGCAGTAGCCCTGTCCTTCTAGTCACCCAAATCCACAGCCTTGACGTGGCTCCTGACTCCTTGTCCTCACTCCACACACTGGTCAGTTGCCAAATCTTGGTATTTCCACCTCATCTTTCTATTCTCACAAAATACTGCTCTCGTTCATGCCTCTTGTCTGAACCATTGCAATAGCTTCCTGATTGGTCTCCCTGCCTCTGGGCACTCACCTCTCCCATCTACCCCACCCCCCACTCAGCTGCCAAGGTGATTCCCCTAAAAGTCCACATCTGACCATGCCACTCTCCTCTTCAATAAATCTGATCAAACACCATTTAATCTGGATCTCATGGGATTATTGACCCAGAGCCAGAAGGGACTTCAAGGACCACCTGGTCCAACTCCCTTGCCCTCTCATTGAAAATTACATGATGTCACTTGTCCAAGGTCACCCAAGTAATAAACATCAAAGGTGGGATTTTTACCCAGCCCCTTTTTCTTCAGAGTCAGGATTCTGTCCATTGTAGCCTTGCTGCTTTTAATTTCTAATTCTGTAGAAGCATATTTTGTAAATAAGTAAATTTACACATATCATGAGAAAGGGGTCGAGAATGTATTTTTTTTTTTCTGGCAAAAGTACATGATTAAAAAGATCAGGAACATCATAGCTGTCTTTAAGTAGACAGAGGGCTGTAAAGACGGAAGGGACTGCTAGGTGGCGCCATAGAGAACAGAGTGCTGGACCTGAAGTCAGGCTCCTCTTCAGGAGTTCAAATCCAGAGTCAGACACTTAGTAGCTGGGTGACCCTGGGCAAGTCACTTCACCTGTTTCCCTCAGTTTCTTTATCTGTCAAATGAACTGGAGAAGGAAATGACAAATCAATCTAGTATTTTTGCCAAGAAAACCCTAAATGGATTCACAAAGAGTCAGACACAACTGAAAATGAACTAAACCTCAAAAGAAGAAGATTTGTTCTTCTTGGTTTCAGAGAGTAGAGCTTATAGCAAGGGTAGGAGGTGCAAAGAGGTAAATTGAGGACTGGGGTAAAGAAAAGCTTCCTAATAATTAGAGCAAATTTAACTAGACCAGTTAGGGGAGGGGGTGAGTTGCCTCTCACTGAGGATATTTAAGCACAAACAAAATGGCTCCCTGTTGCATATGTCAGAAGGAATTTCTGTTCCAGTTCTGTGATTCTGTTGTCCAAGAGAGGTTCATTACCAATTTTGTCATAGGGTGATGAAATTGTTGGTCATAGTAACCCTAAGACACCATCTAGAACATTATAAGAAGGAAGGATGAGCTTAGTATTGATGGAGGAAATGGCTAGAGCAATGAGAACCGAGCTGTAACTAGGGTGGGGCAACTAGGTGCCAACATTTAAAGAACTGCTGACAGCACTTTTAGCCCCTTTGTCAGCTTGGAAATAATGAAACTTAGAACTTAATATGCAAGGTTGACTAGATAAAATAGAATTCTACCAGATGCCTTACTCTTTCACCTTTCTCCCCCACTAGACTGCATCTATAGATGAACTCTCTGGCCTCCTGAAGCATTTAAGTATCCTCAACAGTGGCCTCAAAAAGAATGCTGGCATCTGAGCCATCCTCCCCAAACTCAATGTGGGAGATGCATTTTGTGTCTCTTGCCCTATCACAAACATTGTTAGCTATGTTTTCACTGATGAAACTACAGATCTCTAAAGGACTAAAGTCTAAGACTTAAAGTGACCAATGGTATGTGCACACTATACTAGGAGTTAAGTAACTTTAGGACACAAGGTGATATGTAGCAACTACAAATATCTACCTATATCTATCTATCTATCTATCTATCTATCTATCTATCTATCTATCTATCTATCCGTCCATCTGTCTGTCTGTCCATCCATCTATCTGTCCATCCATCCACCCATCTCTGTCCATCAGTTTCTCTCTCTCTCTCTCTCTCTCTCTCTCTCTCTCTCTCTCTCTCTCTCTCTCTCTCTCTCTCCAAACACACATGTACTAACAAATATAGCTATGCTGGAGTCATGGAAATAATTAGATTTTAATATTTGGCTGATTCCATTTTGTGTCCAGAGTTGTTTAGATTGATGCTTTAAATTTCTAGTACTTACATAAAAACAAACAAAAACAAACAAGAAGTGACTTCCTGTATGACACCAGGAAAATGGCTTTATCTTCCTGAGCCCTCCCGCCAGCGCATACCGCTCAGGCTCTTGTGTTAATCGACTGAGATGACAGTCCTAAACATACTTTGAAAGAATCTATCCAGAGACAAGATAAGATATTCATTTCCCAACTAGTCAGTGAGGATTATACAGAAGGTACCATTGGTCAGGGACTTCAGATGCTTTTAAGAACTAGATTGAGTACGACAGCCACCTTATTGCCAGTTTCTCAACTATGTCTCTGGATATGTTGTTACTGACTTGAATTGAAATGACATTAGGAGGTATTAACTACAGAGACCCAGGCACTGCTGTCAGACTTTAGAGGAGAGATGGAGAATGGGGAGACATGACAAGGTGAACGAGTTTTTCTGAGTGCTAGATCAAGGGCAATGAATTTAAAGCTGCTGAAAGCACCTGGAGTCCTTTAGCGTCATGGAAACAACAGATCATAGCAACAGTTAGCAAGAACAATTAATTAAAATAGTAAGGCTCTCAAATGGTGTTCTTCATTAGTGGGGGGTTGGGAGGTAGTTTGGAACTTAAGATAAAACAAAAAAATTAAAGAATAAAAACTGCGGAGAAGTCAAGAAATAAAATAGAAAAGCTCCCCTATGGCTCCCTTTCTACCCCAAGTGAACTCCTCTCCAGCCCAGCTCAGCCCAGCCTGGGTTCACACTTGCAGCTTTCCAGTCTTTCTGCCCATGGAGAAGAATGGAGCTGTCCTTATAGTCCCAGGTTTTTAAAAGTTGATTTAGAGAGGAGAAGAAGCGGAAGAAAATGGGATAGAGGGGAAAACATAGTTAGTAATCATAACCAAATGGGAATGTGATGAACTAACCCACAGAATGGAAGCAGATAGCAGAATGGATTAGAAACCATAATCATCAATATGTTGTTTACAAGAAACACACTTAAAAAAGAAAGACACACACACACAGAGTTGAAATAAAGATCTGCAGCTTAATCTAATATGCTTCAGATGGACTGAAAAAAAAGACAAGGGCAGCAATCATGATCTCAGAAAAGCAAAAGCAAAAATAGACTTAATTAAAAAGGATGATTAGGAAAACTACATTCTGCTAAAATGCACCATAGACAATGAAGAAATATTTTTAAAATTTTACAGCAAATTTCTTTAATAAAGGCTTTGTTTCTCAAATATATACTGAATACAGAACTCAGTCAAGTTTACAAAAATAAGACCCATTGTGGGCGGAGCCAAGATGGAGGAGTAGAAACAGCTCATCCAAGCCACTCTGCCCCCACATTCCCCCCAAACTATGTAAAAGGGGACTCTGAACAACTTCTGGAGCCCCAGCACCCACAGAACGACACAGAGAAGCTAACCTCCCTCTGAGGACAGCCCAGCAGCCCTGCAGGAAGGACCAGCGCAGAGGTCTGGGAGCTGGCAGCGCGCAGAGGGCAGAGCACGGGAAGCCGAGCCGAGCCGGAGCTGAGGTCCCCTTGAGCTGAGGTTTTAGCCCCAGGGCGGCAGGGCCAACAGTCTGCTGGAGGAACCCCAGAACACCAGTAGCTGTGGCGACTCCAGAATTATCAACATAGACATGCCTAGGACAAAGTAAGAGGTTAGTGTCCTATGGACTTTGGGACCAGTATTTGGGGAATGCGTCAGCTCCCTCCCCTGGGGGCTAGAAGCCGCTGAGGAGACACGCCATTATGTAGTTTTCATAGGCATTTCCGGCTCCCAGCCTACAAATCGTGGGGAGATCCAGCGATCAGTCTTGGGGGGTAATCGCTCTTGCTTTAACCTCCCTGGATCTGGATTGTGATCTAGGGTGGAAGTTGTGGGTGGGTTTACAGCTTGCCAGAAACGGAAGTTGCCCCCCCCACGTTCGGGACGAAAATTCCTCTAGCTGGCCTTAAAGCCATAGTGTGGCAACAAGCCC
The DNA here is from genome assembly GCA_011680675.1 of Gymnobelideus leadbeateri. Classification (NCBI taxonomy): domain Eukaryota; kingdom Metazoa; phylum Chordata; class Mammalia; order Diprotodontia; family Petauridae; genus Gymnobelideus; species Gymnobelideus leadbeateri. The sequence goes on along the minus strand of WOXC01000021.1, from coordinate 32,326 downwards.
AAAAGTCAAGCAATTAAGTGGCAACATGCCAAGGCAAAGGAAACAGAAAAATGCAACCCTAGACTCCTATTTTGGGGGCATAGAGCGGGAAAAGGACTGTGGGGTCAGAAGTCCTGCTCCAAAAGCCCCAGGGGAAAACATGAGCGGGTTGCAGGCCAGAGAGGACCTTAAGAAGGACTTTAAAAATCAAATAAGAGAAGTGGAGGAAAAATTGGAAAGAGAAATAAGAAGGATGCAGGAAAAGTATGAAATGAGGGTCAACAGCCTGACTGAGGAAAACAACACCTTAAAAAATAGACTAACTCAAATGGCAAAGGAGGCCCAAAAGGGCAATGAGGAGAAGAATGCCTTAAAAAGTCGAATTTGCCAGATGGAAAAGAATCTCAAAAGTTCACTGAGGAGATTCATTCCTTCAGAGTTAGACTGGAGCAAATGGAAGCTAATGACTTTATGAGAAATCAAGATGCTATTAAGCAGACCCAAACAAATGAAAGATTAGAAGGCAATGTGAAATATCTCATGGGAAAAACCACTGACCTGGAGAATAGATCCAGGAGAGACAATTTAAAAATTATTGGACTACCTGAAAGCCATGATCAAGAAAGAACCTAGAAATCACCCTTCAAGAAATTCTCAAGGAAAACTGCCCTGATGTTTTAGATCCAGAGGGCAAAATAGAGGTTGAAAGAATCCACAAGATCACCTCCTGAAAAAGATCCCAAAAAGAAAACTCCCAGGAATATTATAGCCAGGTTCCAGAATCCCCAGATCAAGGAGAAAATACTACAAGCAGCCAGGAAGAAACAATTCAATATTGTGGAAACACAATCAGAATAGCCCAGGACCTGGCAGCTTCTACACTGAGGGATCAAAGGACATGGAATATGATATTCCAGAGGGCAAAAGAGCTGGGAATGAACCCAAGGGTCACCTACCCAGCAAAACTGAGTATTTTGTTTCAGGGAAAATATGGTCATTCAGTGGAATAGAGGACTTTCAAGCATTCTTGAGGAAAAAACCAGAATTGAATAGAAAATTTGAAATCCAGACACAAGAAGCAAGAGATGCCTGAGAAGGTAATCAGGGAAAAGAAATCAAAAGGAACTTATCAAAGTTGAACTATTTACATTCCTATATGGAAAAGCAATAACAGTGACTGATGATATCTTTCTCACTATGAAAATAATGGAAGGGGTGTGTGGTCATATGAATACATATGTGAATGTGTGTGTATATGGTTACAGTTATATATGGATAGAGGGCATAGGTTGAATTTGTTGGGAAGGAGAATACTCAAGGGATGAAATTATGAGGTGAGAGAGGAAAGTGGCAAGAGGAGATGGGGAGAGACAGGGTAGGGTAAACTATCTTATGTAGAAGAAGCAAGGGGAAGTGGTTGCAAGGGGGGAAGAATAGGAAGGCAAAAAGGCAAAACCACATTCTCATTGAATTTGGTTCAGGGAGAGAATGACATATATACTAAATGGGATATCTCAACCTGCAGCAGAATAGGGGGAAGGGGGATGAGAGGAGGGAAGATGGATGGGAGGGCATCCTTGGGGGGAGGGGTGGTTGGAAGTACCCACTATAGAAGAGGGACAGAATCATGTAGGGGAATGGACCAGGTGGGGGGGGGGTAGGATGAGTGGGAGGGAATTATAAGCAGCCTTGTACAATATATCTATTATGATAATGTTTTGCATAGCTAGACATGTACAACACATACTGAATTACTTATCTCCCCAGAGGGAATGGGTGACAAGGGAGGAAGGAAATGGATCTGAAAGCCGAGGTCTTAACATTAAATGTTTCAAATATATATAAATACTATTATTAATACTCTTTTGCTTATAATTGGGAGATAAGATATGCAGGCATTGGAACACAGAGATTCACGTTCCTCTAATGAAAAAGTCGAAGGGGGTATGGGAGAAGGTATGGGAGAGAGCAGATTGGAGGAAGCGATATCTTGTGGGGCTGCTATTCTGGGAGGTTGGGTAGGGGAATAACGGCGGGAAAATGATTGTAACTCAAAATCTGGCGGAAATGAATGATGTAAAACAGAAGTTAATAAAGCATTTGTTTAATAAAAAAAATAAGACCCATCACCCAACTGATATATGGTCAAAGGATATAAAAAGGCAGTTTTCAGAAGAAGTAATAAGCTATCTATAGTCATATTTTTAAAATGCTCTAAGTAAATAAAGCACTGATCCTGAAGTTAGGAGGACCTGAGTTCAAATCCTGCCTCAGACACTTGACACTTAACTAGCTGTGTGAACTTGGGCAAATCATTTAACCCCAACTGCCTTAGCTTCCCCCCTTAAAAATGCTCTAAATCACTATTGATTAGAGAAAGGTAAATTGAAACAACTCTAAGGTACCATCTCACACCTATAAAAAATGGCAAATTCTGGACGGCTTGAAGGAAAAATAGGGACACTAATGAACATTAGTAGAGTAATGCACTAGTCCAACCATTCTAGAGAAAATTTTGGAACATTGCCCAAAGGGCTATAAAACTGTGCATACCCTTGTGATCCAGCAATATCACTGCTAGGTTTGTATCCCAAAGAGATCAAAGAAATAGGAAAAGGACCTACATGTGCAAAAACATTTAGAGCTACTCTTTTGTGTTGGAAATGAGTTGGAAATTGAGGGGATGGATGCTCAACATTTGGGGAATGGCTGAAAGAGTTGTGTCATATGATTGTGATGTAGTGCTATTGTGTTGTGGGAAATGACAAGGAGGATGATTTCAGAAAAAAAAAAAAAACATGACAGGTCCTATATGAACTGATGCAAAGTGAAAGAGAAGAACCAGGAGATCATTGTATACAGTAAGAGCAACATTGTAATGATGTTCAACTGTGAAAGACTTAGCTACTCTAATCAGTAAAACAATCCAAGACATTTCCAATGGAAATGGAAAAAATGCTATCTACCTACAAAGAACTGATGAACTCAGTGCAAACTGAAGCATCCTTTTCTTACTTTATTTTTCTTTTTTTGTTTTTTTTAAACAAAAATGTTTTATTACGAGCTTTGTCCTACACAGATAGCAATCATCACACTTTTATTATCTCTGAATCTTTACTTAATATAGCAAAATTCCTTGCTTAAGTATGTTTTTCTTTTTTTTCATTGTTGTCTTATTTTTTTATTTATATATATTTGAAACATTTAATCTTAAGACCTTGAATTTCAGATCCATTTCCTTCCTCCCTTGTCACCCATTCCCTCTGGGGAGAGAAGTAATTCAGTATATGTTGTACATGCCTAGCTATGCAAAACATTATCATAATAGATATATTGTACAAGGCTGCTTATAATTCCCTCCCACTCATCCCACCCCCCACCTGGTCCATTCCCTACATGATCCTGTCCCTCTTCTATAGTGGGTACTTCCAACCTCCCCTCCCCCCAAGGATGCCCTCCCATCCATTATCCCTCCTCTCCTCCCCCTTCCCCCATTCTGCTGTAGGTTGAGATGTCCCACCTAGTATGTATGTCATTCTCTCCCTGAACCAAATTCAACGAGAATGTGGTTTCACCTTTTTGCCTTCCTATTTTTCCCCTCCCCTGCAACCACTTCCCCCTGCTTCCTCTACATGAGATAGTTTACCCCACCCTGTCTCTCCCCATCTCCTCCTGCCACTTTCCTCTCTCACCTCACAACTTCACCCCTTGAGTATCCTCCCTTCCCAACAAATTCAACCTATGCCCTCTATCCATATATAACTGTAAACATAGGTACACACATTCACATATGTATTCATATGGCCATACACCCTTCTTTCATTATTTTCATAGTGAGAATGATTTCATCAGTCACAGTTATTGTTTTTCCATATAGGAATGTAAATAGCTCAACTTTGATAAGTTCCTTTTGATTTTTTTTCCCTGATTACCTTCTCAGGCATCTCTTGCTTCTTGTGTCTGGATGTCAAATTTTCTATTCAACTCTGGTTTTTTCCTCAAGAATGCTTGAAAGTCCTCTATTGCACTGAATGACCATATTTTCCCCTGAAACAAAATACTCAGTTTTGCTGGGTAGGTGACCCTTGGGTTCATTCCCAGCCCTTTTGCCCTCTGGAATATCATATTCCATGCCCTTTGATCCCTCAGTGTAGAAGCTGCCAGGTCCTGGGCTATTCTGATTGTGTTTCCACAATATTGGAATTGTTTCTTCCTGGCTGCTTGGAGTATTTTCTCCCTGATCTGGGGATTCTGGAACCTGGCTATAATATTCCTGGGAATTTTCTTTATGGGATCTTTTTCAGGAGGTGATCTGTGGATTCTTTCAACCTCTATTTTGCCCTCTGGATCTAAAACATCAGGGCAATTTTCCTCGAGAATTTCTTGAAGGGTGATTTCTAGGTTCTTTCTTTGATCATGGCTTTCAGGTAGTCCAATAATTTTTAAATTGTCTCTCCTGGATCTATTTTCCAGGTCAGTGGTTTTCCCATGAGATATTTCACATTGCCTTCTAATCTTTCATTTGTTTGGATCTGCTTAACAGCATCTTGATTTCTCATAAAGTCATTTGCTTCCATTTGCTCCAGTCTAACTCTGGAGGAATGAATCTCCTCAGTGAGCTTTTGAGATTCTTTTTCCATCTGACAAATTCGACTTTTTAAAGCATTCTTCTCCTCATTGCCCTTTTGGGCCTCCTTTGCCATTTGAGTTAGTCTATTTTTTTTTATTTATTAAACAAATGCTTTATTAACTTCTGTTTTACACCATTCATTTCCGCCAGATTTTGAGTTACAATCATTTTCCCCCCATTATTCCCCTACCCAACCTCCCTGAATAGCAGTCCCACAAGATATCGCTTCCTCCAATCTGCTCTCTCCCATACCTTCTCCCATACCCCCATCGACTTTTCCATTAGAGGAAGATGAATCTTTGAGTCCCAATGCCTGCACATCTTATCTCCCAATTATAGGCAAAAGAGTATTAATAATAGTATTTATATATATATTTGAAACATTTAATGTTACTACCTCGAATTTCAGATCCATTTCCTTCCTCCCTTGTCACCCATTCCTTCTTGGGAGATAAGTAATTCAGTATATGTTGTACATGTCTAGCTATGCAAAACATTTATCATGGTATATATATTGTACAAGGCTGCTTATAATTCCCTCCCACTCATCCCACCCCCCACCTGGTCCATTCCCTACATGATCCTGTCCCTCTTCTATAGTGGGTACTTCCAACCTACCCTCACCCCAAGGATGCCCTCCCTTCCATCATCCCTCCTCTCATCCCCCTTCCCCCTATCCTGCTGCAGGTTGAGATATCCCATTTAGTATGTATGTCATTTTCTCCCTGAACCAAATTCAATGTGAATGTTGTTTTGCCTTTTTAGCCTTCCTTATTCTTCCCCTCCTTTGCAACCACTTCCCCTACATGAGATAGTTTACCCTACCATGTCTCTCCCCATCTCCTCTTGCCACTTTTCTCTCTCACCTCATAATTTCATCCCTTGAGTATTCTCCCTTCCCAACAAATTCAACCTATGCCCTCTATCCATATATAACTGTAACCATATACACACACATTCACATGTGTATTCATATGACCACACCCCCTTCTTCCATTATTTTCATAGTGAGAAAGATATCATCAGTCACAGTTACTGCTTTTCCATATAGGACTGTAAATAGTTCAACTTTGATAAGTTCCTTTTGATTTCTTTTCCCTGATTACCTTCTCAGGCATCTCTTACTTCTTGCATCTGGATGTCAAATTTTCTATTAAACTCTGGTTTTTTCCTCAAGAATGCTTGAAAGTCCTCTATTCCACTGAATGACCATATTTTCCCCTGAAACAAAATACTCAGTTTTTGCTGGGTAGGTGACCCTTGGGTTCATTCCCAGTTCTTTTGCCCTCTGGAATATCATATTCCATGCCCTTCGATCCCTCAGTGTAGAAGCTGCCAGGTCCTGGGCTATTCTGATTGTGTTTCCACAATATTGAAATTGTTTCTTCCTGGCTGCTTGGAGTATTTTCTCCTTGATCTGGGGATTCTGGAACCTGGCTATAATATTTCTGGGAGTTTTCTTTATGGGATCTTTTTCAGGAGGTGATCGGTGGATTCTTTCAACCTCTATTTTGCCCTCTGGATCTAAAACATCAGGGCAATTTTCCTTGAGAATTTCTTGAAGGGTGATTTCTAGGTTCTTTCTTTGATCATGGCTTTCAGGTAGTCCAATAATTTTTTAAATTGTCTCTCCTGGATCTGTTTCCAGGTCAGTGGTCTTTCCCATGAGATATTTCACATTGCCTTCTATTCTTTCATTTGTTTGGATCTGCTTAACAGCATCTTGATTTCTCATAAAGTCATTAGCTTCCATTTGCTCCAGTCTAACTCTGAAGGAATGAATCTCCTCAGTGAACTTTTGAGATTCTTTTCCATCTGGCAAATTTGACTTTTTAAGGCATTCTTCTCCTCATTGCCCTTTTGGGCCTCCTTTGCCATTTGAGTTAGTCTATTTTTTAAGGTGTTGTTTTTCCTCAGTCAGGCTGTTGACCCTCATTTCATACTTTTCCTGCATCCTTCTCATTTCTCTTTCCAGTTTTTCCTCCACTTCTCTTATTTGATTTTTAAAGTCCTTCTTAATGTCCTCTATGGCCTGCAACCCACTCATGTTTTCCCCTGGGGCTTTTGGAGCAGAACTTCTGACCTCACAGTCCTTTTCCCGCTCTATGCCCCCAAAATAGGAGTCTAGGGCTGCATTTTTCTGTTTCCTTTGCCTTGGCATGTTGCCACTTAATTGCTTGACTTTTGGGCTTGTTGCCACACTATGGCTTTAAGGCCAGCTAGAGGAATTTTAGTCCCGAATATGTGTGGGGGCAACTTCCGTTTCTGGCAAGCTGTAAACCCACCCACAGCTTCCACCCTAGATCACAATCCAGATCCAGGGAGGTTAAAGCAAGAGCGATTACCCCCCAAGACTGATCACTGGATCTCCCCACGATTTGTAGGCTGGGAGCCGGAAATGCCTATGAAAACTACCAAATGGCGTGTCTCCTCAGCGGCTTCTGGCCCCCAGGGGAGGGAGCTGACGCATTCCCCAAATACAGGTCCCAAAGTCCATAGGACACTAACCTCTTACTTTGTCCTAGGCATGTCTATGTTGATAATTCTGGAGTCGCCACAGCTCCTGGTGTTCTGGGGTTCCTCCAGCTGGCTGCTGGCCCTGCCGCCCTGGGGCTAAAACCTCAGCTCACGCCGACCTGGGCTCGGCTCGGCTGGGCTCCTGCGCTCTGTGCTCTGCGCGTTGCCGGCTCCCAGACCTCTGCGCTGGTCCTTCCTGCAGGGCTGCTGGGCTGTCCTCAGCGGGAGGTTAGCTTCTCTGTGTTGTTCTGTGGGTGCTGGGGCTCCAGAAGTTGTTCAGAGTCCTTTTTCACATAGTTTGTGGGGAATCTGGGGGCAGAGAGGCTTGGACGAGCTGTTTCTACTCCACCATCTTGGCTCTGCCCCCCTGAGTTAGTCTATTTTTTAAGGTGTTGTTTTCCTCAGTCAGGCTGTTGACCCTCATTTCATACTTTTTCTGCATCCTTCTCATTTCTCTTTCCAATTTTTCCTCCACTTCTCTTATTTGATTTTTAAAGTCCGTCTTAAGGTCCTCTATGGCCTGCAACCTGCTCATGTTTTCCCCTGGGGCTTTTGGAGCAGGACTTCTGACCTCACAGTCCTCTTCCTGCTCCATCCTTTGAACCTCCTTGCACCCCAAAGTAGGAGTCTAATGTTGCATTTTTCTGTTTAATTTGTTTCCTTTGCCTTGGCATGTTGCCGCTTAATTACTTGACTTTTGGGCTTGTTGCCACACTATGGCTTTGCCACCAGATAGGGGAATTTTTGTCCTGAACCTGTGGGGGGCAACTTCCATTTCTGGCAAGCTGGAAACCCACCCACAACCTCCACCCCAGATCACAATCCAGATCCAGGGAGGTTAAAGCAAGAGCGTTTACCCCCCAAGACTGATCTCTGGATCTCCCTACAGTTCGCAGGCTAGGACCTGGAGCTGCCTCTGAAAACTACAAAATGGCATGTCTCCTTAGTGTCTTCTAGCCCCCAGTGGAGGAAACTGACGCGTTCCCCAAATACTGGTCCCAAAGTCCATAGGGCACTAACCTCTCACTTTGTCCTAGGCATGTCTATGTTGATAATTCTGGAGTCGCCACAGCTGCTGGTTTTCTGGGGTCCCTCCAGCCGCTGCTGGCCCGGCCACCCTGGGGCTAAAACCGCTACTCAGGCGGAACTGTGCTCGGCTCCCTGTGTGCTATACCGTGCGCTGCCGGCTCCCAGAATGCTGTGCTGGTCCTTCCTGCAGGGCTGTTGGGCTGTCCTCAGCGGGAGATTAGCTTCTCTGTGTCGTTCTGTGGGTGCTGGGGCTCCAGAAGTTGTTCAGAGTCCCCTTTTACATAGTTTGGAGGAAATCTGGGAGCAGAGTGGCTTGGATGAGCTGTTTCTACTCCGCCATCTTGGCTCTGCCCCTCGCTTTATTTTTCTTGCTTGTTTTTGAAATATGGCGAATATGGAGACATGTTCTACATGATTTCACGTGTATGACTGATATCATTTTGCTTGCCTTCTTTGTGGGTGGGGGAAGGGTTGTAGGGAGAAAGGGAGAGAACTTGGAACTCAAAATTTAAAAAGAAAACAATGTTAAAAACAACTTTTAAAATTTATTTCAGGACACCACACAAACCATGCCTGGGACCAGAAACTACAGCTGGTCCCAGGCATGGTTTGTGTGGCTTTGGGTACAAAAAACAAATTGTTGATGTTTCTAACTAGATCCAAAGTAAAATCTGGAAATTCACCTATATCCAAACTGTGTGAGTATACACAGGGTGGGGACAGGGGGAAAACAGACTGCCCAACAACTCCTTAGCTTATTAGTCAATTTACCCATTGGAATGCCCTTTGCCATCCCCCACAATTGGTTTGCTAGAAAGCCCTTTTCCCTATGCCACCCTTTCCAATGGAGACCAATAGGTTAACAAATAAAAAAAAAATGAGCTTTAATGGATAAGTGAGGACAGATGTTACAGCAAACCCACTTGGTAACTAACTTAGATGAAGACTACATCTAAACGTCACACCATCTTCTACCACATTCTGTGGTCCTGATCACAGAGTAATGCGAAAATCTAGACTTTCAAAGCATATTTCAGACACTTTATCCCTGTGGTTAGTCATGGGATCAGGGGACATGATGCACTCAGAACCTGACACAACTTCCTAGAGGCAAGGCCTCTTCTGGTCTGTTCCCTGAGGCTCCAGGCAGGTTTCACATCCCCCAGGCCCTCCCTGCATCACCTACCCCCAAAGGCCCCCTCTACCAATGTGCCCAGAATGCCTTAGGGTTAGGGTTCCTGCCCAGCCTCCCCCTCTGCATTCCAGCTTCTCTTTGTCTCTCACCAGTAACTCATTCTCCTTCATTACCATTCCTGGCCAGACTGGTTACCAAATAACCAACCAGACACCCAGTGAAGCTGTGGTTGGGAAAGGGATAGATCAGTTCTCATAATTTCTCTTAGGAAATCATCAGGCTAAGGGGATGTACACTAATTCTTCTCCAGGCCCACCTCATTAGAGGTACAGTGAGTGGATAGAATACTGGGCCTGAAATTCTGAGTTCAAATCCCACCACAAGTCATTTACTGTGTTACCTTGGGCAAGTCACTTAACTTCTGTCTACCTCAATTTCCCCAATTATGAAATGGGGATGATAATTATAGCTCCTACCTCCCATTGTTGCTGTGAGCCTTAAATGAGACAATCTTTGTAAAAGTCTTAACCCAGAGCCTGGCATGTAGTAAGTTCTATATAAATGTAAATATCTCTCAGGGATAATCTATTATATTTCTATCTCATCTGGGGAGGGGAGAGAAATCTAGTTTGAGCAGCTATTTCCTCCCTGGGTTGGTGGGGAGGAGTAGAGAAAACAACCCAAAATTCAGGGTTCAAATCTGAACTTTTCTACTTGTTCTCTGGGTGACCTTGAAGTCACTTCACCCTCAGGGCTTTGGTTTCCTTATCTTTTATTTATTTATTTGGCAATGAGGGTTAAGTGACTTGCCCAGGGTCCCACAGCTAGTATAGTAAGTGTCTGAGGTTATATTTGAATTCCAGTCCTCCTCACTCCAGTGCCAGTGTCCCACCCACTGCACCACCAGCTGGCCCTCCTCATCTTTTAAATGGAAGTGTTGGACCAGATGACCTCTAAGGCCCTTTCCAGCTTTAGAGCTAAGATCCTAAATGCTATAAACCCAGATGATTTTTAGCACTGAGGATTCTAAGCTCTGTCCCAATGTTGCTTTCTATATCAATCCTCCAGGGCCAAATGATTCCAACATAACAAGCAAAACCAGCATACAGCATTGAAAAGTGATTTCTGTTGCGCTCTGCTCAGTTAGCAACAGTCCTTTACTGGCCTATTGGGTCTTGTCCTCCAAGCAGAGTCTGAGTCTCCCTAGAGGTAGGTGAGGGGGGCAGGTTCCAGCCTACAGCCCACAGGAGCCTCAGGGGCACATTATTCATCAGACTTCATTAAGTGAAAGTCTTAATGTCAGAAAATCCTGCTTCCCGAGTCATCTGGGTATTTATTTTGTGAAAATGTAGAGGCTCAAAATCCCTTGCAGATTGACTCCCAGAATTCCAGGAATGGGAAGTAAGTAGATGGCCCTTTAGTCCAGGCAAAAAAAAAATTCTTCCTATGACACATCCAAGAGCCAGAGGACCTGGTTGAAATCCCATTCTGACACCAACTACCTGTGTACCTCATTTTCCTCAACTGTAAAATGAGGGAGATTGGACCGAGGTCTCTCCCGGAGCTAGATCGAAGAACTTTGCACTTCCAGTAAGGGGGAGACTATTCCTGAAGGTAGAGCATTCTGGTACGAGTTACTTCTGATTATTTGGACATTTTTCTTGACATCAAAGTCTATGTTTACTTCTTTTCAATAAGCAAAAATTGGTTCAGTTCAGATGGCCCTTCCTCCATGAAACCTTCCCTGGTTTCTACAATTGTAAGGGTTCTTTTCCTCCTCAGATTTGCCCTTTGTCTATGTTTCTCCTTTGTTCCTTTCCACCCTACTCTCTAATGCATGTATCAATGTTACATGTCCTAGCCCCTCAAATTGTCTCCCAATTATATGTAAGCTCCTTTAGACCAAGAACTGTTCCATAAAAAAAAAAAAATCTTTGCACCCTCAGGTGCAAAGCACCTTTCACAAAGTGTGGCCATGATAAGCTGTTTAACCTCCATGGCTCTCAGTTTTCTCATCTATAAAATGGAGCTGATAACAGGTAGTGGTAAGACTCAAATGAACATATACATGGAAAATGCTTTGTAAACTCATTCCATTTGTAAACTCAGTCCATTACTATTGTTATTAGTCTGTTAAGGTTTGTCAGATGGAATTGAATTGCATAAAGCCAACTGTGTCAAGATTAGTAGGGAAGGGGAGCTGACTAGGAAGCTTAGTAATGGATTGAAGGGAGTGTTGATTTATCCATAAGACGGTGCTGCCCAGGCAAGCAGGTCTATGGATGGTTCCTTCACTGGGCTGTTACAACAGATTTGTTTCCTCTTTAGTCACACATCTAGGCAGTCCAGAGAAGGCGGTCCAAGCTTTGATCAAATGATCAGAGAACAGGCAGGTAAAGGGACTGATGCCAGACTGAGCAAGGTGTTACCCCGGCAGCAGGAGTATGGAGCAAAGGACCAATCTGGCTTAGAAATGGGAACCTGATCACCTGCCTTGGGGGTGAAGGGAGAAGGCAAACAGGGACAAGGAACTGGCACAGAGACAGGAGAAGACAAACATAGGCAGAAACTGCATCAGAATTCGCTGCAGGAAGGAAAGAGGGCAACTCCGGGGGATTGAGGAACACCTTCGCTGTGTTTGGCCTTGGACTTTGGTGCTCCAATGAGGGCTGGAGGAGAAGAAGCAAAGTTCTGCTAGACTCTGGACCGTCAGGAAGCCAGCCATATTGCCTGGAGCCTCCTGGAAAAGATAAGGAGCTTGGGGACTGTGAAAAGGAGTGCTCATGTGGAAGGGAAACATTCCCTCGATTTGGCCAGCAGATGGTGGAAGACAGCAAACAGTTCTCAAAGACACGTCTATCTTCAGATGCTGCCATCATAGGCTCTTTTGGTTATGACTATGCTGCCCCCACATTCATTAAAACAGGAGTCGCTATAGCTTCTCCAAGCAGGAACTCCCTCACTGGGAGTCCAGAGCCTTCCCTGGGGCCCCCACTCGACCTTAGAACTTTAAGGAAAGGCCAGGAAGCCCACAGAGCCACAGAATTCTGCTGAATGTGACAAAAAAGAAATTGGATCCATCGCAAGTCTACACCTTAGGGAATGCCTGGGGCACTAATGGGTTAAGTGACTTGACCAGGGTCACAAAGACTTGAATTCAAGTCCTTCCAACTCTGAGGTTAGCTTCATTAGATTCTTTGCCATGCTCAGCCACTCAGCCCACAGCAAGATGAGGTTATGTTCCTCCCTCTCCAGTGTGATCAGCTTCCTTTTGTGACTATCTCAGTAGCCCCAGAGCAGGAGCAAAGACTGTCTTTCTGACCCCAGTTCCTTTGTCTGTAAAATGAGGAGATGAATTAGAATATTGTAAAATCCCTTCTAGCTCCAAATCTATGAAACTTTGACCTTCTATCATGGGGGTTGCCTAAGGATCAGAGGGCTGCGAGGTGGTGCTGTGGATATAGTGCCAGGCCTGGGATGAGGAAGACTTGAGTTCAAATTCAGCCTCAGACATTTACTAGCTGTGTGACTCTAAGCAAGTCACTTAACCCTGTTTACCTCAGTTTCCTTATCTGTAAAATGATCTGGAGAAGGAAATTGCAAACCACTTTGGGATCTTTGCCAAGAAAACCCCAAATGGCGTCATGAAGAGTCAGACACAACTGAAATGGCTGAATACCACACCTAAGGAGCAGAACGCACAGGGAAAAAGACGTGCAAGGGGCAGCTACTAAGTTATTAAAGAGGTAAGCATGGGATCAAGGCTGGGCACAAAGGCCTTTTAGTTTAAAATGTAAAAATCACTCTTAGCTTGCTAGCTGTACAAACACAGGTGGCAGACTGAATTGGCCTGTGGGCTGTAATTTGCCAGCCTCTGGGCTGAGATGTGTCGTTTTTAAGTTGGAAGGTAGCATAGCAGAATGGTCTAGAATTAGGAAGACACAGCTTCAGACTCTGCCTCTGGTCTGACTTGACCACAAGCAGTCCCTCTTCCTCAGTTTCCTTGTCTGTAAAAGGTGGATAATTATGCTGAAAATATCTAACGCTGATAATTTCTTGTGAGTCTCAAAGGAGGTGATACATGACGCTTTCCCTTTTTGCATTCACTTTATTTTTTCCTCAATTACACATAAACAAACATTTTAACATTCATTTTTTAAAATGTTGTGTTCCAATACGTTACACTTTGAAGTCTTAAGTAATACATGTCAGTGATTGTTATCAGAATATTGAAGAGAATCTGGGAAGTCAGTAATATGGAGCTATGACTTATAACTAAGGTAAGGAACTGAATGATTAGGATTGGAAGACCATCATGAGAAGGTGTCCCATTCTAATATGTGCCACCTGAAGAACTTAAATGATAAAAAAGTCACTTAAAAAGTTAATCTGGCTGGGGCAGCTAGGTGGTGCAATAAATAGAGCACCGGCCCTGGAGTCAGGGCGACCAGAGTTCAAATCCGACCTCAGACCCTTAACACAAAACTAGCCATGTGACCTTGGGCAAGTCACTTAACCCCAATTTCCCTGCCCTCCCCCCTCCAAAAAAGGGGAAAAAAAGAGGAAGCTAATCTGGTCCAGGGTTCCAAAGTGAACTGACCTGCCTTGTGGAATCAGTGTGATGAACACTTCTCAGGGGTGTTGGAGGCAGGTGTACAGCTCAGTTATTTATGGCTGCATGGCTTCTGAGGTTACTGCCCTCCTCTCCCCAACCCCCCAAATTCTGTTACTCTGTGTAGTCTCCGTTTGAGAGTACTGCAATGACAGAAATAGTCCACAAGGTGGCAGCATTGACCTACAGGCCTTCCCATTCCTGTAGCAACTGATTGCCTTGATTAAAGGCTTCATGTGTCTCCTATGGGGCAGAAATCTGTGTTTGGGGCTGGATACACAGAGGGAGTAATTAAAAATGCCTGTGCAGATGGAAAATATTTAACCTACCTCTGCACTGCCTAATCATCCAGCAGTTGAGCAGGTCACTGGAGAAGGCGTGATGGATCCCCATTCCATTCCCAGAAAACATTGTTATCTCTTACTGCTTGCCTCTAACCTGGTCAGCAGTGGAATTCTTTCCTTCAGGGCACTCCAGCTGGGGCTCAGAGATCAGAAAAACTCACCAGACCTGCTGCTCAGGCAGTCAGTCTGGAGTGGGGGACATAGCACCTCTGTGCTCACACCTTGCAGTCCTTGTACCCACTGCCTTCTGTCCCTTCTACCCACCCTTTGCCCTCAGGCCCAAACACATTCTGCCCCAATTGCTGCCAGTGCTGGAGGCCACCTTTTAGCTAGCTTCTCTACAGTCACATAGACATTCCAAAGACCCGACTGCTAGGAGCACCACAACCCTGGCTTCTTCCTGAAGTCCCTAAACAACCCAGTAGAATCATACTTACTACCTTCCCTTTCTAGCTATCTCCACATCCCAAGGAGTAAATGAAGGACTCTATCTCCACAAGGGATCACTCCTACAACTGGTCTTACTCTCACACCTATGGCACCCTGAGCTCTTGACTCCTGTCTGACAATGGGCAGTTCCCAAATGGGCCATGATGACAGGACCATGGATACAGAGCTTCAAGGAACCTCGGAGACCATCTGGTCCAAACCCTTCAGTACACAGCTGAGGAAACTGAGATACTGAAAGATTTAAGTGACTTGCCCAGCATCATTTGGGCATTAGGTGGCAAAGTTAGGACTTGAACTCAAGACCTCTAACTCCAAACCCAATACTTTTTCTACTACCTCATCATGCCTCTCTGACATATACCCCATAATCATACAGTTGCTTATTTGGTGTTCTATGCTGGGCTCCAGTTGGTTTTGGGTGTGTGTGTGTGTGTGTGTGTGTGTGTGTGTGTGTGTGTGTGTGTATGTGTGTGTGTGTGTATGTGTGTGTGTGTGTGATATGAACATTTTCTCCAATGAGAATGCTCAGCCAATCTAATGTCCCTCTAATTTCTCCTATGGTACTGGTCACAGAGCTGGGCATCCAGCAGGCATATGATAAATGCTTATTGAGTTAGAGAATTTCCAGCATGGTCAAGAACTCCTAACCTAGCTCAATTATACCACCTGTCCAGTCCTTTCAATCATGCTTTTTTATTCATTCATTCATTCATTCATGTCAAGTCAGGATTCCTGGTTCTGGAAAGAATTTGGGGCTGGAAAAACTAGATTCAAATCATGGCCCTGCCACTTACTATTTCTGTGTGACTTTCGACAATTCATTTTACCTCTCTAGACCTCAGTTTCCTCAACTGTAAAACAAGGAGCTTAGACTAAGTTAGCTTGATGCCTCCTTCCATCTCTACCATTCCAAGGTGAAATGTTACCACAATTCTCTCAAGAAGCATTAGGAGATCGAAAGAAAAGGATTGCCAAAATTAATATGAGTTCACTTTAATTTTTTAAATAAAGGTACACCAAATCGAACCTTTGTAGGGAAAGGAACTATAGCTCCTCAAAAGATAGGGTCCCATTGGTCAATTTAGTGTAACAAACATTTAGGAAGACAATGAAGGACAGATGCAGGAACCTTGGAGTTTGACTCTAATGGCCTGGGAAGTCAGCACCTGACCTCATGGCTGACCTCTGCCATTTTGTTACTTGGGCTATTTCGATCATGTCTGACTCTTTGTGACACCATGGACCAGACCATGACAATACTGTCCATACGGTTTTCTTGACAAAGATACTGGACTGGTTTGCCATTTTCTTCTCTAGCTCATTTTACAGATGAGGAAACTGAGGCAAACAGGATTAAGTGACTTGCCCTGGGTCACACAGCTAGTGTTTGAGGCTGGATTTGAACTCAGGTATTGCTGACTCCAGACCCAGCACTTTATCCATTGAGTCACTTGGACAAATCACTTAAGAAAGAGGTAAGACTCAATGACCTATCCCATCAGAGTTCTGTCTCTTTGGATTCAGTAGGATATAGAGGAAAAGGTCCCTGAATTTGGATTATGCTTCTTGTCCTGTTCTTCCGATCATGCTTAAAGGTCCTCTGTCTTTCTGGGTGATGAGATGGACCGGTTGTCTGCAAGATCAAAACTACTTTCAAAGAAATACTAGCACATTTTAATTTCTGACATAGTAAATATTGATAGAATCCACATAAATACAATTCTTTGAGGCACTTGACAGTTTTTAAATTATAGAAGGTTCCCGAAACTTAGGAGCTTCTGCTCTAAAGCCTCAGCTCATGATGACCCCAGCTTCCTCCCCAGTCCTGTGCACTCTTCCAGATTCACTTTTTACAAAGGGGTACAAATAAGGAAGGAAAAGATGAGGTCTGGGGATGACCATGGGGAGAAGGGCTGTATTGTATTGTAAAGGAAGGTCCACAGAAAAAGAGGGGTCTGGAAGACGTGTATTTGAATGCTGGATCTGACTCACTCATGGTGTGACCTCTCATTTAATCATTTAGTTCCTCTGTGCCTCAGTTTCCTCATCTGTAAAATGAGGGGGTTGGACTTGATGGACTTTAAGGTCCTTTCTCTTACCTCTGAATTAGTGATCCTATGACCCAGCTTTGTGGTGTATGCCATAGGTACAAATAAGATTATGTCACAGGTCCTGCTCTGAGAGCTTTTGACCAAGTAGAGGGAAAAGCTCTATCTATAACTAATTATGGAGCATCCCAGGGCAGCCTGTTGGATTAGTAGCCCATGGTTCTTCCCTTACCCAGGGTCCCTGCCATCTTAATCCTGCAGAAGCACACCTGAAGGAGAATGTCACCGTATCACAGCCCCATACATCAGCGTTCACAATTCTGTTTTGGACCAGTGGGGCAGATTAGCTCTGCCAGGCCTGCTGACTGAGCAGGCCTCTCTAAGCTCTCTTCTGCCACGCCAAGGCAACCTGGGTCATCCATTATCTCTCCACCCTATGACCCTGGACCCTACTCAAGGTCAATTCTGTCTTCTCAAGATCTCTCAGACATACCCCCTCCTCTCCTTCCACACTACCACCCCTCTGGTTCAGGCCTTCATCACCACATAACTGAACTATTGCAATAGCACGCTGGTGGGTCTTCAGGCCCACCTTAGTCTACCCTCTTGTTGCTGCTGTTCAGTCCTGTCTGACTCTTTGTGACCCCATTTGGGGTTTTCTTGGCAAAGAAACTGGAGTGGTTTGCCATTTCCTTCTCCAGCTCATTTTACAGATGAGACAACTGAAGCAGAGTTAAGGGACTTGTCCAAGGTCACACAGCTTGTAAGTATCTGAGACCAAATTTGAACTCAACTCTTCCTGACTCCAGGTCTGGTATTCTATCCACTGTACCAGTTAACTCCCCAGACTCCCCTCTACTTTCTGTTAAACTGATCTTCTAAAAGCTCAGGTCAGACCATTTCACTCCATCTCATTTGATAATCTCCGGTGGTTGCCTATTACCTCAGGGATCAAATATAAAATCTTCTGTTTACTTTTTGGAATCCTTCATACACATTACTTCTCTCTTACTCCTCCTTGCTGTTCCCCAAACCCGCCTCCCAAATCTCTGCCTTTTTACTGGCTGTCCCCCAAGCTTGGAATTCTATCCTCCTTACCTTATATTCCTGGCTCCCTAGCTTCCTTCAAGACTCAACTCAAATGCTTTCTGTAAGAGATCTTTCCTGGCTCCCCCCAATGCTAATGACTTCCCTTCAAGATTACCTCCAATTTTCCCTGTATAAATCTTGAATGGATAGATACCTTTATTTGCACATTGTCTCCCCAATCAGAAGACTCATTTTCCTGAGTTCAAACCCAGCCTCAGACACTTACACACTCCCCTGTGTGATCCTGAACAAATCACTTAACCCTGCCTTCCTCAGTTTCCTCATCGGTAAAATGAGCTGAAGAAGGAAATGGAAAACCACTCCAGTATCTTTGCCAAGAAAACCCCAAATGGGGTCATGGAGAGTTGGAAATGACTGAACAACAATTATTACTCCCAAACAGAATATGACTGTAAGGTCAGGGATTGTTTGCTTTCTTTAGTATGGCCATTACTTAGCACAGTATCAGGCACATAGTAGGTGTTTCCTAAACACTAATTGATTTGACAACGATTTGACTATCATATTTACTTTGTATCTATTTTATAAGTTACATGTTGCTTCCCCTAAGAGAACGTAAGTTCCTTTAGGGCAAGGACTGTTGGATTTTTGCCTGTGTATTCCCAAAATATTCCTGGCACATGTTAGAAGTTTAATAATAGACAGACTAACTTTAGATTGATTGACTTTTAGCATGGTCTTTCCTCTTTACCTTCTTCTTTGCTGCATTCCTGGCAGACCTCGATATTCCTGTTTGACAACTTGCTAACACTATGATACCATAATTGTAACACTTGGCTTATCCACTGGCAGGTTCCCACCTGACTTCCCCATCTCTTGAGCTCATATTTCAGTTCTCTCCCCTACCTCCTCCATCTCCCACCCTGGATTTCTTACTAAACCTAATCTTGCATTATTATCACCTCTAATCCTTTGAACCATCTGAAGTGCAGGCCAAATGTTTTAGTCTCAGCTTTAACCTCCCTGTCGATTGCTGCGGGTTTCACTGGTGACTGCCCGAGGCTCCCCCTGCCTCCCTGCCTTTCTGTGACTTGCGGTCTGTAATTCCTCATACCCTGTAACCTCCACAATCTGATTTCTCTGCTTTGGCTCCAGGGCTGCCGAGCATCGATGGAGCAAGTGATGAAATTGTGCTGATTTCACCCACTACAAATTCATGGTACATGAACTCAGCTGGACCCTCACTGCTACTGCACAGTCTTTCTTCTCTGTCCTTATCAATTCCTTAGCTGATCTCCCATAGCAACTGTTCCAGCCCCTTTCTTCTCTCCTCTTTCTCCTTTCTGCACCCCAACCCCTGCTACTTGCAGCTGATCCCCAAGCCTGTTATGTCACAGAGAACATTGGGTCTTGTACTGCCCTCCATTTTGGGGGCATTTTTAAAGCACCTACTATGTGTCTGTCACTTTGACAGACACTGGGAATAGAAAGCCAAAAATGATACTGTCTCTGCTGTTAAAGAACTTAAATTAGCCTGGCCCCTCTCCCCTCTTCTATTGCCCTCATCTGACCATCATCACCTTTGCTCTTCTTCCACACAGCAGGATATACAGAAGATTCCAAATATTTGCAAGTAGTCTATCAGTTCAGGTAATAAGGTTGCCCCTTACTCTCTTGCTGTGCATGCTCTTCCTAATCACTTTCTTATTTCTGTTCCAAAGACATACAAGGAGGGCAGAAACGAGGTCTGGGGATTGCTCATGGGATTGAGACTTGTTTATGGACATTTGTCTAACATGTGTCAGGCCCAGAACTTAAATCGAGGCCTTTTCAGCAAGGCCAGCCCTCCCTCTATTCCCCACACTGCTTTTCTTTCACACTGAAGACTGAAAGTTGGATAGAACCTTAAGGTTGGCCATGACCTTCATACCAACTTTCCAACTGGTTTGTGATGGAGGTACAGTGTTCTCCCTTTTTTTCAGCCAAGAATGCTAAGGCTTGGTTAGGTTAAATGTGCATGGCTTAGAATCAAAGGCAGGATTCAAACCCAGATCCTACTGACTTCAAGGCCAGGACACTGCTCCCCTATTTGTTGTTGTCCCAAAGAAGATATCACAACAGTTGTAGGTCAACTGTGTGGATCAAAGGTGGCAGTTGCTCACTCTAAGGCAAGCACTTTAATGAACTAGAAAGGCCACTCTGGTCACTTGCTCTTTTCTCTCTCACTCCCAGGAGTCTCCTGGGCTGCTCTTCCAGTGATAGCTCAGCATCAACAAAAACACAAGGACCACATACACGGGCTTTGTTCTCTGAGAGTAAGACCAGCTGCCGATCCCCTTCAGGGTAGGGTCACAGTTGTCTATCCCTGATGCCCTTAGCTTCAGCCTCCATCTGGGCTATTCCTTTACTGAGAGTGCTTGGTGATCAGCACCCCAGTTTCATTAACCAATTAACATGAAGTCACTTTTTAAAAGGAATATGTAGTGGGAAGATATATATCTTAGACATAAGAGAAGATATTTACAGACAGAAGTTACAGACATCTCTCCCCAGTGGAAGTGGGGCAGTGCACTCTCTCCTATATCATCTCAGCATCTAGAAAGAGTCAGCTCAGATTTATAGAAGTTTCCACATAGCATTTGCTCCACCAAGTTCACCTCCAAATTTGGCAAAACCAATAGATGAATGAATCCACAGTTCTGCTTCTACTAAGCTAGGTTAACAATAACAACAACAACAAAGGATTATTATTGCTTATGTGCTAAGTAATGGCCATACTAAATAACTAAATAACAATAACAACAAGTCTCGAAGTATCTAGGATTTCAAGGCTTGCAAAGCACTTTACAAATATTATCCCATTTTGTTGTATATTTTTAATCATTATTTTACAGTTAAAAAAAGAGAGGCACATAGAGGTCAAGTGACTTTCCCCTGAGTTATACAGCGAGTCTCTAAAGCAAAGTTTAAATTCAGGGCTTTCACACTCTAGATCCAGTACTGAATCTTCACCCAGATCATTCCTGTTAACGGTGGCCACCCCCCAGGGCTCTCTCATGGGCCCCCTTCTTCTCCTTCTATACTGTTTCATTTGGTGATCTCATTAGTGCCCATATATTCAATTTCATCATCTCTATACTGTGCTGCTAATTGTAGGGAGTGTTTAAGATAGAACTTTTCTGAGATCCCACCTTACTTGCATAAAAGGCGTGGGACATGCTCACATTTGCTCTTCGTGCATAGTATGGGCATATAAGTCCCTTCCCTGGTTCTATTCTACCATGTGGAACTTATGGAGGCTGCTTCCATTTATGTGTAAATCAGGATCTTGTACTATGTGATGAGAAATATTCCAAAGAGATTATTAATGTCTTCTCTCTCTCTCTCTCTCTCTCTCTCTGTCTCCCCCCCCATCTTCCCTCCTCCTCCTCCTCTCCTCTCCTCTCCTCTCCTCTCCTCTCCTCTCCTCTCCTCTCCTCTCCTCTCCTCTCCTCTCCTCTCCTCTCCTCTCCTCTCCTCTTCTCATTTGAATTGGGACTGGCTTGAGTTGCATCTGGAGTCCAGGTAAGGGAAAGGTTTCTCTCTCATTCAACCACCATGTATCTGTGAGGACATGGCCACTTCTGTCCCTTTTGCGTTTGTTCTTTCCCCATCTTAAGCAAACAAGTCCCCCATGATAGAGCTGTTCAAGTGGTGACCTTCCAAAGATCTGAGGTCTTTGGCCACATTAGCAGTAGTATTGTCCTCCAGAATGATAATGGCTGACAACAATGGAATCACTTGCCTCAGGAGTAGACAAATTGAATACATATTTGGTGCAGAAAGGCAGTCACCTGGGGACTGTGGCCACTTTAGAGAGTATCTCCCCTCAAGGTGGAAAGAAATACTAGTTGTGAATATAAGAAAAACACAGATCCAAAAGGCGTGACTGAGTGGCCCAGCCACAGTAAGCAACACACAAAAAGAAACTCCATGAAGGGAGAAAAGAACTTCCAGGGTCATGAGTTGACAGGAACCCCTTTGTCACATGCATTCTTTAGAACGAGTGTCTTACTATCATTGTACTCAAAGTCTGTACCCACTCTCCCCTCCCCCAGACTGTGTGCATTTGTGAAATAGTGAACTGGCTTGAGAGAGAATATTTTGTGCACCTGTTTTTGTTATACCTTCTCAGTAAATGTTTTTCCTGAAAGATAATTTAGCTAACTGGTGGATTGTTGTTGAGGAACACACTGGTAGGGACCCAGGAGCTATAATGTTGTTATAAGCATTGCCCATCAAGGTTACCTCTGGAACCTTGAGATGGAATAGAAGTCATCCCTTTAGGAACCCCAAACTTCAAGTATAATTGTGAATGGAGAGAGGCAGCCCTGAGGGGTTGTTATATATCCAAGTCCAGGAAATAAGTGTTATCCAAGAAGCCAGGTCTTGGGCTTCTAGTGATCCTTCAATATTAGGAAACTTTGAATGTCATTAAACTGATATGTAAGCTCCTTGAAAGCGGACACTTTGTCTTAGACTTCACGATATTAATAGTTCACATTTACATAGGTTTTAATTTTCAAGATGCTTTTCCTCACAACAGTCTTGGGAGGATAGCTGGTCCAAATGTTCTTAACCCTGTTTTCTACATGGGAAAACTGATGAGACCCAAGGACATTAAGCAACTTGCCCAATCACCTGGCTGGCATTTGAAATAAAGAAAATCACAAAAATGACAGAATACTTCGACCCACAAGGAATCCAAGTAGCCATATCATCCAACTCGTACTCAAAAAGGAATTCTTGCTATGTTACTATAATATTATAACATAACATAACACAACATAATTCTTACTATATTATACTATAGTATGTTTGCCCAATGAGCCATCCTTCTCTTGAAAACCCCCTTACCTCTCCAGGCAGCCCATTCCACTTTTAGATAGCCCTGCTAGGAAGTCTTGGTATTAGTGTTTCCTAGCGTCAATTTGAAATTTTCATTTTGTAACTTGAACTCATTATTCATAGTTTTGCCATCTGGGGCCTTCTTACTCTTAAAACGATTCTCTTTTTAGGATACTACCCTATTAGATCAGTCACATCTCCTCTGCTGCCCAGCCTGGTACTTTGCAAATTATTGATATTATTTGGGGGTTTCTATCTGTGATTTCATGGTCATAGGGAACTATCCATGAGGGCCAATGCAGATTGGGACCTGGTCTGCAATTTGTAGTTTTAGAGAGTGGTCTGGGGCACTGGGAGTTTAGGTGACTTGTCCAGGGTCACACAGGCAGGATATGGCAGAGTCAGCACTTGAGCCCAGCCCTTTCTGGTTCCAAAGCTAGCTCTATCCATGATGCAGGGTGGTTAGGTGGCAGAGGAGAGGGAATGCCCGAGTCAGGAAGAGCGGAGTTTGAATCCCATCTCTGACAGTCTCAGGGAACCTTTGGCAAGGCTTCCCTCAGCTCAGCTTCCTCTGTCAAATGGGCACATGGTTAGCATCTAGTCCATAGGGTTGTTGTGAGGATAAAAGGAGACCATATATGTAAAGTGCTGTGAAATTGTGGGCTATTAGTATTATTGCTGCCCTCTCCTCATTTGTGTAAAAGGAATAAAAAGCTGAGCTGTCCAGGGTGCCACCTCTCCTTGTTATATCATCTCTTCCACCTTGTCCCCTTACCAAGCGCAAAGCCGAGAACCTAGGCACCTCCTCTCCCTTCCCCTCCCAAGTCATTCCCTCCAAGTTCCAAGGACTCCATTCCAGGAAGTTCCTCCAAGCTGCCCCGTCCCGCTACCCTTCCTTTTTCCCACCAGCCCCATGATTACAGCCATATTGCTGATCTAAGGCTTGGAGCTTTCTCCGCTCTATCCGATGGACCAGAACTCTTCCACGGAATCCAAACGGGCTGCCAGTGCTAACTGCCAGTCCTCCACATGGTTCAGCTTTTCGGGCTGTCAGCAGCCTGACTTAATCCGGACTGCTGCAAGTCTTCAGCCTGGAATCTGAAAGTAAGAAGCACTGCAGCCGCTCAGAGAAGCTCCCAGAGCTGATGGATGATGGTGCCTGCTGGATGCTGGTATGGCCCCGGGAGCTCCTGGGTGTAGCATGCCAATGCAGCTGAGAATCCTTAAGATTGGCCTGCAAACCTCAGACTCATCTAATGATGGGCTATTCCTGTGTTGTCTGGACCCACCCTCTGCTTTCAGCCATATTGGGGGTCGTGGGGGTAGGCTGCACCACACTATCCACACTCCCCCCGCCCCCGCCCCCTCCCCCAGCGCAGCGTCCCCTTGTGACCACAGGTGTCATTGACCTAGCAGGTGATTAGAGTGAAGTCTATGACCACATCACTAACAGACCCCCCTGGAGCTCAACTCCATGGCCTGGACCTCATTAGCATCTTGTTCTGATTAACAAGTTTAAACAGGTCATAAACACGCTGGTGAATTTGCTCCATTTATCCGGATGGGCAAAGGAAGTTGGCCATTTCTCCAATTTTGCTGTTCACTTGATTCAATTGTGTCTGACTCTCCACATTTGGAGTTTTCTTGGTAAAGATACTGGAGGGGTTTGCCATTTCCTTCTCCAGTTCACCGTACAGATGAGGAAACGGAGGCAAACAGGGTTAAATGACTTTCCCAGGGTCACACAGAAAGTATCTGAGGCCAGATCTTCCAGACTCCAGACCAGTGCTCTATCCACAGCACTACCTAGCTGCCCCCTTTCTCCCATTGGTTGTTGTTCTTTGTTCTGGAAGAGGACCAAAATGACATCCCTATGACTATGTTAGGGTCAAAGTACAGTGTTTCTGACTGTGTCTGATCAAGCCAGCTTGAGCTTGGAAGGTGCTACCACAAGTCAGGCACAGATAGCCCATACCAACATTCTAGTGGAGATGCCTCTACATTTGCCGATCTCACATTTCTTTCAAGCTCTTGCAATTCTGTGTTCTTGTAAAGCACAGAGACTTCAATAGTCATTTCCAAGGTGGTAAGAGAGGCAGGAACTCAGCAGCAACCCGAGGATTCCGCGGTGTCTGCAGTTACTCTGAGGTTTTCAGTGAAGTAGCAAGTGCTGTCCATCCTCAGATGGCTGCCTGGGCCCTTTTTCTTGTGTTGTCAAGTAGAGGGGAGGAGGAAGAATGCTAGTCCTCTAGTATTCCTGCATGCCATGTGATTGGCTGCCTGAGCTGTCAATCAATTCAGTTTGTGGTTTATAAGACTTTTCAGCTTGGTGCACAGTGTTACATGTGTAACTTCTTATTATGGAGAGCATCCCTAGAACAACGTTAATGGAATCATAGATTTGGACCTCAGAGGTCACCTAATCCAGTCTCTTCGTTTTACAGATAAGGAAACTGAGGCTCTGGCTTATCTGACTTACTTGGCCCATAGGATGGTAGAGGTGGAATTCTCCAGTTAAGGCCCTCTCCACTGTACCATGCTTCCTACCTAACCCACACCCCAACACCCTTTGCCTTCTTCCAGCAGTGGCCTTTTTCCTGGTCCTTCTATTTCAAGGGGCTAGATCTACCCTTTGTGTAAAAATAATTCATGTTCATATCTTGCTTTAATGTTTATAAAACACTTTCTTTCCCAACAATAAAAGTATGATTATTTCCATTTTATAGATAGGGTTGTGTCACAGAAAGGTTCAGTATTTTCCCCAGGAATACACAGCTAGTATCAGCAGGACAGCTGGAACAAAACTTCAAATGGAAATCTCTTGGCTCCAAGTTCCTGACTCCTAGCATGACACTCTTCTTTGAGCACAGCAGCAGTCAAAGTTAAGGCTTCCTAGGCAGAACTGAGTTTTTCCAGGCTGTGCTGGCTCAGTCTGCAATAGCCAAGAAGAGGACTGAGGGCCAAGGAAGGGAGGGAACAGTCTTTGGAAACTTTAGAAAGAAAGGTTGGGGGTCTGAAAAGATTTGGTAACTGAGAACAGTCACCTAACACATTTGTTGAACCCTTAAAAAGAAACAGTCCCCTCAAGGAGCTTATATTTTGTAGATATAGATGTGATAATTATCAATGAGCATTTATTGTGTATTCACTGTACTAGGTGCTGAAAATACAAGCAAAGTAAATTAAACAATATCTACTCACACCAGTCATATCTTATCACCCACCTTATGCTCAGAACTCGAACTTTGTCGATGGGAAAAGTATATGGACCTCAGAAAATTGAATGTTAGTTAGCACTGGGACTTTAGAATACACAGAACCAGAACACTGGAAGGGACCTTAGTCCAGAGTCTTAGAGCTGTGGAGTGGGGGATCTTAGGGTCTAGAATACAGAGTATTGGAGTTGGAAGGGATCTCGGGACACAGAATGCTAGAACTGGGATCACAGAGGACGAGAAGGGCATAGGGTGTGTGTGATGCGCGGCGTCCTTAGATTAAGAGAACATAGAACATTAGAGGTGAAAGACTTTTGAACACAATGTTTTGGGATCTTAGAACATACAGAACCAGAATTAGAAGTGATCCTAGTTCACGGGACCTTGGGGAGCAAAGGAGGGAGGAAGAGACGCGAACCCTAGACTGCAGAAGGGGCCTTAGAACCCAGAATAACAGAACACAGCACATGAGAGTCCGCAGAGACCCCTGAACAGAGAGGGTAGCTCCTCCAGGAAGGGGATCATGCCTTTTGTTTTGGGGTCTCCAGTTCTTAGCACAATGCCTGACCCGTGTTCGATGCTTAATGAATATTTTACAGACGAGGAAACTGAGGCCCTGAGAAGTCACACAGCAGTTAAGTAGATGACTGAAGCATGTCCTGGACTCTCGCCGGGCTGGCTGTGTTCCCCCGGGGCGGGCCCAGGCTAGAGGGGCGGTGGGGCGGGGAGAGGCCGCCCCCGACCAAGGCGAAGGGGAGGAGCCGGGATGGGCGGGGGCGGGGGAGGAGCCGGGATGGGCGGGGGCGGGGGCGGAGCCCGAAGAGTCAGGCTGGGCGTCAGTCCCAGAGGCTGCGGCGGCCCAGGGGGAGCAGCAGCAGTGGAGGCCGAAGGAGGCGAGAGTGAGTGCGGGGGGAGCTCGGCCCGCCCGCGGTCCCGAGTGGGGTACCAGGCAGGACTGGCCAGGATCGGGGTCCGGGGTGCGCATGGGGGGCGCGGGCTGGGGCTCAGGCCCGGCCCCAGCCCTAGCCCTATCCAGGCCGTGTGGGCGCCCGCAGCCGCCGGAGCCTTCCTCTTTACTGGCGCTCATCCCCAGCCCTTTCACGCCCTACATCGCTCCTCCTCCCGCGGCTGCTGCTCCTTCCTCCTCCTTCGCTTTCTCTTTCTCTCGCCCAGCTCCCTGGGCCTCCCTCCCTCTTCTAGATAGCTCAGCCGGCGGGCCGGCCACTCTCCCCTGGCTCCCAGATCTGGCTGCCCAGCACTCCCCTGGCCCCTTCTCCTTCAGCCCCCAGAATCCCTGGGGCTTTCGAGCCCCCTCCTCTTTTCTCTCTTCTCATGGCCGTGGGCTGTTGCTCTTTCCCATTTCCTCCCACCTGGGTCCTCACTGTCTCTTCCACCTGCCTGCCTCTCACTCAGCCCCGTCACTCTCTCACCTTCCTGTCTGTGTCCCTTTCCCTCCCTCTCCCACCTCTCTGACTCTTTCTTCTCTCTCTGCATAATGGGTCTATGGTCTGCCCCGTTTTTCTCCCCTTCCTTTTCCACTCAATAGATTTCTCCATGCTCCTCCAGACCAGCTTTGGGTCTGGGGGGTAGTGAATAAGAAATAGACCCAGGCAGTACGGTAGTGGAACCTGGAGTCCGAGAACCTGGGTTCAGATCTCGGCCCTGCCAATAAGCAGCTGTTTTACGTTGTTTCCTCAGTTTCCCCCTTTGTAAAATGAAGACTTGGCTGACATCTAAAGTTCCTTCCAGTCTAGAACTACGATCCTTGGAGGGACTAAGCCGGTCCTTGCCACGCCAGACGTCTGACTGAAGATAGAGCAGGTCACTGTAATTAGTGGTTCACAAAGTTAACCTCACTGTTTCAGAATAGATAATGACAGCTTACCCTTGCTAATAATGCTTCGTGCTTTTCAAAGCATCCTCACTACCCTCACCCTATGAGGTAACTCGTTACCTCATGAGGAAACTGAGGCACAGAAATGGAAGTGACTTGTCTAGAGGGACGGAGCTAGCAAAGCTGCCACTGGGACGTGATCAGAGCCTGGTCATGGGTCTTTCTACCACGGCAGTAACGTTTCCTGGTTCTTTGCCCACATGGATTTCCTCTTCCCTAGGGGACATCTATAACACTTATCCATAGCCTCATATGTCCCAGGCACTGTGCTACGCACTTTACAAATATTAACTCCTCTTATCTTCACAACAATCCTGTGCTATTATCTCCATTTTACAGATGAGGGAAACTGAGGCAAACATTGAGTGAAGTCACGTAACTAACAAGTGTCAGAATCTGGATTTGAATTCAGGTCTTTCTGATACTATTCCTATCCCCTGTCCCCCTGAGCTGCCACTGTGATGGAAACCCTAGGGGGGCTTCACAGCAGGTAACATGTACAAATTGGGTACAGGACTTACAGAATCGTGTTCCAGGTGTGCCTGTCCCTGGTTGCTGTACTATTTATTCAAAATGAGGTCATTTTAGTCCCTTTTCCTGCCCTTCCCCACTCCTGAGTTTGATGCTGCTGCCGAAGAGGTTGTAGTTTCTGTGCACCAAGGCTGGCCAGAGGGTGTGTGATCAGGGATCACTACTGAATGTTGGACTCAAATTGGCCAGGAAATAGGAGCACAGAATAATAGAATGGCAGAGCTGGGAGGAACCTCAGAGACCATCCTGTCCTATCTTTGGATCCAGGAGGAAAGGGAAAGTTGGACCTTAAATCCTAGCTCAGACACTTGCAAGGCCCCCCATCATTCTGAGCCTTAGTTTCCTCATGTGTCAAATGGGAATAATAATACCTCCTGTACCTACCTTCAAAAGGCATCATACTATCTCCTGGCCTTACATTCAGGAAGGTCTTGGGTTGAGTCCTAACAGTGATACAGAACAGTTGGAATCATGACTGCCCCATGGCTATTCTCTAAGACTAATCTGCATTGGCAGACAGAGCTTCCATACTGGGAATTCCCTATGCTGGCAAAGTCACAGGTCTGAATTCTCTACCCACCCCTCCCCCTTCAGAAAAAGCAACTACTGCACAGGGTTGTGAAGCACAATGATGGAAACTGCTGTGTAAACTTTAAAGCACTCTGATATCAGGTGGCAATGGCAGGAGTGGTGGCCATGGTCAGGGCAGGAGGATAAGGAAGGGCAAGAGATCTCTGTTGGGGTTCAGGCCTTTTAATCCCCAGTCTAGTGTTCATTCCTCTATACCAGAAGCATCAAATTCAGGTAGAAACAGGGCCACTAAACTACACTTAAGAATCCCTGTAGACTACATATTGACTTAGAAAACTACATATTAACTGGCAGCTAGGTGGCACAGTGGATAAGGGCACTGGGCCTGGACTCAAGTTCAAATCTGGACTCAGACACTTATTATCTATATGACCCTGGGCAAGTCACTTAACCTTGCTTGCCTCAGTTTCCTCATTTGTAAACTGAGCTGGAGAAGGAAATGGTAAACCACTCCAGTTATCTCTGCCAAGAAAACTCCAAATGGGGTCATGAAGAGTCAGATATAAATGGACAATGTTCTATTGCATTTTTACTTATTTTGTTAAATATTTTCAATTTCGTTTTAATCTATTTTGGGGGTATTTGAGTGTTTGATTCAGACCCTTCAGGAAAGCCAAGAGAAAGGTATGGTTTGTGACTATTCTTTGATAGCTCATCCCTTGTTTCTCAGTGTTGTGGTAGCTTGTGTCTCTTCATTTTCCTATCTGATAGCTGGTGAGCTAACTTCTAAAGTGTGTCAAGGTTTCATTCTATCTAAATGCCTTGGCCTATGGGGTGGGGGGGGGAGAGAGAGAGAGAGAGAGAGAGAGAGAGAGAGAGAGAGAGAGAGAGAATGAGAATGAGAATGAGAATGAATATATTCATGGCTCATCTTTCAGAAACTTTTTCAACCCTACCAACTCTTTCCTTCATGGTGCCCAAAATCTTTTGCAAGAAAGGCTCCAAATTTGTGATGCTTGGGTGTGGTGCAGAGTGAGCCCTTCTGGTGTCCCCTCCTCATTCTTTCCCCCTGCCCAGAATGAGTAGTGGAGTGTCTGGGGAGAAGCTATTTCTCTCTTCCCTGCTGTTCTGTGTGATTCAGAATTTATCTGCTTAAACATTTTACAAATGAAATTGAAAGTCAATCCATGCTGGCAAGTTTGGGGGAGCGGGAGATGTCTGCAAGTTACAGTTGAGTTTGGAGTGTGCTGAAGTGGGGGAGTTTAAAATAGAAATGCTGACACCAATGCCTCGATGCCTGCAGCTGGACCAGCCTGCTTTGCTGCTGTACAGAGTTATGTGTTGCAGTTATTAGTCTGGTTGGGTCAGATCACCCCAGCGGGGCCTTTCGTTTATTTCCCGCTGTTTCCAATGCTTCTTTTTCTTTAGCTGGTTATCCCAGCAGATGAAGACAGCCCCTCTTTGTCCAATTTGATGATGCAAAAGTGAGCTCAGTTCTCATCTGTTCTGGCTTTTCATGAGATTCTATTTGGTTTGAGGGAGGAGCAAGGGAAGGGACTGATGGGAATCCCATCTTTAGCTTTATGGCAATACATATCTTTTTTTCAAGCTTCAACAGTGAGGTTTTATA
Organism: Gymnobelideus leadbeateri; assembly: GCA_011680675.1. Classification (NCBI taxonomy): domain Eukaryota; kingdom Metazoa; phylum Chordata; class Mammalia; order Diprotodontia; family Petauridae; genus Gymnobelideus; species Gymnobelideus leadbeateri. Next base: position 1,844 of record WOXC01000021.1, on the reverse strand, counting down.
TGGAGCACAAAAATAGACATGCTATCTTGGAGCCAAATTCAACATCTGAACAGGCAGGCAGAGCTTTGTTTTGTGCCCAGGACAAGCAACACGAAAGGCAGACTGCTGCCCAGAATGGGAGAAGCAAGGAGAGATCACCTGCCTAGGACTGGCTTGGGGCTCCCCATCTATTGTTTCTGCACAGCTCAAAGACTGTCCATACCCTCTGGGTTTCAGTCCCCTGGGAGAAAGCTCCCGTCACTCCACACTGGTCATAGCTCTGCAACTGGTTGATAAAGTCAGAGAGAAAAGAGGAGTCAGAAGCAAACGGAGTTGAATAAAGCTTTGTTAAATATATTGCATTTCTCTCCAGGGTTCCCAGTGTAGTTCAGGATAGGTATTTGACCCAAGGTAAGGGAAGGAGCTAATTAGACCAGGCCTAACTCAGGCCAGGTTGGTTACTCAGGTTTCGGAATGCAATGAAATAAGACCCTCATAGGATGTCTAATTGTTAACAAAACTTAGCTATAGCAGGGAAAGGATATTCAGAACAGGGAAAAGATAATTCAATAAGGTAAAAGCACTGGTTCTGGTGGGCACAACTTCTCTGACTCTTGTGTTCATGATGGTCTACAATCATGGCACTTGAGAGGGGTGCCAGGTAAAAACTCATAGTTAGGATTTTACACTTACGGCACCAGAGACAGTATCAACAGTTAGAGCCTTGGATTTCCTGAGACAATCAAGAATGGAGGATGGTTAAACACTAGCCTAGCTTTCAAGGGACAGGGCTTTAAGCTTTATTGCATCTACTAGAGATGTACAAAGGACAGTAATGCCCACCATTCTCTCTCCTTGCACCTAAAGCTTTCTTGTCAGGTTTTGGTGGCCTTTCTAGATAGGAAACCTCTATTTTATTTCATTTGACCCCCATTTTATTTATTTTTTCTTTTTTTCATTTTTAAATGCTTTATTAACTTCTGTTTTACATCATTCATTTCCTCAAGATTTTGAGTTACAATTATTTCCCCCCCTGTTTTTCCACTACCCACCCTCCCAGAATAGCAGTCCCACAAGATATCGCTTCCTCCAATTTGCTCTCTCCCATATCTTCTCCCATACCTCCTTCGACTTTTCCATTAGAGGACAGTGAATCTCTGTGTCCCAATGCCCATACATCTTATCTCCCAATTACAAGCAAAAGAGTATTAATAATAGTATTTATATATATTTGAAACATTTAATTTTAAGACCTCGAATTTCAGATCCATTTCCTTCCTCCCTTGTCACCCATTCCCTCTGGGAAGATAAGTAATTCAGTATATGTTGTACATGTCTACCTATGCAAAACATTATCATAGTAGATATATTGTACAAGGCTGCTTATAATTCCCTCCCACTCATCCCACCCCCCACCTGCTCCATTCCCTACATGATCCTGTCCCTCTTCTATAGTGGGTACTTCCAACCTCCCCTCACCCCAAGGATGCCCTCCCATCCATCATCCCTCCTCTCATCCCCCTTCCCCCTATTCTGCTGCAGGTTGAGATATCCCATTTAGTATGTATGTCATTCTCTCCCTGGACCAAATTCAGTGAGAATGTGGTTTTGCCTTTTTGCCTTCCTATTCTTCCCCTCCCTTGCAGCCACTTTCCCTTGCTTCTTCTACATGAGATAGTTTACCCTACCCTGTCTCTCCCCATCTCCTCTTGCCACTTTCCTCTCTCACCTCATAATTTCATCCCTTGAGTATTCTCCCTTCCCAACAAATTCAATCTATGCCCTCTATCCATATATAACTGTAAACATATACACACATTCACATATGTATTCATATGACCACACACCCTTCTTCCATTCTTTTC